>CAMTDV010000020.1:84822273-85141665 GCA_947069175.1 Scalesia atractyloides | reverse complement strand
AATTTACTGAAGAACCCATCAAGGTTATGGACCGGAAGGTCTAGAAAACTAGGAGGAGTCGTATGAGATTAGTTAAAGTCCGTTGGAACTCGCGACATGGACCTGTGTATACCTGGGAACGTGAGGATCGAATCAAAGCCAAATACCCTCACCTATTTGAGTAGACTCCTGCAATGGATGCCTCAGCTTGAATTTCAGGACGAAATTCTTTTTAACAGGGGGAGTATGTGACAACTGTCACTTTCGGGTAATTTCCGTACATTTAAACAGTCAATTATATTATACAATTATGTGTTTTGAATGTCTGAACTGCATGATTACATGGCATACACCTAGAAAACTCACTGAGTACATTACATGATACATATTATTCATTTTAGAGGTTACAATTCAAAAAAGTTTACAACAATGCATCGGAACAACTAGTAGACTAGTTGTGTCACCACAGCCTCAGTGCTCAGCTAAACAGCAGATTTAGGATTTAGATGGGAGTCCAACATAAATTGTATATTAAATCTCGGGTGGGAAAGCAACGATTCATGTTAACACTTTCCAGAAACAATACGTGCACTGAAAACTGTCTAAAATACACACTAAGTGACAATTAAGCATAATTCAGTATCCACTAGCTTGTGTAATATCAAAAATGGTGTTAAACATCATACATTAGTTAAAAGATGTTGAAAGTATCCATTTGGCACAAAACATATCATATCATACAAGTCTTGAAAGTTAACGTTATAATGAACCGACAACGAAACGAACACCCGGACACGACTAGACACATCATATGAACTAGTTAACAATATTTAACATCATACAACTAGTTAAATTCATTAAACACATTAATTTGCTTAAAAATCCCTAAAATCGTTACAAGTTACTTAAACCTTCGTTTAAGGGCCCAATAACGAATCTAGCACCTGTTAAGCAACCGAACACGGACTAGACATAAAATATAAACTACTTAATATTGTTTAACAATATTAAGTTAGTGTATGGCTCCATACATCTTGAATTACATCAAAAACCCCTAAAACTCTAAACACCCTAACTTAACTTAAACTTAACTAAATCTTTAACTAAGATAACTAACCAAGTCATAACTTAACCAAGTGCTCATGACCGATTTTTAGGGGGGTCCACCACCCAACATTGGTGTCCCCCATGTCTCAACATGTTGGGAGGACAATTAGAATGTATGACCATTATGCATAAGAAGACAACACTAACACACTTTAACCACACATTATCATCTTCATCAAAAATCAAAACTTCACTTCTTCTCCTTGCTTTATCCTCACAACCACAATCACCCTCCATTCACCTCCATCTTCAAGCCACTTTCAAGTTAATCCAAGCATACTCAAAGGTGTTTCAAGCCTAACTAAGGAAGGATAACGCATTGGAAGTTAAAAAACCACTCTAGGGAGCTATTATCCACCATTTTTGCTTCATCTTCATCATCTTGTTAATCTTGCCACTTCCCTAGCCACAAGAGCTAGTAGTGAGCCTCCTAATCTTCCATTTTATATCTTGTTACTAGTATATTGTTAATGTACAAGTTAAACCATCGAAAAGCATCACCTTTAAAAGATGAACACATGAACTAGTAACATAATATAAAGAAAATAACACATATCTTGAAAATGTAATGAAGATGTTGTTGTTTATTTTGTGCTATGGATGATATCTATCATATGTATACTTGCTAGAAGTATAAATCTAACAAGTATACACATGGATCTTACAAGATCCATGATCAAAGGGTTGATGAACTTGTTATACATGATAAATGAACTATTTAAAGTGGTTAAAAATAATTGTAATGTTCTTTAGATGATGTATGAACAAGTTGTTAAAAATGATTTTTAACAAAGTTAGTAAATATTATAAACAAAACCCATTTTTACAGATAGATGAACATGTTAAACACAAGGTTAAAATGCTACATGATTTGGTTAACTTACAAGTTCATCATAACATGAAAAATGCATCTAAATGCATATATTATACTTGTAGAAATTGTTGTGATTAAATGATGAGTTTTGGAAGCTTAAACACGTGTTTTAAAACATGGGAAACCTCCTCAATCTAGGGGAAACTATCGCAAAAATTTTATAAATTAAACACTTCAAAAAATATATTTTAACAAAGTTCTTACAAGTAAACTTGTTTAAAAGTAAAAAAAAATATAAAATTCCCATATTTTTGTATAAAATCTAAATCACAGAAGTCATGGTTTTTCTAAAAATAAAATAGATAAAATATATATTTTGAAAAATATATATTTAGTGATCATAAGAATCATGTGCTATGTGTAAATTGTTTGTATCAGTTATACATAAATTAAGGAGTTGAAATAATATACACAAACAAATACAATAAAAATTGGCAAACAAAAAATTACAAAAATATATATTCATACCTTGTATACAAATTGTGGACATATCGGACAATTGGACTATACTAGGATTTCAGACAAATACAATAAAAATTGGCAAACAAAGAATTACAAAAATATATATTCATACCTTGGATACAAATTGTGGACATATCGGACAGTTGGACTATACTAGGATTTCGGACATAAAATAGATAATATATCGAAGCTTGGTAATATTACTTTCAAAACCGAACAAGTGACAAAATATATATTTTTACAAGTATATAAAATATATCATATTTTGTCAATCCTAGAAATATATTATTTTTGAAGTGTCTAAAAATATATTTCATAAACATCTTGAAAATATGTTGTTTTGGTGGAAACTAAAAATATATTATTTTTAAGATACCAACACTTACCAAGCATAATATACATATATTGATTTAGACATATCTTAAAATTTTATATTTTAAGAATATACAAAATTGTGGGTATTGAATACAAGAATATACGTATACCTATACATACAAATACATGCCAACATATACCATTAACACTTGGTGAAAATACCATTATACAAGTATTATAAATAACCATGGGAATACGAATTTAAATACACAAATACTCACAATACAAGTATACCTATACTTGGGAGATACACTTGTATAATACTTAACAATTAATACACTTCGTCATGTATACCATAAACCCATGCACACGGATAATTATATATAAAGACATGTTAAAAATAGATTATTTTTAACAACCCATCGCGATCATAAATGATATATAAAATAGTGCATACAAATCATACAAGTTAAAATGTGACATTTTAACTAATGCATCGAGTTTGGAATTATATATAATTAAAAAGAATTATATATGGAACATATCCGACGATGGCATGGTCGAGGCAAACGGGGGAAAGCCGACTATGAAAAGTCATGAGACACATACATCTTACTCGTGCGAGGCACGGAGACTAGAGGGTTAGGTCTGTACATGCCACACATGAGGTACAAGGATACATATATATTTGATGAAATATATCTATTGACATCATACATCGAAAATACATCTAAGCAGAACATAACTCTGAAAAAGTCTTAATAAATACGTAAGACAAGAAACATGAACATGAATCGTTACAAGTACCGAAGCATCTAATAAAACTTAACACGTTTGTAGGTTGTGATACAAACCAAGGGAAAGTACGTGAGATAAACAGGGTTAGATCTAGCGGGTGTTGGCGAGCCCCACTCTTGGTCATGGACCCACACGGAAGAGTGCATTTGTTGTCCCTGTCGAGGTTAATCGACAAAAATCGTCTAGGTTTAGATGCTTCCTATGTCATCACACATATTAATGTCCTTGCAAAACATTAATGATCACGATTTCATTGACGCATTACATACCGAGTTTTGATACAGTACATTATACATTTTATGGAGTTATTTTATGCAACTAAAACATATGAACTCGTCAACTTTTGTTGATTTTCAACTTAACATGTATTTCAAGAAATTAGTGACCAATGTAGGGAATTTCAGTCAGGAAAGCAAGTGTAAGTCTCCATGCCAACTTTTGAAGGATTTGCCCATTATATACCGCCTCCTTGAGGTGATATAAGGGTCAAAGCTTTATCATTTTAAACTTGCATTTTGGAGGTGTAACACCTTGACAACTTATTTTCATTTCGTGGTTTGTAAACAATATACTTAACTTATGTTGCTTTCGAAACAATATTGGCAATGGCATATGGAGCTTGTTTTATTCATTTTGTATGTTCACTTATATTGTATGCAATGAGAATCAATGAGATCACAACGCGCGCTTCAGCCTATGAGCGGGTGTGACAGATTGGTATGAGAGCTTCGATTGTAAAGAACCATGTTTCTTTCTCGAGTCTAGTCTACAATCACTAGAAACCACTGATGACAAAACACTGCTAACACACCAACAATAGTTGTATAGAAAAACCACTGATTCAACCACTGGTTCAACATGATTTAACCACTCACTAACCACTGATGTTATACTCAGCAATGGTTGTCCAGTAGTGGTTGTCTACCACCAATAGTGTTTGCCTAACATCTGAAGTTATTACTCCATGAAAATCTATCCGTTGCTGAAAGTGTATCCTCTGTTCCTACTTTTTATGTGTTAATCACTTTACCATTAAATATTTTGAAAATGGTGAGAATTATGAACCGGGTATGGCATTAAACCTTTACTTGAGTTTAAGAATGGGAAGTGTGTCTTTTATTCGACCCATGTAAAAGTGAAAGACAGATTTGCTTGAGGGCAAGCAGAACACAAGTGTGGGGATGTGATACGTGGTCGAAAACCGATGATGAATCGTATTTAAGTTTATGTTTTTACATGACTTTTGATTTCAAGTGGCCTATGTTTGATTAGAATTGTGTTTTGTAGGTCTAACAGACTAAAACACATGAACTCGTCAACTTTTGTTGATTTTCAACTTAACATGTATTTCAGGAAATTAGTGGACCAATGCAGGGAATTTCAGCCAAGGAAAGCAAGTGTCAAGTCTCCATGCCAACTTTTGAAGGATTTTCCCAATATATACCGCTCCTTGAGGTGATATTAGGGTCAAAGCTTTATCATTTTAAAACTTGGATTTTGGAGGTGTAAACCTTGACAACTTATTTTCATTTCATGGTTTGTAAATAATATCCTTAACTTATGTTGCGTTTCAAAAGAATATTGGCAATGGCATATGGAGATTGTTTTATTCGTTTAGTATGTTCACTTATATTGTATGCAATGAGAATCAATCAGATCACACCGCGCGCTTCCGCCTATGAGCGGGTGTGGCAGATAGGTATCAGAGCTTTGATTGTAATGAACCAAGTTTCTTTCTCGAGTCTAGTCTACAATCACGAGAAACCACTGATGACAAAACACTGCTAACACACTAACAATAGTTGTATAGTAAAACCACTGATTCAACCACTGGTTCAACCACTGATTCGACCACTCACTAAACAGTGATGTTATGCACAGCAGTGGTTTCAGCAGTGGTTGTCTACCACCAATAGTGTTTGCCTAACATCTGATGTTATTACTCCATGAAAATCTATGCGTTGCTGAAAGTGTATCCTCTGTTCCTACTTTTTATGTGTTAATCACTTTAACTTTAAACGTTTTGAAAATGGTGAGAATTATGAACCGGGTATGTATTAAACCTTTACTTGAGTTTTAAGAATGGGAAGTGTTGCTTTTATTCGACCCACGTAAAAGTGAAAGACAGATTTGCTTGAGGGCAAGCATAACACAAGTGTGGGGATGTGTTACGTGGTCGAAAACCGATGAAGAATCGTATTTAAGTTTATGTTTTTACATGACTTTTGATTTCGAATGGCCTACTTTTGATTAGAATTGTGTTTTGCAGGTCTAACGGACTAAAACACATGAACTCGCCAACTTTTGTTGATTTTCAACTTAACATGTATTTCAGGAAATTAGTGGACCAATGCAGGGAATTTCAGTCAAGGAAAGCAAGTGTCAAGTCTCCATGCCAACTTTTGAAGGATTTTCCCATTATATACCGCCTCCCTTTGAGGTGATATAAGGGTCAAAGCTTTATCATTTTAAAACTTGCATTTTGGAGGTGTAACACCTTGACAACTTATTTTTTTTTCATGGTTGTAAACAATATACTTAACTTAAGTTGCGTTTCGAAGCAATATTGGCAATGGCATATAGAGCGTGTTTTATTCATTTAGTATGTTCACTTATATTGAATGCAATGAGAATCAATCATATCACACCGCGCGCTTCCGCCTATGAGCAGGTGTGATAAATTGGTATCAGAGCTTCGATTGTAATGAAACAGGTTTCTTTCTCGAGTCTAGTTAACAATCACTAGAAACCACCGATGAAAAACCACTACTAACACACCAACAATAGTTGTATAGCAAAACCACTGATTCAACCACTGTTTCAACCACTGATTCAACCACTCACTAACCACTAATGTTATACGAAGCAGTTGTTGTCCAGCAATGGTTGTCTACCATTAATAGTGTTTGCCTAACATTTGATGTTATTACTCCATGAAAATCTATCCGTTGCTGAAAGTGAATCCTCTGTTCCTACTTTTTATGTGTTAATCACTTTAACGTTAAATATTTTGAAAATGGTGAGAATTATGAACCGGGTATGTCATTAAACCTTTACTTGAGTTTTAAGAATGGGAAGTGTCTTTTATTCGACCCATGTAAAAGTGAAAGACAGATTTGCTTGAGGGCAAGCAGAACACAAGTGTGGGGATGTGATACTGGTCGAAAACCGATGATGAATCGTATTTGAGTTTATGTTTTTACGTGACTTTTGATTTTTAATGGCCTACTTTTGATTAGAATTGTGTTTTGCAGGTCTAACGGAGTTTAAGAAGCTATTCGGGAGCTTTACAAAGCATCAGGGAGCGAACAGGATCAACCGGTAAAGATTCATATGTATGGACAAACATGTGAATCTGCTAACAAGGTTACAAGGCTGACTTTCCCAAGTTATTAAATATTTGTGCCCTTTGCACTTAAATCCATTTTTTTAAAATGTTTTCAAAACGAGTCAGTCAGGTGTAGTTACCAGCGAAAGGCTGACGTATTTTCAAAAGGTTAAGATGCAGGTACAATACGAAATAGGCTGGTAGCTGCTCGGTAGTGATATAAGAGGATCTTACAAATCCTTAGATCTGCCTAAAGTTTGTTACACATTTTTGTATATTTTACAATCCGCCTGTGGATCTTTATTACAGGTCGTCGATATATTATTTTTGTACTTTGAACATTTGGTTTGTAATAGTAATTTAACTCCAAGAATTCCATTGTGTTTAATTGACAATGATGATATCAACTTACGTCACGATATTCCCCACCCGGGCCCACCGGTGTTTGGTTGGAAATTCGGGGTGTGACACAACTCATGGGGTGTAGCCTCCTCACTTGTTTCTAGGTTAGTAAAGAGATTTATTTCAGACTCAGTCACATGTAGAGGTGAACTCTCATGAGTAGGTGATTGAGAGGAACTGATTTGTGTCTGAGTTATCTCAATTGCACGAAACAGAGGTATTACAGTAGGTGGAATTGAGGGTGATGGTTGTGGGGTAGAAAGAGAATTTGCCCTGGGAGAGGGGCTGTGAAACAAATATTCAAGTGAATCATCTGCTTCATAATGTGGGATCCCTGTGGTTACAACCTGTCCATTTAGTGAGGAAGCATTAAGAGTTTGGCTTTGAGGTGGAGATCTTTCCAACTATTGTGAGGAAGTAACAACAATGGTTTCAAGTGGCTTTTGTGATACCACAAGGTTATCCTCTTGGATCTCATCTTCCAGAGGTGCCTTTTTATGAATTTTGGTTTTGGTGGGCTTTTTGGATTTGGGTGGTTTCTTTTTGGATTTTTCTTGTGTGGGTTTCACAACACCGGTAGTGGTGTCATGATCACCAGGAGCACTAGGCTGAACAACAGAGGTTTGAGCTTGTGATGTGGACTCATCCAAAATTTTCTCATCCCCCTATGCTTTTATTAGAAACCTTTGACTCTAAATTTTTTATTCTAGTAAAAGTTTCAGTTGTAACACTCTTCATTTCAAAAACAACTCCTTGTTTAAAATCTTTTTCTTGAAGTTGTTTCCATAGATAATAGCTCAAAAGTCTAGGATACAAAAGAAAAGCTTTATTCTTTGAAATTTTATTATAATTTGCCACCAAGTCCATAAACAATACATGGGATAGATTGAAATTAGATTTTGTCAAAATAGTATATCCCAGAAACTGAATATTTTGTGGAGTCTCATTAAATGAGGTGGTCTTTCCTGAAAGACATGTGATCATAGTATGGAAAAAATATCTCATTTCAGTAGGAAAGTTTGGTTTGTAAATGGTACACCAGTAAACTGACCCTCATACCTACGTTCAATAAACTCAGCATGTAATTCTTCCTTGCTAAAGTAAGTTTTACCTTCTAGGTCACTTAGACCAAAACTTGTGGAAATTGAGGATGGAGAAATTTGCACAAGGGTTTCTCTGACCTTAGAAGTGATAGCATATGGCTTCTTCTTTTGGGAGTCAACTTTAGCATTTGCCTAGAATTGTCGGAGTGTATCCATATAAATTGGTGCGTTTGCAAGCATGACGTCTTTGTATTTTGAAGATGTAAGAACATCAATTATTGGATGGAATGAAGCATTATTGTCGGTTTTCTCGAATGTGGGGAGGTAGTTATGTGGGAGTTTGATGTTAAGATCCATGATCGAAGATGGAAGTAAGGAGTAATGATGAAGATGAGGGTAATGGAAACCGCTGTTAAGAATTTTGAATTCGAGACGGCAAGTAAAAAACTCTGTTTGGATGAAACAGTCATATATAAAGGAGAAAAAGTGAATCCTGACGTGGCAGCGGTTTTAAAGATCTGATGGCTAATCATCTGTCTTCGTGTAACCTCTATTGGATAATGGATGGCACTTGTTAGGGAAACCACTGCTGTGTACCAGCAGTGGTTGAGAATAGTGGTCATGAATAGTGGAGACTTTACTCTATCAGAGGATAGATATCAGTGGATAAGACAAAACAGTGGGTTATCCATCAGTGGATGTGAACAATGGACAAGAATAGCATAGGTTATAGTTATCAGTGGATAGATTTTAAAACCCAAAACAATGGTTTTTGAGAAACAGTGGTTTGGAACAGACTTTAGGAATTATTGAAAAATTTCAATTTTAGCTATTTTAAGGATGAATTTTTTATTTTTCTAAAAACATTTTAATGCTTTTTATTCATGGAAAACAAAAGTTTGCTTTTAATCCATGTTAACATGCCAATCCTAGAGATCAAGCTTTCAAAAGTAGATGTATCTAAAGTTTTTGTTAGAACATCTGCTAGCTGATCCTTAGATGGAACATGATGCAGAGAAATCAAACTTTTTTCATAGCAATCCCTCACAAAGTGATGTATGATGTCAATGTGCTTGGTTATGGAATGTGAAACTGTATTTTTAATGATGTTTTCAGCTGTTTGACTATCTAACATGAGAGGAGTCTTTAGAGTAGTTACACCAAAATCCAGCAATTGATTTTGAAGGCATAGGAGTTGAGCAGTGCAACTTGCAGCATCAATATACTCAGCCTCAGCTGTTGATGTTGAAACTACAACTTGCTTTTTTGGTTTCCCAAGAAACTAAGCAATTGACTAAAAATTGAAAACCTACTGAAGTTGACTTCCTTGTCGCATGGCATCTAGCAAAGTCACTATTTGAGTAACCTAAAAGCTCAATATTCATATTAGTAGGATACCATATACCAAGTGTGGGAGCACCTTTTATGTATCTGAATATCCTTTTCACAATAATAAGATTTGACTTCCTAGGTGCTGACTAAGATCTAGCACAGACACATGTAGCAACATGATATCTAGCATAGATGTAGTTAGGTAAAATAAAGACCCAATCATGCATCTATAAAGAGTTTGATCAACCAAGTCATCTTTGTCATCAATAGTGACCAGCTTTGATGTAGCCATGGGTGTACTACATGGTTTACAATCATTCATATCAAATTTGGTAAGTAGTTCTTTGACTTACTTACTTTGATGAACGAAAGTACCATTTTGCAATTGCTTAACTTGAAGACCAAGAGAGCATTGGAGTTCACCCATAACAATCATTTCAAATTCTTCTGTCATGAATTCTCTAAACTCTTCACACATAGCATTACATGTGAATCCAAAAATGATGTCATCCACATAAATTTGGACAAGCATCAAATACTTTCCTCTCTATTTTAAAAACAAAGTTTTATCAATTTTAACTTTTTTAAAGCCTATGGATAAGGGAAAGGTGGAAAGAGTTTCATACCAGGCTCCAGATGCTTTTTTTAAGCCATATAAAGCTTTGTTTAGCTTGTAAATGATCTGGGTAAAAAGCATATTCAAAACAGGGGGTTGACATACATATACCTCTTCCTTAATCTTGCCATATAGGAATGCACACTTGATATCCATTTGATACATCTTGATTGTGGTTGGCAGCAAAGGCTAAAAACAATCTGATGGCCTCTAGTCTTACAACATGAGCAAAAGTTTCATCATAATCAATGTCTTCTTCTTATCTATAGCCTTGAACCAGAAGCCTAGATTTGTTTTTGACAACAATGCCCCTTTCATCTATTTTGTTCTTGAAGATCCATTTTGTGCCTATGGGACAAACATCTTGAGGCAATGGTACAAGTTCCCATACTTGTTGTCTTTTGAACTATGGGAGCTCTTCTTGCATAGCCTCTACCCAACTGTTGTCTTTTAATGCCTCTTGATACTTGACAGGTTGTGTGAGTGATAGAAACCAGCAAAAAGACGAATGTTTTGGGATTGACTTCTTGTGAGAACCACTTTATTGATGTTGCCAATAATTTGGTCAGATGGATGGTTTTTAAGGTAGATTAGATCTCCCTTATATGGAACAATGGCATTTTGAGGTGAAGGCTTTAGATGAGAATCATCTGAACTAACATTTATTGGCAATTTTGAAGAGCCAACATCTTTTTGGAATGGAGGTGGAGGTATAGGTCGAATAGGGGTAAAGATGGGTTGACTTTTGTTAAAAGAGAATGGACTTTTGTCAATAGGGGTTTGACTGGATAAGCTTGCAGAGGTTTGAGGATCAACAATTGTTGATCCAACAGTGGCAGAGTTTCCACTGTTGTTAGTAACATCTGTTGCTCTGGTGCATGAAATGACTTTGTATTGTTGAATCAAAATGTCATATCTATAATCTTGATGTAAAGACTATCGTATACCTACATTGTTAGTCTTGGTAGACACATCTTCAAATGTAAATTTATCTAAATCAAACAGTTCAACATGATTTGCTGGGATTTTTAATGAAGAAAGTTCATTGAATTTTACATTCAAGGTCTCTTCCACACACCTAGTCCTTGAATTAAAGACTCTGTAAGCTTTAGTAGTGCTTGAGTATCCCAGAAAATAACCACAATCTACTTTGGCTGCAAATTTTGAAATTGAACATTTTAATTTAGAATGAAACATGGGTAGCCAAAGATGTATGAGATCAGAGGTTTGATCTTGTACAAAATTTCATAAACAATCTTTTGATGCATTGGGTTGATTAAAACTCTATTTAGTACATAGCAAGCAGTGTTTATAGCCTCTGCCCAAAAAGACAATGGTAAACCTGAGTCTGCAAGCATTGTTCTAGCAACTTCAATCAAAGTTCTATTTTTCCTTTCAACCACCCCATTTTGTCCAGGTGTCCTTGGGATGCTATATTGCCTAACAATCCCTTTTGACACACAGAAATCATCCAACTCTTATTTTTAAACTCTATACCATTGTCACTCCTAAAGACTTTTACTGACAGGTTAAATTGCTTTTCAACTTGTTTTACAAAATTTTGTAAAATACATGTAGTCTCATCTTTGGAGTGCATGAAGTAGGTCCATGTAAACCTTGAAAAATCATCAACTATGACAAGACAATTATCTCTTCCTTCTAAGACTCATGATTTTTACAGGGCCAAACAAGTCCATATGTAGCAATTGCAAACACTGACTGGTTTTGGACTCTTCAATTAATTTGTATGAACTTTTATGTTGTTTACCTTTTAAACATGAAACACAATGTTCATCACAGGTGAATTGTTTTGATGGAAGACCTCTTACAAGACTCTGTTTGGAGGGTGTAGTTTTGTGTGACCAAGTCTTCTATGCCATAGTTCTATCTTTTTGTTAGAAGCAACTGAGAACATACATGCATTGGACATTGAATTATCTTTTAACATATCAACTACATACACATTGCCACTTCTGTGAGCAACAAGCTGTGCTTTGCTCTCAGCTATGATTTGATCAATATTTTAAACCATTTCTGGCCCAACAACCTGACAAGTTTTCTTAGTGAAGAATGACATAGCCTTTGTCACTCATTTGAGATACACTAAGAAGATTAAATTTCAGATTGTTAATAAGATTGACATGTTCAAACTTGAGTTTCCCAGCCTGGACTATCCTTAACCCTTACACCTTCCCTTTTGAATTGTTACCAAAAGATATATCACCCCCTCCATGTGCTATGAAATCTTTGAGTAGGGCTCTACATCCTGTCATGTGCCTGGAGCCTCCACTATCTACATACCATAAACTATCAAGGCAAGTAGAAGCTCCCTGCACATTAGTAAACAATTAGTTTAGGTGAGTTTCAGGAATATGGTCAGTGTCGAACAGACTTTGATGACATCTGTTGTGAACCATTTCCTATCAAATGATCATAACCATGAGTATGCCTGTTAATTTTTGGTTTTGATGGTCTTTTGTAGACCTCATAGCCAAGTGGTACACTCTTGTAAGCAGGTTGGCCATATCCTCTTGGAAATTTATTTGGTGGTGGTGCTTTTGTTACCTGAACCTTTCTGGGAGCAGAGATTATATTTAATTGTTTGGTAACAGATGTTTGGACAAGGACAAAAGTCTGTTTAGTCTTTTCTTTTCTTGAACTCTCGAGAGTTTTAAATTTACATTCATTTCTTTTGACATCAAAATTTTTTGAGATAAACAAACTCTTGAGTTTTGTTGTTTGTTCTGCCACAAATGGTGCAATTTGGTGAATCAATTATCACACTTGTTTTCTTTATATCATAGGCTTTTAGAAGAAAGCAGTTTTTAGTTGACATGATTTTTCTTTTCACAAAAATCACAAAACAAGTTTGATATTTTCTCTCTTTTCTTCCCTTAATTTTGACTTTTGTCAGTAGATGTTGTAACACTGCTGAAAGATCTTTTAAGGGAATGATCTTGACTTGAGATGCATCTACACCTTCAATGGTTGAAAAGTCCATTGGCTTAAAGTTGTCAAGAATGTCACACTCATCTGAAAAGGTAGGTTTGAATTGATATTTTTCTATTTTCTCAAAAGTTGAGGATCTTGCTGGTCTTTCTAAAACAATTTTCTTACTATTTGGTTCAGTGACTTTAATTTCTTGACCAACCAAATTTGTTGGAATAATTTCAACCAACTCACAATCATTTACAGGAGCTTTTGCAAAACTTGGTCATGTTTTCTAAAACCTACACCAAATTTTACATTGCTTTTGATTTGTGATTTTAACACAACTCATAACCTTTGCAGGATTCTACCAACTTTTCACAAGTAATTTGGGTAGATTCAAGCTCCTTATTACAACTAATATTTTTCTATCATAGTTTGGAATTGATCCTTGGTTATGCTAGACTCATGTTTGAGGCTACTAATATCAGATTCTTTTTCAAACAGTTTAGATTTTAACTCTTTTGCAAGTTTTTCAAACTGAATTTCATCATCTAAAATTTTGTTTCTAAGGTTTTCGCTTACCTCTTTTATGTTGGCAAAAGCAATAATACATTTGTCTGAACATAGGTCTTTAAGGACCTGAGGAGATACCTTAGTAGAAGCCATCATGACACAGTCACATTCTCCTTCACAAACACTGGTTTCCCATGGTCTGACACTGAGATCACAGTTTCTTCACCAAACTTCTCTTTTGAAACATCTGCCACAACATTATCACAAACATGATTAGAATTTAACACTACTTCCTCAGACACATCCCTTCAAGTATAGTGTCTAGTGCCATGAAATAAAATATCATGTTTCTTTTCAGTATTAACAACTAGAGCAAAATTCTCATCAGTCAGTTCTTTAGGTAAGCTACTCCAATCAACAAAACCTTGTGTAAAGAAGCTCTGTTAACTGGTCTCTACAGGAGCAGAGGTTTGTGTAACTTGTGGTGCAGGTTGCACTTGAACCTGGGGACTTGGGATTTGAACATACAGTATATGAGGAATAGTGGTTTGGACATACTGAACTGGGACAGTGGTTACAAGGTGTGCAAATGAGCAGTGTTTTGCATATAAGGAGCAGGGGTATATTGGGAATAATAGGCAGTGTTTTGGGGTTTTGAGATCTAGGACTTGGGTGTGTGATAATTGGACCATTTATTTGATTCCTACACTCCCTAGCAAAATGACCTAGCCTGTTACACTTGTTGTAGGTCCCCTAGTCCTTATGGATCTTGACAGAATCGTCTATCTAATCTAGAGTGCGGAATCCCCTAGATCAGATTTCACAAAAAATAATAAGAACACGAACACAAACACAATTCCTTCAAACTGTCTTCTATTGATTATCAAACATAATTGTTTTACAATCAATTCAAGACTCTTCTCTCAATCTCTCTTAATCAATTCTTTCAGCACTGAACAACTAACTAAGCAACCTTAACCCTAATCACAACCTCCCTATATATAGAGATAGGTTATGCTCATGGGCTAGGGTTTCCTACATGGACTGCTAATAGGTTTTAGGACCAATTCGCCTACCATGCTCTCTTTTGTATCTAGTTTAGCCCAAATGCTTTTAATTAACTATTACAAAACTAAACCCGCTAACCGTTTATCATTCTACTAATTACAAGATATCCAAAGACCAAATCTAAGCTATTGTCACAAATATGCACCAACAAACTCCCCCTTGACAATAGCTTCATAAAAATAACTT
The DNA here is from genome assembly GCA_947069175.1 of Scalesia atractyloides. Lineage (NCBI taxonomy): Eukaryota > Viridiplantae > Streptophyta > Magnoliopsida > Asterales > Asteraceae > Scalesia > Scalesia atractyloides. The sequence continues at coordinate 85,126,711 of CAMTDV010000020.1, read as the reverse complement.
AGTCTTCAGTCTTCTTGCAATCTTCAGTATCTTTGAAAAAACGTTGGTCTTTGGATAGCTTCAGCTTTAACAGATTCTGTCAGCAACAGACTCCCCCTAAGCTGATGTATCCAATCTCCAAATCTTCTAAATCGTTAGCATTTGAGTAAACTCCTTAGTACTTGCATAGCAATCTTCAAAACTCTTCAACTTTGTCTGCAATATAGAAAGGAGGTTATACCATGCATCCAAGCAAACTCCTCGTCACCAAACTTCTCAGCAACACACTGCTACAAGCTGTATACTATAAAACAAACATCATCGAGAAACCATAAGAATTTTTCAACAAAAGTTAAACAAATTATTATTATTCAAGAGACAGTAAAACTGTATCACAGATTAAGCACTTCTCAACTCAAACCACATACACAAAATATTTAAGCATACATAACCTGCAAGATCGTAAAAAATTTTGAACTCAGCTTCTAACATCGTCACCCCCTATCGGTAACAACTCCTCCACAAACAACCAATATCCCGTACATTACAAATTTACAAGAAAATGAAATATTTTCAGATTTTTATATTTTCTGAAAGCAAATAAATAATGAAATAGTAAACACTCTATTTTTGTGAGTATCACCGGTAAGAAGATCATATCAGCAACATTAAACTGTTTTCACACTATTTTATAATTCTATATGCAATATTCATGAAAAGCAGTTCAAGACGATTACCAGTATTGTTTATCCACTAAAACAAAATACATGAACATTTCAAGTTCCATTACCTCGTTATCTGTTTAGATAATTTATACTGATATACTAGTGTGTCCCACTTCAGGACATAACCCCGCGATCAAGGTATGCACAAAAATTCATCGTAGTAGGTGAGTATACCGAAATTCATCCTTTTGAATTACAACGTTAGATAATTGGTGATTAGGTCAGTACTTCCATACAACAAAGAGACCAATATCCAACGAGGGTTAGGACAAATACCAAATTTGGGTACGAATAATGCAATTTGCATAGTTGAATGACTCTCTAGGAGAGCTTCTTCAATTTTTGGGATTTGGCATTTTAGCTCTTTTAAGATATCCTGGTTGTGCCTAGGTCAGCATAAATTTGGATGCAGCAGAAGGACAACCTTGATACCCTGGATGAAATAACAATATAAAGACCTAAACCTCAGATTTTGGCAATCTATCAATGCAAGATTTAAGGTTATAAAACCATACACCACTGATATGTTCCTACTCATACACAGTTTAGTATATTTGTATCACAAAGGTAAGTTGATTATTTCATGTCTTTTGCCTACTGGTACATCATATGATGAAGCTGCTATCACACTTAAGCAATTTTTTTTAATTTCAGTGTAACAGTCTAACTTGCTGATGTACTATCATTTCTTCTTTTTCACATAGTGAAAACTCATTTTTGATTTTCTATTTTTTATGTTTTTTGATTTTTTGAAAAGCAGTAAATTATTTACAGAACTATTTTTATGGAAAAATGGTTATTCAGGATTCCTCATCCCGTTGAGTTCGACTAAATATTCAAAACGAGCCCTGTCAAATGCTTTTGTGTAAAGATCTGCCAGGTTATCTAGTGTGTCGACTCGATGCAGTTCAATTAGTTTCTTTTCAGCACAATCCTGTATAAAATGATGAAGAATGTCAATATGTTTTGTGCGACTGTGCTTTTACGGATTGTTGGTGATTAATATAGTGGCATTATTGTCTATCATAATAGCAGTACGAGTGAAATTCAAACCGTAATCGCGCATCTGCTGTTGGATCCAGAGAACCTGAGAGCAACAAGTACCCGCAGCAATATATTCAGCTTAACACGTCGAGGTACACACGCAAGACTACTTCTTGCGTTGCCATGAAACGAGCCTCCCTCCTAAGAACTGACAACCACCTGTGGTAGACTTCCTTGTAGATTTGCATCCTCCAAATTCCGAATCAGTGAAAGCAACAAACTTCAAATCACTAGCAGCTGGATACCATAACCCAAGTTTAGATTTCCCCTTCAAGTAACGAAGAATCCGCTTCACCGCTTTCATGTGGGAATCCTTTGGATTCGCTTGATAATCTGGCACAAAGACATACTGCGAACATGATGTCGGGTCTTGAAGCAATCAAGTACATCAGAGAACCAATCATTACCCTGTATTGAGTTGGATCAACATCCTCCACACTCTCATGATCTGGACCAACATTGTGATTCTCACAGATAGGTGTATTGAAAGTAGCGCAATCTTCCATTTTGAAACGAGACAAAATGTCATACACATACTTCGTCTGATGTATGAACATCCCATCCTTCTTCTGTTCAACTTGTAAACCCAGAAAGTAAGGTAGCTCACCCATCACACTCATCTCAAACTTGCTCTTCATTACCTCTTCGAAATCATGACACATGTTCTCATCAGATGACCCAAAAATGTTGTCATCAACGTATACCTGTACCAGTAGAAAGTCTTCCTTCTTCCTCTTAATGAACATGTACTATCAATCTGACCTCTTTCAAAACCATGTTTTAACAAATGTGCTGACAGCGTCTCACACCACGCCCTAGGTGCCTGATGCAATCCATACAATACCTTATCAAGTCGATAGACTCGATCTGGATAGTCTGGATCAGTAAACCCGTCTGGTTGTGAGACATACACCACTTCTTGGACTTTCCCGTAAAGAAATGCACTCTTCATGTCGAGTTAGTAAACTTTGAAGCCCTTGAATGAAGCAAAAGCTAGGAACAAACAATTGCTTCCAACCTTGCTACTGGTGCAAACACTTCATTATAATCAATCCCCTCTTGCTGATTGAACCCTTTCACACCAACCGAGCCTTATTCCTTCTCACGATGCCTCGGTCGTCTTTCTTGTACTTAAACACCCACTTAGTGCCTATTTCCTTCTCTCCTTTAGGTAGATCAACTAGCTCCCAAACTTTCAACTTCTTGAACTGAGCTAGTTCCTCTTGCATTACTTCAACCCAACAATTGTCTTTTAGAGCCGTATGAACATTCTTCGGCTCCTCTTGGGCAATAAAGCAACTATACCGACACTCATGAATCAACCCAGTCTTCTGAATCAAAGTAAACAAACAGGAACCTTCGAGCACACCTCTTCTTGTCTGAACACCTACAGCAGGATCACCAATGATGTTTTCAACTGGATGATCTCTGTGTACTCGTGTGGTAGCAATGGTGTCAACAACCAGATTGTCTCCCAGATTAGATCCAACCTCCCCCTGAATATTAGCATTAGCAAACGGATTAGTGAAATCCTCCCCCTGAATAGGTTCAGACTCACTATCATTGGAGTCCTCTGGAGCTGCACTGGAAGAAGTTTCTGGAGCATCTGTCATCGATACACTCGATCTAGGCATGAAGTCACACTCTCCATCTTCACTGATCACAGTATGGATCACTTGAGACTCATCGGCATTTGAAACATCTGGAATATTAAATGATTTAAAGACTATGTCATAATCATATAATATAGCAGGACCACTCGTTGATTGTTGAGGTGAAAAACTAGTGATTTCCATGTTAAACACCACCTCAATTTTACCAGTTTTTAGATCGAAAACCCTTTTATTCGGTGTTCCTAGCATATATCCTAGAAAGTAACCCTCATCAGCTACTTCACCGAATTTTTGCTTATCTTTGTTTCGCACAATGGTGCAGGGTAATCCAAATGGTTCAAAGCCTTTTAAGTTTGGTTTTCGGTTAAACAATAGTTCGTGACATGTTTTGTTAAACCATTTAATCGTCAAAACTTTGTTCAGGACATAGCACGCTGTGTTCACAGCTTCTCCCCAGAAAAGAACTGGAAGCTTTGAATCAGATAGCATAGTCCTTGCGGCTTAAATCAACGTCCTGTTCTTCCACTCAGCGACTCCATTCTGTTGAGGTGTATAAGGAGCAGAATATTGATGTTCAATTCCCTTGCGAAGACAATAGAGATCCAGAACTTGATTCTTGAACTCCGTGCCATTATCACTCCTTATCCTCTTGATCTGTGCATCATAGACGTTCTCTAATTTTGTAAAAAGATCAATTAGCATCTCCGCTGTCTCATCTTTTGTACCTAAAAAGAAAACCCATGAATATCGTGAGTAGTCATCAGTGACAACTAAACAATAGTACTTTCCACCTATGCTCCTTACGTTCACCGGACCGAATAGATCCATATGAAGTAATTCATAAGGGGCATCTCTGGAATTTACTGTTTTAGACTTGTGAGGTTTCTTATGTTGTTTTCCCTTTTTACATGGAAGACATTTATCTTCCACGTGAAACCTCTGCACTGGCACCCCTTCCACTAAACAATTTTTAATAATATAGTTCATTTTTCGATAGTGGATGTGGGCCATGCGACTGTGCCAAAACAATGACTCAGCCTCAGATGCTTTTGATAGTAAACACGCCACCACAGTCGATGAATCTTTGGCACCCATGTCCATGACATAGGTGTCATTTCTCCTTGGCGCTCTCATCACTATCCAGTCATCCGGTATCACCAAACCAGGTTTCAACACCAAAGCTTCAGACTTTGAAAAGTGGACCGTGTGACCCTTGTCGCAGACTTGAGACACGCTGATCAGATTGTGCTTCAGCTGCTCAACATAGTTCACTTTGTCCAGTGTGATCTTCCCGTTGGTTACTTTTCCTCGTCCTGCAATGTGCCCGCCTTTAGCACCTGAAAAATTCACCTATCCAGCATCTATATTCTCAAACTCAATCAGCAACCTCGCATCCCCGTCATGTGCCTGGAGCAGCCACTATCAACATACCACAAGTTGATAATCCTCCTTAGCAGCTCCTGCACCATCCAACAAAATTAGTTAGATTGGGGGACCCAAGCCTTAATGGTCTTGGTCTTCCAGATTCATCAACCACCGGGACATCCATCCAATATCCATCACTCCTAACAGGAGTCTTGGATCTTAGACTTGTTGATGGAAATGGTTTTTGATTTCCACTAGGTCTGTGGTCCTGAGGTTTCCTAACCATGTTTTGACTTTGCGACCTATGAAAATTATGATTTTGGTTCCATGAATTTTGATGATGATAGTTTCTAAAGCCATCGTTATAAAAATTTCGACTACCAACATTCCGTATCGATTTTGATATTGACCTTGATTTCTGAAATTATTTGATGGACCATTAAAGTTATTCATTCTTGGTGAACTACTTCTAGGTCTTTCATATCTGCCAGATGTAGAGCAGGCTGAAATCTTGGTTGATTTCTTTGAAAGCGAGGAACTTGGTGAGTTTCCTTTTTCAGCCTTATCTACAACCTCAGCAACACTTTGTTGCTTGGTAACAGATATTTTTGGTGAACTAACCTTCTTCTCACCATCACCAATTTTTGCTGGTGATTTTTCTCTCTGCCTCTCACTTACCTGTGCTTCACTCTTTTTGTTAGGACAGTAGTTAACTACATGTCCTTTTTCATGACATTTGAAGCACGATTTTCTAGCCGAAGACTTCTTAATTGAAGCCTCTTGCTTAGGTTCATCAGGTGATGATGATTATGATGATGATGCCTTAGAAGGATCTTGTTTAGTTTGCTTAATTTCTGATTTTTCTTTATTTTTATTTTTTAGCAAACTGCACATTCGATTCTTTAGTAATAACAGGAACCTCTTCTTTCATGTCACCCCCTTTAACAAAATCAACCTTTTTAACAAAAATTTGTTTTTGATTCTTAGGGTGTGTAATTTTTGTTTTCAAAACTGGTTCCCTGTTAGTATCCTTCTTGGCATTTTCAGAACCATCCACACTTCCTGATGTGGAACTACAAGGTATAGTTGACACAAAGTCTGTAAGCTCTTCTTCATCAGGCAAGAAAGAATAGTCGTGACAAAGAGGTGGTGGAACTTCATTCAAACCTTTGAATCTCACACAAGTCTTGTCATTATTCTTCTACAAGCCATTCATTATGTGTTTCATGACAAAAGACGAATCTCTGAATTGATTTAATTTCTTTTCAAGCTCACAAATTTTAAGTTGCGCTTCAGACAACTCTTTGCACTTTTCAGAAACCTCTTTTGTTTTCTCACTCATCGTATCATGAGCTAAATCAGTAACTTGAAGTTTTTCGTTAGCTTACAGGTTAGAATATTAATTTCTTCTTCATAACCTTTAATTTTCATCAAGTATAGTGACTCATCTCGTTTTACGAAAAAGTTTGATTCTTTTAAGTTCGAGAGCTCATTAGTCAGACTTTGGTTTTGTTGTGTTAATGTGTTAACCTCACTTTGTAGTTCACAACATTTCAAACAAACAGAACTGCCAGAGTTAGAACATACCTCGCTTGTTGATTTGCTTAGATTAGCCATGAAAGCATCAAAATCAGCATCCATCTTTTTCTCTGTAGCACTCTGTTCTCCATCAGCTTTCTCAGCTACCTTCTCTTGCTCTCCCTCAGCATCAGCTTTCACTTCTTCCTCAACAACTGGAGCTATCTCAGCCATGAACGCCTGTGAGGCGTTGTTATCACTCTCCAGATGAACACTCCAATCATAAGAACCCTCTCTGGCAGTAGAGATCAGGGCCTTTGATCCAGTGTTGTTTGATGTATTCATGTTGCTTGAACCATGACCAGGAGAATCTTGAAAGGATTAACTAGGACGAGATTCAGACTTAGCTCTTTGACACTCTCTAGCAAAATGTCCGTAGTTGTGACAGTTGTAGCACTTCACTTTCGACTGGTCAAAGCCCACACTCTTTCCAACGAACTTCCTGCCCGTTATGTTCATGAACCTCTTCACCCTTCTAGAGATCATGGCTATCTGCCATTGCAAATCCATCTCCTCTAAGTCATCAGCGTCGATCTGATCATAATCTTCATCAAATGTAGCAGGATCAGATATTTTCCCTGAATATAGTTCTCGTAGGAAGCAACGAAAGAACCAAGCAATGCCAGGTGTTCTTCAGCACTTTTGACACTCAGAGGTAGAACTGTTGTTACTTTATTGTTGTCTCTTAGCCCCTGACGAGCCTCCTGAAGCAGCAACGAAACATACTTCTCCATCAGAATTTGTCACTATATGTTCATACTCACATGAGAGAAACGCAGTTACCGTGTCACTAGAAGCATTGTTGGAAGATGAAGGTGTAAGACCTTTATATATCCCCGAATCTTGAACCTTATCATAGCCCATTTCCTTCTTCTTCATATTGAGCTCATAAGCTCTCAACTTCCCAACAACCTCTTCCAAGTCTTTCTTTCATAATCAGCTTCACCCTTTATCATCAACGTGTAAATATCCCACTTTTCAGGTAAAGCATCCAGCAACTTGTCGTTTATCTCCACATCTGTGTATCCCTCTATGTCATAATTGTCTATTTCTGACATCAGATGATAATATCGAGTGATAATATCTTCAAGGGATTCGTTTCTCATTCCTTTGAACACAACAAACTGTTTCTTTAGTAGATCAACCTTGTTCTTCTTCACATCGGGATTGCCCTCATACCTCTTCTCTAAGGCATCCCACATCTCCTTAGATGTTGTATAATGCTTGAATGTGTGTTTTATGCCATAAGGTAATGACATCTTGATAGCAGCTAAGGCTTTCTTCTCCGACTCATACATCCTTTTCTCAGCTTCAGACATGTTCACATAGGCAGTAACCCGTTGTCTGCCCTCAAAATCATGCGTTGGGTTAGCATACCCATCTTGAATACAGATCCACATCCGTGTGTCCTGGTATTCAATGAAGGATTGAAACCTATCCTTCCAAGTAAGATAGTTCTCCACCTTCAGCATCTTTGGAGGTTTATTTGTGGTTCTAGCCTCATGCTCCATCCTTAACATCTCATTTAGGTTTGACATATTCGACATTTTTATCGAACCGGCTCGATAAAAACGTTAAAATTTGTCCGAAATGGGTGGTTACCAAATTCTACCGTTAGATTGTCCGATAGTGATTTTTAGAATTTTCGTGCCTTTTTTTGTCCTAAAAATCAACTAAGTCTAACTGTCCAATCGGTTCGTCAAAACTGTCTATGGAACAATTTCTATGTCCGAAAACGTTTAACTCTGGTTACGTCAGTTGGTTAAGTTTCCACCTTTTTTCCGTGTAACTCGGAACATGTAAAATCCGAAATGGAAACTCTGATTAACAATCCGAGATGAAAATCCAAAACAGTAATCCGAGTTGACAATCCGGAATGATGATCCGGAATAGTGATCCAAGATGAAAATCCAAAATGCACTGTTCTGATCCGAAATGGAAATCCGGAATAGACTACTCTGATCCGAGATGGAATCCGGAATAGTTCTAATCCGAGATGGAATCCGGAATAGTTCCCAATCCGAGATGGAATCCGGAATACAATTCTGATTCGAAATTTCAATCCGAAATGGCTTTTCTGATCCGAATTGCACTGTTTTCCAGATCCGAACTGCAAATTCTGGTCTTCAATCCGAATTCCTATTCTTTTTAATCCGGAATGCAAGTCTTCAATCCAGAATGCTTAGCTGTTAATCCGAAATGCTGCAGAAAATCTGAAATACGTGCAAAAACCCTAAAACAGCCGTCAAAAACTCCAAAACAACCTTCAAAACACCAAAAAATCAATTTTTCTGCTCTCACGATTCTAAACCGAGCAATAATCAAGAGCCGAATGCTCTGATACCAATTGTAGGTCTCCTAGTCCTTATGGATCTTGACAGAATCGTCTATCTAATCTAGAGTGCGGAATCCCCTAGATCAAATTTCACAGAAAACAATAAGAACACGAACACAAACACAATTCCTTCAAACTGTCTTCTATTGATTATCAAACACAATTGTTTTACAATCAATTTAAGACTTTTCTCTCAATCTCTCTGAAGCAATTATTTCAGCACTGAACAACTAACTGAGCAACCTTAACCCTAATCACAACCTCCCTATATATAGATATAGGTTATGCTCATGGGCTAGGGTTTCCTACATGGACTGCTAATGGGTTTTAGGCCCAATTCGCCTACCATGCTCTCTTTTGTATCTACTTCAGCCCAAATGCTTCTAATTAGCTATTAAAAACTAAACCCGCTAACCATTCATCATTCTACTAATTACAAGATATCCAAAGACCAAATCTAAGCTGTTGTCACAAATATGCACCAACACTTGTAGCATTTAATCTTTGACTTATCCAACCCAACTTTTAACCCTCCATGCAAACCTGGAAATTTTCTACCAGCTTTTTTATAGAACTTGCTGGTCCTAACAATCAGCAATGCTAGTTGGTGTAACATGTCCATTTCTTCTAAATCAGTTAGATCAAAATGTTGAAGATCATTTAGTTCAAAGGATAAGTTGTTAGAAACTTGGTTTTCCCCATTTGCAGCAAAAACAAAATTGGGTGAGCAAGAATCAGAGTTAAAATTCCCACCAGATGTTATGTCAATAAAATGATCGTAACTTTGTTCCTTGCTACTACCAGAGGTTTCTTCTTGACCTAAAAGTGCTGTACTACCAAAGGAATAGTCATTAGCCACTTTTCCTGACTCTTGTAGCTTCTTTTTCTAGTTAAGCTCTCTCTTATAAGTGAGAAGTCTGCCATGAAGCTGAGTCAAACTCATCTATTTAAACCTAACAGAATTTCTGGTTACAAAGGCAATAGTGTCCCATTTATCTGGTAGTGATCTAAGAAATCGGCTATTCAAGGTAGAATTTGCAAAATTAACATCTACCAGTTTTAACTCACTAATTAGACAACTAAACCTTTCAAATTGTTGAGTTAATGATTCTCCTTTCACATGACAAAATGTTTCAAACTATTGGTTAAAAACTTCTCTGTTATTTTCAGTAACTTCTTCAGTGCCACCGAATTGTTCTTTTATAGCATCCCATAACTCCTTTGTACTGTTGCAATGCAACAGGCCATCATAGATATCATTAGGCAAAGCAGTTGCCACGATACTAAAAGTCTATGCATCTAGTTAAATTTTCTGAAAATCTTGCTCGGATAATGTTCAGGACTCTTTGGAACTTGAACTTTTGGGTCTTTGGCACTCGGTACCATCAGAACATGTGGTCTGAAGATAACCGATTTCCAGCAACCCGTGTTCTGTTGTGCAGGTATGTGACCCATCCGACTTTGCCAGATGTTGTACTCCGATCTGACAAGTATTGGAGGTTTGTACATGGTGCAAGTGTTGTGTGGATCTTGAGTATTTTGAGACATTTTGATTGTTTACAAACATGTTTTTGTTTAAAAACTTTGAACGCAAATAAACTTTTACTATATTTTCAATACAAACGAACAAATGAATTAGCAGTGAGAGGTGACCAGTTTATATCAAATTGATTGTTATATCAAATTTGAATGACCAAGCTCTAATACCAATTGTTAGGATCTGAGTTTGATATTGATGTGATTGTTTAGATGAAATTAATGTAAGAAGATAGATAATCATTGAAATAGTACAGCGGAATTGTGTAAACTTTGAAATCACAACAATAGAAAGATTGTTTTCATTAACATTCTTTTGTAACGTATGCATGCAATTTACAAACTCAACCTCAGCCTAAGATCACTCTAATTTGTTCGTACAGAATGTGTTGAAGAAAAGTGATAGATAGAACAGTACATGCACTTTTCTATTTATAGTACATTTTAAACCACTGAGCGTCTTTGGCTGACGTCACTATGAAAGTGACATTTGACAAACTAAACAAACTCTAAACATTGCTAGACCTAAACACTATTACATTAAAATACAATATAAAGTCTGTTGATAACTACTGCTAAGATATCCTCTGTTGGTCTTCAGCAGACCTTTGCGATAATAGTTCTTTGGTTCTTTATTGTTTGTCTCTAACAAACCTTTACTTCTAGCAGAGCTTTATCCTAGCAAATCTTGTGAACAATTCTTTATTCCCAGTATAGTTTAGAGTAGTAGATCTTTATTATGAAGGATCATATGTTATAGATTGTTTTGGATTTTCAATCATCTGTTCTTTTATAGGGTTCAATAGATCCAACACCAATCCCCATACATCGAGGATTTTACAAATAAGAATGCTATTTTGCGGTATTTCGTTCTTGATATGTTGCCTACCCGTTGGCATGCATCACATGTTTTGACCAATACATAAGCATCCTTATGTGTTGTCAACCAGTAAAATCTTGCATCATACACCTATCGTGCAGTGCTGGCTATTCTATGATGTCCTCCACCTGGTCCTTCATGACAATGGTGAAGAATTCGTTTGGCTTCACGACCATGGACGCATCATCGAATGAGTTGGTTTGCACATATTCTGAAAAGATATGGGTCTTCCCAAAAATAGTGTTTTACATCTACGAAGAATTTATTTCATGATGATAAGATAACCCTTTGATGATAGTGCCACTAGCTAAGTAGTTAGCAAATCTGCGTACCAAGGTTCGTCTTTGAATTCTACCATTTCTAATGGATTCTGTGGGGAATTTCTTGTTTACGAGTTCTTCTCGAGTTCCTTCCAAGGTAGGGTCTTGAAGACGAGACAAGTGGTCAGCAACAATGTTTTCTACACCTCTTTTATCTTTTATTTCTATGTCGAATTCTTGAAGGAGAAGAATCCATCTTATGAGACGTGGCTTTGCATCTTGCTTTTTGAAAAGGTATCGAATAGAAGTGTGCTCTGTATAGACTAAGTTTTGTAGAGCACGAGATAGGAACCGAATTTATCAAACACAAATATGGGCAGCTAGTAACTCTTTTTCAGTAGGAATGAAATTTATCAAATGCAAATATGGGCAGCTAGTAACTTATATTGTGTGGTCTGTATAGACTATAGTTTGGACATCTAGTGACGCTTTTTCAGTAGTTGTTTAATTTTCTTGAGCGTCATTAAGAGTTTTGCTAGTGTAGTATATGGGATGAAAATGTTTTTCTTTTCGTTGTCCCAAGACTGCTCCAACTGCATAATCGCTTGCATCGCACATGATTTTGAATAGTAGTTTCCAGTATGGCGCAATCATGATTGGTGCTTTGACTAACATATCTTTAAGGGCAAGAAATGTTGTCATGCAATCCTTGTTAAAGATGAATGGGGCATCTGTTTCAAGTAGCTTAGTTAGAGGTCGAGAGATTTTGGAGAAGTCTTTGATAAATCACCTATAGAATCTTGCATGTCCTAGGAAACTTCGAATGGCTCGAACGGATGATGGAGGAGGAAGTCGAGAGATAGTACCAATTTTAGCGCGATCAACTTCCATTCCAGCATTGGAGATTTTGTGACCGAGTACTATCCCCTCCGTGACCATGAATGGGATTTTTCCTAATTAAGGGTGATATTAGTCTCTTCACATCTTGATAACATTTGTTCAAGGTTGTCGAGGCATTGGTCAAGTTAGTCGCCCAAAAAATAGAAAAATTGTCCATGAAGACTTCCATGATTTTTTCTATCATGTTGTGAAAAATGGCTACCATGCAACGTTGGAATGTTGTAGGTGCGTTGCATAGACCAAATGGCATGCGTCGATATGCAAAGGTACCGTAGGGACAAGTGAAGGTAGTTTTCTCTTGGTCTTTAGGGGAAATGGGAATTTGAAAATACCCCAGTAAAACCATCTAGAAAACAATAAAATTTATGACCGGATAATCACTCTAACATTTGATCAATGAAGGGTAAAGGACAATGGTCTTTTCTTGTGGCTTTATTGAGTATTCTGTAGTCGATGCATACTCTCCATCTGGTGATGGTTCTTGTTGGTATGAGTTTATTTTTTTCGTTGGTCACAATCGGCATGCCACCTTTCTTTGGTACAACTTGGACAGGGTTAACCCATGGACTATCGGAGATTGGGTAAATGAGTCCGGCGTCTAAGAGCTTTATTGCATCCTTTTTTACAACTTCTTAGACGTTAGAATTAACTCTTCTTTGTGGTTAGATTACCGCTTTGTAGTCGTCTTCCTTAAGATTTTGTGTTTGCACATGGAAGAATTTATTTCTTTTATGTCCATTAATTTCCATGCAATCGCCGTTTTATGTTTTTAAGCAAATTAAGTAGTTTTTCTTTTTCTTGAGAAGTGAGATACGAGGAAATGATGACGGAAGTTTACCTTGATTATCTAAAGAAGGCGGTTCTTATTAGATGGCTTACTTTTTGTTCGTCATCATGGTCGATGGACGAAACGGTTTGGTTAGTAGCGACTTCCTCTTCAACGAATTGGTCAATTTGTTCCTTCGTAACGGGTGGTTCAACTTCATCTTCCAACAAGGGGTCATCATTTCCGATTAGGTATTTCATTGATTTATTTATATTAGAATTTTGCTTCTCGGCCCCAAGTTTAGTGGGAAGATTTTATAATTTTGTTTGAGCAAAGCTTGCTGGGTTTTGAGAAAAGGTTGTCCCAACATGAGTGGAGCAACATCTAAGATGACGAAGTCGGTTGGTACAATCGTTTGATTCGTTTGAATGAGAATGTCTTCAATCACTCCCAAAGCATGTTTAGTTTTTGGATTGGCCAAGAGGATAGGAATTTTGATTGGAAGAAAATCACCAATACCTAATCTTTCGAAAACGTATTTGGCATTATGTTAACACAAAGATCTTTGTTTATTGAGATGTTACTAATATAAATGTTTTGAATAAAACATGTTACCGGTTTAATGTTTAATCAATTTGTTCATCTTGTATTAGCAAAGTTTGACCTTTAATTAAGTTACCACTTGCTATTTTCTTTGATGTTAAGATTAGTGGTTACCTTTTTTAGAAACTTAGCATGAGATGGAACCAAACTATGATTTTCAAAAGAAGGTTGTAGGATGTGAATTTATTGGAGGTCCTTTTGTTCCTCTTCGAAATTTACCTTTAAAAACTTACCTTCTGAATGGCTTGGTTCGGATTTTTCATCTTCATGTGTTGGTTTTTCATCAAGTGGTTCTTCTTTTATTGGCTCTTGAGGTTTTACCTCTTCTATGATTACCTCCTTGATACAAGTAGTCTCTTCTTCTGCACGAGATTGTTTGATCAAGAATTTTAGGTTCTTGAGACTTTGTATGAGGCTTTCGGCTTCAGTACTATAATAGGTCGTGTCACGTACATTTCAAATGTTGGAGTGTCCCAATCAAAGCTTGATTTTAGAAGCCTAAACCTTGGTTCCTCATACGTTATGTATGAGGTTGATGATTGAAAGAGGTAACAATTTTGTACTGAATGGGATTTACCGTATACGGTACAATATGGTTCCTCATAACCATCATCATAGTAGTAGTCATAATCTCCCATGTAATAATATATGTTTGGATAGTATCCAGAAGATTACGGCTCTCGAAAACAGAAATTTTTATGCAAACAGAAGGTTTACATGGCCCCGTGTTTAGGACGGTAATTTATTCGGTACTAGACGTTTTTACATGGCCCCGGGTCGAATAAAAGTTTTGGTGGGTTTTCAGTTACTATAGATTGAAGTTTTGGTGGGTTTCATTTACTTCAGATTGAACACGGCCCCGTGTTAGTTCAGCACGACCACGTGTAAAGCTTACTATAACTGAAATTTTTAGAAAACGAACAAAATTTGAACAGAAAAAGTAAAGAAAATGATTAGGCCGTTGATTTTAAGCTTTCTTAAAATCCTTTGTCCCCTGCAACGGCGCCAAAAACTTGACGTGAGCGAGATGTGTATGATTTTTGGATCTACTTTAAGTACTTTTTATTCGTTTATTCAAGCTTTAAATTTATAAAAACACGATATACAACTATCACTCTCTACTTCACGCTAGGGCAAGTGCACCCATCGTTGGCATAGTGTAGTAATGGTAACATACCGAGGTCGTCCAAGGACACAAGAGCTTTTAATACCGCATTATGTTAACGTCTAATTGATCCAAGCTTTGAGAAAAGGTTTTAATAGATACACTAAATAAGTAAAATAAAGTAGTAAAAGAAACAAATAAATAAAACCGAATCACTTGGTTCTGACTTATCTTTTATGCATCCTTTGATGATTTCCGCAATTTCAGTTTTTAAGAGATTATTTTGATTATAGTGGCATGTCCCTCTTTTGGAGGCAACGTTACCCTCAGCCATATTGGTCTGAGTCAGCGGGGATACACTCCCGCAAGGATGGAATATTGAAAGATAATTAAGTAAGTTAGTAATGCAAAATGTGGAATCTCCCTCTTTTGGAGGCAACCTACCCTTAGCCATATTGGTCTGAGTTAGCAGGGATACAGTCTGTAAGGCCGAGTTAAAATTTTAGTAGTAGTTTATTTATATGGAATTCAAGTGGTTCTTACTTCCCCCGATTTGATGCTATTTGCCTCAAAGAAAGTCCTAATAAGCTTGAACCAAGTCTTCCTTCTTCTCTGTCTTGATTTAATGCTATCCGTTCACACGGCCCCGTGCTCTGTGGGCACGGCCAGTGTCTTCCTTCTTCCCTGTCTTCATTTAATGAGCTTGTCAGATTAAATGTCACACGGCCCCGTGTGTCAATGACACGACCCCGTGGCCATTGTACTTGCCATACTATCCAAGATTTGCAAATCTGGGAGTTGAACCATGGCCCGTGTCTCTTGTCTGCTTCTGTTTGTCTTTTCTTCTCTAGAATCTTGAAGGGGCACGACCCCATGCTGACAAGGCACGGGCATGTGCTGGACTTCTGATTTGTGTGTTTTTTCCTTTGGGGTGAAGCTCAGAGGGTTAGTATAGTGTATCAGGTTTCCTTCTTCTATACTTATGCTAGTTTTTGTCGTTTATTTGCTCTTTTTGTACATTTAAGCTACGCAATTTTTCCAACATTAGTAATAAAAAAAGGTCGATTTTATTCCGTATTTGATATAATTTATATGTTGCATTTGGCGCATATCATTTATGTTCATAATTAGTTGTTCTATCTCACATTTATCATTTTGTATCAAATTCAATTTACACATATACATACATATTGACAAAAGGGTTGTCCTTTTCCATCGAAAACCGAACCCGACCTAAAATAACCTATACCCGAACACGAATCACAATAAATGGATTGGACTTCGGATATGGGAGGTGTCTATTCGGATTACCCAAAAAACCCGAAATTGTTACTTGTTAATCCCAATACTTTTTTGGTTACATATTAGCCTACCATTCAACATAATAATATACCAGCGAAACCGTTTAATAGCCTACACAAATTATGAGCAACTTTCCTACAAATTTGCTACAAATTTACTACAATTATGTTTTATTTTTTTAAATTATTTATTTTACTAAAATTAATAACTAACAAAAAAAATTTTGTCGGAAAATTGTAGCAAACGGATCAATTGCTACAAATTTTAGACAAATTTAACATTTTATTTTTATTTATTTATTTTACTAAAATCAAAACATAAAAATAAAAATAATTTTTTTATAGGAAAACCGTAGCAAACGAGGCAAATCTGCTACAAATTTCTGACAAATGTAACATTTTATTTCAAAATTATTTACTTTACTAAAATTAAGAAATAACAAATAAAATAACATTGTTTTGTAGGAAAACAGTAGCAAACGGGGTCAATTTAATGCAAATTTCCGATATATTTATATTTATTTTGTTAAATTATTTATTTTATTAAAATTATGACTTAAAAATAAGATAACTATTTTTGTATGAAAACTGTAGAAAACAGGGTCAATTTGCTATTTGACAAATTTAACATTTTATTTTTTAAAATTATGGATTTTACTAAAACAAAGACATAAAAACATGATAACTATTTTTGTAGGAAAACTGTAGCAAAAAGGGTAAATTTCTTACAAATTTATGACAAATGTAACAAATCTATTTTTAATTGTTTATTTTATTAAAATTAAGAAACAAAAAATAAAATAACTTTGTTTTGTCGGAAAACTATAACAAATGCGGTCAACTTGCTATAAATTTTTGACAAATTTATAAATTTTATTTTTTAAATTATTTACTTTGCTGTAGTAGGAAAAAATATAAAAGTTCAATTTATTTTGTCAGAGTTTTGTCGCAAAGGTAATAAATTTTCCCACAAAATTTCTACAAATGATTATTGTGTGGGAATTTTGTAAGAAAATTGTTGGAAAATTTTGGCTTTTTTTGTTCTTTTTTGTTGAAAACTTGTAGGAAAGTTGTAGCAAAAAGTGAATCGTGGAAATTTTGTGGGAAACTTTTGTATGAAACAATGGAGTTTTCTAGTAGTGTTCTCACCTTTTAGGGATTCCCCCATTGAACCCAACTCTCTCTCTCTCTCTCTCTCTCTCTCTCTCTATATATATATATATATATATATATATAATATATATATATATATATATATATATATATATATATGCGAGGGAGAGAGTGAGAGAGAGAGAGAGCGCGAAAATAGGTTCAAGAGAAAAACCTCAAAGTGTGAAAACAGTGAGAACGGACTCCTGGAACGACGCATGAGGAAGGCACTAAATAGCACGCAGGGTATGATCGTCGTCTTAAACTTTAATTTTGAAACATTCCATTTTGCTAGTGTGTTTATTTGTTTTAAAAAAACTTCAAATTTTTCGTATTAGCTGTTACATCTTCTCCAAGTTTCTGAGATTCATGGCGTCTGATATGGATTGCGAATATATAAAGTAATTTTGTGATTATCAGTATTTGATATACGTTCGAGCAATTCATGTTAATGTGTTGGTGTTGAGCATTTTATCATCACTGTGTATCGTCTAAAGGACGTTTTGAATAATCATAACACAATTGGTTTTGTTCTATTTTTGGCGTTTGTTTATTATTCATGTTTTTCTACGTTTATTGGCGAATTCTGTTTAATGGTGTTTTCAATTAATATTATACTAGTATTTAGGACACACGCTTTGCGGCGGGTCCATTAAATCAAACAAAATTAGATGTAAAAACATTAAACCACACACTCTAGTCATGGTGTGTTAACTTGCAAAGTTAAACCGAAACTTAAAAGATCTATAGGTCCCCTAGTCTTTATGGTTCTTCACAAAAGCATTTATCTAATCTAGAGTGCGGAATCCTCCAAATCAGATTTCACAGAAACAACAAGAACACGAACACGAACAATTTCCTTCAAACAGTCTTCTATTAATTATCTAACACAAAGTGTTTACAACCAATTCAAGACTCTCTCTCTAAACCAGCAACACAGCAATAGAACCAGCAGCCTAAACCCTAATGCAAACTTCCCTATATATAGAGATAGGTTATGCAACTGGGCTAGGGTTTCCCTACATGGACTGCAATGGGTTTAAAGCCCAATTCGCCTACCATGCTCTAAATTGTGTCTAGTTTAGACCAATTACTTCTAATTCACTATTACAAAACTAAAGCTGCTAACGTTAATTATTTTACTAATTACAAGATATCCAAAGACCAAATCTAAGCTGTGTTAGGAACAGACTCCCCTAAGCTGATGTATCCAATCACCCAATCTTCTAAATCATTAGTGCTTGAGTAAACTCCAGGTTAGTTCTTGCATAGCAATCTTCAAAACTCTTCAACTTCATCTGCAATGTAGAAAGGAGGTTCTACCATGCATTCAAGCAAACTCCTCTTCACCAAACTTCTCAGCAACACACTCTACAATCTGTATACTATAAAACAAACATCTTGAGAAACCATAAGAATTTTTCAACACAAAATAAACAAATTATTATTATTCAAGAGATAGTAAAACTGTATCACAGATTAAGCACTTCTCAATTCAAACCAAATATTCAAAATTTTAAGCACACATAACCTGCAAGATCATAAAAATTTTGAACTCAGCTTCCAACACCATCTCCCGCTATTGGTAACAACTCCTCCATGAACAACCATATTCCGTACATTAAGAATTTACAAAAAATGAATTATTTTTGGATTTTTATATTTTATGAAAGCAAATAAAGTACGGAATAATAAACACTCTATTTTTGTGAGTATCACCGTTAAGAAGATCATATCAGCAACATCAAACTGTTTTCACACTATCTAATTATTCTATATGCAATAGTCATGAAAAACAGTTCAAGACGATTACCAGTATTGTTTATCCATTTAAACAAAATACATGAACATTTCAAGTACCATTACCTCGTGAATAGTTTAGATAATTCATACAGATATACTAGTGTGTCCCACTCCAGGACATACCCCCGGATCAAGGTATGCAAAAAATTCATCGTATTAGGTGAGTATACCGAAATTCATCCTTTTTTATTTACAACGTTAGATAATTGGTGATCAGGTCAGTACTTCCATATAGCAAAGTGACCAATATCCAACGAGGGTTAGGATAAATACCAAATTTTGGTACGAGTAATGCAATTTGCATATTTGAATGACTCTCTAATTTTAGCTCTTTTAAGATATCCTGGTTGTGCCTAGGTCAGCATATATCTGGATGCAGCAGAAGGACAACCTTGATACCCCGAATGAAATAACGTTATAAAGACCTAAAACTTTAGATTTTGGCAATCTATCAACGCAAGATTTAATGTTATAAAACCATACGCCACTGATATGTTACCCACTCATACACAGTCTATTATATTTGTATCACAAAGGTAAGTTGATTATTTCATGCATTTTGCCTACTAGTACATCATATGATGAATCTGCTATCACACTTGAGCAATTTTAGTTTTATTTCAGTGTGACAGTCTAACTTGCTGATGTACTATCATTTCTTCTTTTTCACTCAGTGAAAACTCATTTTTTATTTTATATATTTTTTTTATGTTTTTGGTTTTTGAAAAGCAGTAAATTATGTACAAAACTATTTTTATGGAAAAATGGTTATTCAGGATTCCTTCATCCCGTTGAGTTCGACTAAATGTTCAAAACGAGCCCTGTCAAATGCTTTTGTGTAAAGATCTGCCAGGTTATCAAGTGTGTCGACTCGATGCAGTTCAATTAATTTCTTTTCGGCACAATCCGGTATAAAATGATGACGAATGTCAATATGTTTTGTGCGACTGTGTTTTACGGGATTGTTGGTGATTGAAATAGTGGAATTATTGTCTATCATAATAGGAGTACGAGTGAAATTCAAACCGTAATCGTGCATCTGCTGTTGGATCCAGAGAACCTGAGAGCAACAGCTACCCACAACAATATATTCAGCTTCACATGTCGAGGTAGACACGCAAGACTGCTTCTTGCATTGCCATGAAACGAGCCTCCCTCCTAAAAACTGACAACCACCTTGGTAGACTTTCTAGTAGATCTGTATCCTCCAAAGTCCGAATCAGTGAAAGCAACAAACTTCAAGTCACTAGCAGCTGGATACCATAACCCAAGTTTAGGTTTCCCCTTCAAGTAACGAAGAATCCTCTTCACTGCTTTCATGTGGGACTCCTTTGGATTCACTTGATATCTGGCATAAAGACATACTGCGAACATGATGTCGGGTCTTGAAGAGTCAAGTACATCAGAGAACTAATCGTTGCCCTATATTGAGTTGGATCAACATCCTCCACACTCTCATGATCTGGACCAAGATTGTGATTCTCACAGATAGGTGTATTGAAAGTAGCGCAATCCTCCATCTTGAAACGAGACAAAATGTCATACACATACTTTGTCTGATGAATAAACATCCCATCCTTCTTCTGTTCAACTTGTAAACCCAAAAAGTAGGATAGTTCACCCATCGCACTCATCTCAAACTTGCTCTTCATTACCTCTTCGAAATCATGACACTGTTCTCATTAGATGACCCAAAAACGATGTCATTTTACGTATACCTATACCAACAGAAAGTCTTCCTTCTTCCTTTTAATGAACAGTGTACTGTCAATCTGACCTCTTTTGAAACCATGTTTTAACAAATGTGCTGACAGTGTCTCATACCACGCCCTAGGTGCGTGATGCAATCCAAACAATGCCTTATCAAGTCGATAGACTTGATCTGGATAGTCTCGATCAGTAAACCCGTCTGGTTGTGAGACATACACCACTTCTTGGACTTTCCCATAAAGAAACGCACTCTTCACGTCAAGTTGGTAACTTTGAAGCCCTTGAATGAAGCAAAAGCTAGGAACAAACGAATTGCTTCCAACCTTGCTTCTGGTGCAAACACTTCATTGTAATCAATCCCCTCTTGCTGATCGAATCCCTTTCATTACTAACCGAGCCTTATTCCTTATCACGATCCCTCGGTCGTCTTTCTTGCACTTAAACACCCACTTAGTGCCTATTTCTTTCTCTCCTTCAGGCAAGTCAACTAGCTCCCAAACTTTCAACTTCTTGACTGAGCTAGTTCCTCTTGCATTGCTTCAACCCAACAATTGTCTTTTAGAGCCATATAAACATTCTTCGGCTCCTCTTGGGCAATAAAGCAACTATATAAATACTCATGAATCAACCCAGTCTTCTGAATCGAAGTAAACAAATAGGAACCTTCGAGCACACCTATTCTTGTCTGAACACCTGCAGCAGGATCACCAATGGTGTTTTCAACTGGATGATCTTTGTGTACTCGTGTGGTAGCAATGGTGTCAACAACCAGATTATCTCCCAGATTAGATCCAACCTCCCCCTGAATATTAGCATTAGCAAACGGATTAGTAAATCCTCCCCCTGAATAGGTTCAGACTCACTATCACTAGAGTCCTCTGGAGCTACACTGGAAGAAGTTTCTGGAGCATCTGTCATCGATACACTCGATCGAGGCATGAAATCACACTCTCCATCTTCACTCGATCGAGGCATGAAATCACTTGAGATTCATCTGCATTGGAAAAATTAGGAATATTAAATGATTTAAAAACACTGTCATAATCATATAATATTGGAGGACCACCCGTTGATTGTTGAGGTGAATAACTAGTGATTTCCATGTTAAACACCACTCAATTTTACCAGTTTTTAGATTAGAAACCCTTTTATTCGTGTTCCAGGCATATAGCCTAGAAAGTAACCCTCATCAGCTACCTCACCGAATTTTTGCTTATCTTTGTTTCGCACAATGGTGCAGGTTAATCCAAATGGTTCAAAGCCTTTTAAGTTTGGTTTTCGGTTAAACAATATTCGTGACATGTTTTGTTAAACCGTTTAACCGTCAAAACTTTGTTCAGGACATAACAGGCTGTGTTCACAGCTTCTCCCTAGAAAAGAACTAGAAGCTTTGAATAGAATGCATAGTCCTTGCGGCTTCAATCAACATCCTGTTTTTCCTCTCAGCGACTCCATTCTGTTGAGGTGTATAAGGAGCATAATATTGATGTCCAATTCCTTGCGAAGAGAATAGAGATCAAGAACTTGATTCTTGAACTCTGTGCCATTATCACTCCTTATCCTCTTGATCCGTGCATCATGGACATTTTCCAATTTTGTAAAAAGATCTATCAGCATCTCCGTTGTCTCATCTTTTGTACCTAAGAAGAAAACCCATGAATATCGTGAGTAATCATCAGTGACAACTAAACAATAGTACTTTCCACTTATGCTCCTTACGTTCACTGGACCAAATAGATCCATATGAAGTAATTCATAAGGGGCATCTATGGAATTTACTGTTTCAGACTTATGAGTTTTCTTATGTTATTTTCCCTTTTGACATGGAAGACATTTATCTTCCACGTGAAACCTCTGCACTGGCACCCCTTCCACTAAACAATTTTTAATATATAGTTCATTTTTCGATAGTGGATGTGGGCCATGCGACTGTGCCACAATAATGACTCAGCCTCATATGCTTTTGATAGTAAACACCCACCACAGTTGATGAATCTTTGGCACCCATGTCCATGACATAGGTGTCATTTCTCCTTGGCGTTCTCATCACTATCTAGTCATCCGGTATCACCAAACCAGGTTTCAACACCAAAGCTTCAGGCTTTGTAAAGTGGACCGAGTGACCCTTGTTGCAGACTTGAGACACGCTCATCAGATTGTGCTTCAGCTGCTCAACATAGTTCACTTTGTCCAGCGTGATCTTCCCGTTAGTCACTTTGCCTTGACCTTTAATGTGCCCTCCTTTAGCACCTACAAAATTCACATAACCACCATCCATATTTTCAAATTCTGTCAACAACCTCGCATCCCCCGTCATGTGCCTGGAGCAGCCACTATCAACATACCACTAGTTGATAATCCTCCTTAGCAGCTCCTGCACAAGCCAACAAAATTATTAGATTGGGGGACCCAAGCCTTAATGGTCTTGGGTTTTCCAGATTCATCAACCATAGGAACATCCATCCAGTATCCATCACTCCTAACAGGAGTCTTGGATCTTAGAACTGTTGATGGAAATGGTTTTTGATTTCCACTAGGTCTGTGGTCCTGAGGTTTCCTAATCATGTTTGACTTTGCGACCTTTGAAAATTATGATTTTGGTTCAATGAATTTTGATGATGATAATTTCTAAAGCCATCGTTATAAAAATTTCGACTACCAACATTCTGGTATCGAGTTTGATATTGACCTTGACTTCTGAAATTACTTGATCGACCATTAAAGTTATTCATTCGTGGTGAACTACATCTAGGTCTTTCGTATCTGCCTGATGTAGATTCAGGCTGAAATCTTTGTTGATTTCTTTGAAACGAGGAACTTGGTGTGTTCCTTTTTCAGCCTTATCTATACAACAGTAACACTCTGTTGCCAGGTAGCAGATATCTTTGGTGAGTTAACCTTCTTCTCACCATCACCACTTTTTGCTGGTGATTTTTCTCTCTATCTCTCACTTACCTGTGCTTCACCCTTTTTGTTTGGACAGTAGCTGGCTACATGTCCCTTTTCGTGACATTTGAAGCAAGATTTTCTAGCCGAAGACTTCTTAACTGAAGCCTCTTGCTTAGATTCATCAGGTGATGATGATGATGATGATGATGTGATGATGGCTTTGAAAGATCTTGTTTAGTTTGCTTAACTTCTAATTTTTCTTTGTTTTTGTTCTTAGCAAACTGCACATTAGACTCTTTTTTAATAACAGTTACCTCTTCTTTCATATCATTCCCTTTAATAAAATCAACATTTTTAACAAAAACTTGCTTTTGTTTTTTAGGGTGTGTATTCTTTGTTTTCAAAACCGAGTCTGTTATTATCCTTCTTGGCATTCTCAGTCACATCAACATCCTCTGATGTGGAACTACCAGGTGTAGTTGACACAAAGTCTGTAAGCTCTTCTTCATCTGGCAAGAAAGAATAGTCGTGACCAAGAGGTGGTGGAACTTCATTTAAACCTTTGAAGCCCACACATGTCTTGTCATTACTCTTCTTTAGGCCATTCATCATGTGTTTCATAACAAAAGATGAATCTCTGAATTGATTTAATTTTAAGCTCACAAATTTTAAGTTGTGCTTAAGACAACTCTTTGCACTTTTCAGAAACCTCTTTTGTTTTCTCACTCATCATATCATGAGCAAAGTTAATAACTTGAAGTTTTTCATTAAGCTTACAGGTTAGAATATTGATTTCTTTTTCATAACCTTTAATTTTCTTCAAGTATAGTGACTCATTTCATTTTATGAAAAAGTTTGATTCTTTTAGGTTTGAGAGCTCATTAGCTAGACTTTGGTTTTGTTTGGTTAATTTGTCAACTTCACTTTGCAGTTCTCGACATTTTAAGCAAACAGAACTACCAGAGTTAGAACATACCTCGCCTGTTGATTTGCTTAGATCAGCCATGAAAGCATCAAAATTAGCAGCTATCTTCTTCTCTATAGCATTATGTTCTCCATCAGCTTTCTCAGCTACCTTCTCTTGCTCTCCCTCAGCATCAGCTTTCACTTCTTCATCAACAACTAGAGCTATCTCAGCCATGAACGCCTGTGAGGCGTTGTTATCACTTTCCAGATGAAAACTCCAACCATAAGAACCCTCTCTGGCAGTAGAGATCAGGGCCTTTGATCCAGTGTTGTTTGACGCATTCTTGTTGCTTGAACCATGACCAGGAAAATCTTGAAAGGATGAACTAGAACGAGATTCAGACTTAGGTCTTTGACACTCTCTAGTGAAATGTCCATAGTTGTGACAATTGTAACACTTCACTTTCGACTTGTCAAAGCCCACACTCTTTCCAACGAACTTCCTGCCCGTTCGGTTCATGAACCTCTTCACCCTTCTAGAGATCATGGCCATCTGCCATTGTAAATCCATCTCCTCTAGGTCATTGGGGTCAATCTGATCATAATCCTCATCAAACGTAGCAGGATCAGATATTCTTCCCTGAATGTAGTTCTCGTAGGAAGCAACGAAAGAAGCAAGCAATGCAAGGTGATCTTCAGCACTTTTGACACTCAGAGGCATAGACTTAGAACTGCTATTATTATTACTTAATTGTTGTCTCTTAGCCCCTGATGAGCCTCCTGAAGCAGCAACAAACATACTTCACCCTCAGCATTTGTCACGATCTGCTCATTCTCACATGAGAGAAACGCAGTTGCAGTATCACTAGAAGCATTGTTGGAAGATGAAGGTGTAAGACCTTTATAAATCCCCGGATCTTGAACCTAATCATATCCAGTCTCCTTCTTCTTCATATTGAGCTCATAAGCTCTCAATTTCCCAACAACTACTTCCAAGTCTTTCTTTTCATAATCAGCTTCACCTTTTATCATTAAAGTATAGATATCCCACTTTGCAGGTAAAGCATCCAACAACTTGTCGTTTATCTCCACATCCGTGTATCCTTCTATGTCATAATTATCTATTTCTGACATCAGATGACAATATCTCGTGATAATATCTTCAAGGGATTCATTTCTCATTCCTTAGAACACAACAAACTATTTCTTTAGTAGATCAACCTTGTTTTTCTTCACATCGGTATTGCCCTCATACCTCTTCTCTAAGGCATCCCACATCTCCTTCGATGTAGTATAACGCTTGAATGTATGTTTGATGCCATCATGTAACGACATCTTTATAGCAGTTAAGGCTTTCTTCTCAGATTCATACATCCTCTTTTCAGCTTCAGACATGTTTACATTAGCGTACCCATCTTAAATACAGATCCACATCCGTGTGTCCTGATATTCAATAAAGGATTGAAACCTATCCTTCCAAGTAAGATAGTTCTCTACCTTCAGCATCTTTGGAGGTTTTTTTGTGGTGCCAGCCTTGTGCTCAATTCTTAATAGTTCATTTAGATTAGACATATTTGACATTTTTACCGAACCGACTCGTTAAAAACGTTAAAACTTGTCCGGAATGGGTGGTTATCAAATTAAACTGTTAGACTCGTCTCGACGATATGATTCTAATGATGTATATTGTTCGATTATGATTTTTGGAATTTTCGTGCCTTTTTTTGTCCTAAAAATCACACGAGCCTAACCGTGCAACCGTTTTGTCAAGAATGTTTATGGATCAAATTCTATGTCCAAAAAACGTTTAACTCTGGTTACGTCAGCTGGTTAACTTTCCACCTTTTTATATACAACTCGGAACAATATTAAATCCAGAACAGTAACTCTGATTGAAAATCTGAGATGAAAATCCAGAACAGTAATCCGAATTGATAATCCGAAATGGTGATTCGAAATAGTGATCCGAGATGAAATCCAGAATGCACTGTTCTGATCCGAAATGGAAATCCGGAATAGACTATTCTGATACGAGATGGAATCCGGAATAGTTCTGATCCGATATAGAATCCGGAATAGTTCTAATCCGAGATGGAATCCGGAATAACTTTTGATCCGAAATTCAATCCGAAATAGCTTCTGATCCAAAATTCAATCCGAAATGGAATTCGAAATGGGCTTTCAGATCCGAATTACACTTTTCTGACCCGAAATGGGCTTTTCGGATCCGAATTTCAAGTTCGCAATCCGAAATGCTTCACTTTTTGATCCGGAATGCAAGTCTTCAATCCAAAATACCTTGCAGTTTATCCGAAATCGCTGGAAAACCCTAGAACAGCCTCCAAAACCCTTATTCAGCCGTCACAAACTCCAAAACAACCTCCAAAACTTCCAAAAACCCTAATTTTTCTAATGTCATGATTCTGAACCTAGCAAAATCAAGAGCCGAATGCTCTGATACCAATTGTAGGTCCCTAGTCCTTATGGATCTTCACAGAATCGTCTATCTAATCTAGAGTGCGGAATCCTCTAGATCAGATTTCATAGAAACAACAAGAACACAAACACGAACAATTTCCTTCAGACAGTCTTCTATTGATTATCTAACACAAAGTGTTTACAACCAATTCAAGACTCTCTCTCTAAACCAGCAACACAGCAATAGAACCAGCAGCCTAAACCCTAATGCAAACTTCCCTATATATAGAGATAGGTTATGCAACTGGGCTAGGGTTTCCCTACATGGACTGCTAATGGGTTTAAAGCCCAATTCGCCTACCATGCTCTGAATTGTGTCTAGTTTAGCCCAGTTACTTCTAATTCACTATTACAAAACTAAACCCGCTAACCGTTAATCATTTTACTAATTACAAGATATCCAAAGACCAAATCTAAGTTGTTGTCAAAAATATGCACCAACAAGATCTAAAACGATAGCTAAGTCGACTTAAAACCTGTGCGTTGCAATGTGAAAAGTATAGAGGATCAAAGTTGTAAGGAGAAAAATATTAGGGTTAAAAACAAAAAAAAGAATTTTTGACAAATTTGTAAAACTTTAAAAGTTTAAGGTTAAAACTAAACAAAATTCAAAGAAAAATAGTTAGAGTAATCTGAATAGTAAATATGTGAGAGGGATAAAAGTTGGTAAGTATAGATAGGTAATGAATGTTCTTTCATTCGGCACTAGGTATTTTTAATAAAGGAATGATAAAATACACGCATGGCTTTTATACACATGAGCATTGAATTTTTATATTTAGCATTTTAATGAACGGTAAGATATAACCATGGCGTCTATTCTCTCATTGCTGAGTATTTTTCAAGCCATGGCGTGTATTTATTTTTCATTCGCATCTTTTGTCTTACTTTCTATGTATCACTATACTTATAGTGTGAATATTTATCATTATCATGGTGTTTTTTATATTTTTTTTGGAAAGGTGAACCTGTCATGTCCAATGAAAGGATTTGCCAAAAATTGGGTTTACTTCGTACATTGTCGACATTTAAGAATATCTAAAGCCAAAGATAGGAATTATTTTGAAATTCTTGATGATTCTTATGCTTTGTATCTTAAGTATGCGATGGCTAATGGTTTTGATGTTAGGAAGGGCATTGAAAAAAGATAAATGCCAAGGGAGAAAACTATATAAAGGATTATATGTGTACAAAATCTAGCAAAGACAAGAATAAGAAGGTTAATACAATGGATCTAAAATAGAAGGAAAGGAGTGGGAAATCAAATTTTTCTAAGAGGACTGGTTGTGGAGCTCAAATTTGTCTTGAGTTCGAGGTTCGTTTTTGTAAGGTGTATAAGTTTTTTGAAGAGCATAACCACAAATTTGTTGATCAGTCCAATAAGCATTTTCTACTGTCTGCACGACACCTCACTCAGCTTAGAAGCATGTTATTCATAGCGTGTCTAAGTTGAATTTGGGTCCTCTTAAGGCGTTTAACGTTATGAAGGCTGTTTTTAGCAGTTTTGAATCTGTTGGTGTAAGTAAAGGTGATTTTAAGAATTACAAGAAGCAAATTAATTTGTTCATTAGGGCATATGATGTAGACAAGGTTATAAGACACCTTCATGAAAAGAGACAATCTCAGCCTAATTTTCGTATGATTACTTTACGGACGATAAGAATCGGTTGAAGGGGAGGTTTTGGTGTGATGATCAATGTAAACTTAGTTATTATGTGTTTGCGATGTGATTTCATTTGACGCCACCTACCGGTCTAATAAGTATGAATTGGAATACATTATATGTTTTTGGCCTTTTCATTTTTTCAATTTATTGGCGTTTCACCCTTGTTGTGTTATTTTGGTAGATACTCTATGGTTTTTGTACCTTTTACTAGTATAGATAACCACCGCTGCAATGTCACATTCGGTGTTGAAGTATTGGCATCAACAAAATGGGTGATATCTATATATTTGGTTGTTGAGAGTTTTTTTTAAAAGCTGTCTTTGATCAACCGAAAGTTGTTGTCACTGACTAAGATCCAACTACGAAAGAGGTTATTTCTGTTGTATTTGTGATACCAAGCATAGGTTATGTATGTGGCACGTGACGCACAAACTTTCACTAAAGGTAATAATGTTTTTTCCTTTTTCTCTTTGTGGCATTTTAAAATGGTTAGCATTTTTTTACAACAATAATGTTTTTAGAATTTTTTTAACAGTGTATATATTATCTTGTATTTTTTACGTGGCATTTTTGTGTGACATAGGTGGGTGTAAGGCTATGCAACTCCAACAACTTTAATGAATGAATATGCGGTGTTATTTGGATTGTACACTTATACCCAAAGAGTTTGAATCCAGATGGGAAGAGGTTATTAAAGAGTTCAATCAAGAAGATAACGTCTGGTTATCCGATATTTTTCTCTTAGGGAATCATGGATCCCTGCATTTTATAGGATGGAGTTTTTGTGGTGTCTTATGCGTACGACATCAAGGTCCGAGGGTGACAACCATTTTTTTGGTCAAGAATGCAATGCCAAATCTACTCTTGTAAGTTTATGATTCATTATGAAACTGCAATAGAGGCACAACGTCATACGCTTTGGAAAAATGACCATGAGACGCGATACAAACGGCCCGAACTAAATGTAATTATCAAGTTTTGGATAATCAAGCTTCAGAGATATACACAAAAGCCATATTTCTAGATATACAAGTAGAGCTAATCGTGATTGGGGATTGCTTAAATGCTCATTATAAAGATCATCCTGTTGGGTAGTTAAGATTTTCATAAATGATTTCCAGCAGCCATTTTCGTCACTATTTGAGGTAATTGGCGTTTTTACTGATCATGGCATTTTGGCAATTTACAAAATAGTATGCATGTCTTTATTCTGATTATTATATCAACATTTGTTTTTATGTGCATGCTTTTTTTTTTGATGGCGTTATTTTGACTATATCATGGCGTTTTTCAGGTTATGTTTCGAAAATCTGATTACACCAGTAGTTGTTCTGCAGGCGTTTTGAGAAGTTTGGTTTGTTATGTAGACACGCCTTCTGTGTTTGAGAAGCATGAACATTAGGGAATTTCCAAAACATTAGATTCTTAATAGATGGCATAAAGACGTTGCGCCAAATTGTACTACTAATTACACAATGAGTCATGATTTTATAACTGAGCTTGATGATGATGTCAAGGTATGATGTGAGAAATTATTATTGTGACTGAGTATACTTTGATTTGCTTGTAGTGCAACAAGCCGGAGCTTTCTTTCTACGAGGATCATACTCAATCCTACATGAAAAAGGTTCAGGATATGCATGTTGCTGCCCCAACTCCTAGCATGAGCGACAAATTTGCTGAGATAACATGGCATCACTGAAACGACAAGAATCCCATAATAGTTTATGTTGGTTACAAGTTGACAGGATCTGGATCTTGCAAGCGATTGAAATCCAAACACGAGGAGGCTACCGAAAAGACAAAAAAGAAGAGGGGGCAAAAGAAAGGAAGTGTCAGAATTGTAAACAAATCGGACACTATGCATCGACATGCAAGCAACCGGTTATTAAAAGAATATCTAACGGTGTTCGAGAGCGGACACAAGTGAAGAGTAGCTTTAGCGTTTAAGATTTTGTTTCTTTTGGTAATAATGTATTTGAGAAAAGTTTTTGGCATTAATCAATATTGAGGGTTTATTATTTCGAGAACAAATTATGTTGTTAATTAATATTGAGGGTTTTATTTTTTTTGGCATTTTTAGTTGATATTATTTACTTTTGACAACCCTTTTTCAATTACTAAAAAATTCCACCAAAAAAATATGGTCTCAAACCATTTAATTAATAAATCCTCGCGTTTTCACAATGTGAACGGGGATCGAGCTCCCGAAATGAGCAATCGACCTGATCTCGCTCAACTAGTAGAGGTGGAATTCATTGCTAGAGAGGTAGATAAGACAAACAAGATAGTACTTACTGTTTAACTGCTTCCGATGTATTAATGACGTTGAAATACAGACGCAAGTAAACAAACTGGCAGAGCTTCGCCGTACCAATTGACAAATCACTAACTAGCTCTAACACAACACTTCCCT
This sequence comes from Scalesia atractyloides, assembly GCA_947069175.1. NCBI lineage: Eukaryota > Viridiplantae > Streptophyta > Magnoliopsida > Asterales > Asteraceae > Scalesia > Scalesia atractyloides. The sequence goes on along the minus strand of CAMTDV010000020.1, from coordinate 85,095,701 downwards.
ATTTATAGGTCGACATGACTCGTACCGAAGTGCGTGCTAAACAGACAACTAAATTTCGTACGAGTCTGTGTTTCGTACGAGTAAGTCACTCGTATGAAACATGTATTCTTTCGTATGAAACATAGTGTTAAAGCATATAAAACTTACTTTTTCACATTTAAACATTAACTGTAAACTTTATAAACATTACAGATACATCCTAGACATAGGAAATAGACATTATGCACCAACAAACTCCCCCTTGAATGTTGCCGCAGTCTGGATACTCTTCAAAAAACCTTCAATTAGATTTGACTCAAACGCCCAAAGAATCTCTTTACAGGCTTTTGACGCTCCTCAAAAGCGATTGGCGTTTGATCAGTCGGAGGAGGTCGTTTCATAAACTGAAAGCTCCTTAAAGATGCTATTCTTGTACGTTCTACAATTCGAGCTTCTTTTTCTTCCTTTTTCTTTGACTCTTTCTTCTCAAGCTTCCTCCAAGTTGTTTTCCAATCCGAACCAGAATGAATATCATTTGCAAAGCACTCATTAACGATCTTTTGAAATTGAAGCGCTTGTTCTTGATCCTTTCTTCAAAACTTATCTTACTATAGAATAAACATTCTATATCTTTCTTTGAACAGTTGACTAGCCACATTGGGTCTAGTACTCGAATGCCTCGCCATAGACCATATATTTGTTTGTGCGCTATGACAGCTTCGGTTATTTCCTCAGTGATTTTCCAAGAGTTATCATCTAGATGCACACAAATAACAGCTTCTCCTGAACTATAATCATAGTGCCACCATTTGAATATCTTGAAAAAATCTTGCTCCATTTTAATCAGAGGCATGTGCTTCATCACTCGCGGTTTCTTCACAATCAAAGTAACATCTTTCACCTTCGTTACTGGATCAACTTTAATAATGCGACGAGGATAATGAGGTTTCCAATGTACAAAACCGTGTGTTGCTTCAAACTTAATCAATCTCCAAAGCCTTTGGTCATGAAGCTTCATCTTTAGATTTACATCTTTGTTTGAACAAGCTCCTTTATATCCCAATACGACAATGTTTTAATGTCGCTCAAATATGAAAAGTATTGGATACCAAATTCCCTCTTTATCGCATACACATTAAGCTCTTCAATCCATCCCCAACTCAGAATGTCCCCTAGAGAAATATCAGCATCTCTGGTAAAGAATGCTAGGGGTCTTTTAAACTTACGCTCAGCTGAATTCACACGAAACCATTTCTTCTTTTGTTCAACAATTTTAGCTTTAGACATTTTCTGAGGAATTGTTCCTTCTTTTGCAGCTTCAGATACTTTTCTTTGCAACATCTCAGAACTTTCTGTTGCAAATAGATCAGTAAACGTTGGGAAATCATCTGTACCCTGATTGGCATCATAAGCATCGTCATCAGAATCACTTTCCACGACAACGTTATCATACATGTTTGCATCTTCTACGTCTTCAAATACATATGCATTTGGTTCAAAAACATTATCTCATTAAGTTCGTCTTCAAAATCAAAATCAAACTTCTCTTCACTAATACCAAGCATTGCTGCTATTTCTTCCTTCGAGTAACTATGAACAAACTCCCCTTCTTCAACGTCATGCTCAAGATATAACACAAACGGCTTTGGCACAATAGGAACAGAAGATATAACATTTTTTTGTGAAAATTCCTGCCTGCTGAGCATCAACTGACTCATCAGCTTTGATCGTCTTTTCTTCTTCAGTAATTTGGTTCGCAGAATCATCAAAGTACTCAGGAAGATCTACTAATTAGTTAACACTCAAATCAATTACACGAATTCCAGACCCTCCAACATTATCATCATTATTATCATCATCCGAACTACTAGAATCCTGAGCATCAACATCAGCATCCTCTTCTTCTGCTTCCTTTTCAGTCTCTTCAGCAGTTTCTTTACTTTCTTTTGCCATCTTTTTCTTTAACAACCAATCCCGAAGCCTTTGAGTAATATCAAGCAATGCTATATCCACATCTATTGGCTTTCCTACGGTTCTTCATAAACCACAATATTCCAACATGTTACTGGCTCAGATTCAACTTCTGGCATAGTTTTGTCAATCACAGATTCCTCCACTATTTTTCCCTTTCCTTTCCCTTGTGCGTCATATTGTTGTTTAGATAAACGTTCTCTTTCCGCAACTCTCTCTCTCGCTTCTGCTCGTTCTATCTCATCTATTGCTGCAGAAATATTTATACCTAACTTCTTTTCAAAAATCTTTTCAAACACATCCATTCTTCTATTGTTTCTCAAACGTTCTTCTTCGTATTCTGCCATTCGTAACGCAATTTTTCGTTCTCATAAACAATACTTGCTAACAACACTTCTAACTGTTGTTTGTCAACTATCAATCCTCCGATCCTTTCCAGCATTTCAAGCTTTTCAGCAGTTAACTCATTTATCTGCTCTTGTAACTCAGCTATACGTACCACATTCATCGTAACCTGTTTTTGAAGTCGTCAACCCTTGGATCATCAAATCGAAATTCATCTCCTCCAGGTAAATCATCTAAACCAATCTCATCAAAAAATGATTGTGACTCAAATGGCTGCTGTGTTGGATGAGATTGTTGTGCATGAGATGGTTGTGATTGTTGTTGAGCAGACTGTTGTTGCGGTGGTTGTTGAGCTAGCTCTGATTGTTGCGATTGTTGCTGAACTGGCTCCGGTTGAGGTTGCTGTTGTGCTGGCTGTTGTTGATCTGGTTCTGGCTCAGAAATTGATTGTTGTTGAGGACATATCTCTGGTTGAGATTGTTGCTGAGCTAGCTCTGACTGCACATGTTGTGGTGGAGACAGAATATTCTGTGATGGTTCCTCCACATTTCCTTCAATAATAGGTTCAGCATCAGTTTCTGTTAGAATAACATTCAGAGATACTCTAGCTGCAGGATGCTTCGTTCTTCTTTGTTTTTTCTTGATGGGAGTTCGAAAAAAAAGATTCAATCAGACTCAGATGGAACATAAGTTGTATCATCCTCGCCTGTGGCTTTTCATTTGTGTTCCTCTGCTTTGCGTTTCAATTCAGCTTGTCGCTTCTACTCTAATTTTTCAGCTCTTTTCTTTTCACCAGCTCTTCTATCTTCTGAATCTGTACTTGATGATAGTACTTCTTCAGCTACTTTGTCAGCTCCAAAGCTTGACGCTCAATCTCTTCAGCCATCTCTTCAACGTTTCCTCAACTTCTGGTTCATCTCTTAACCCTGAACTTCCAGCTGTAGACGTAGTTTTTCTCATTTTTTCTTTATGCACTGATGAATAGGTAGCTTTAGATTTCCCACCTTTTTCTCCAACCTTCACAAACCATGGACTCCTTTTTGCAACAAACAACGATAATGCTTTAACCTCTTCTTCATCGTCGCTACTTTCATCTTTTCTCCACTTTCCTGGTGCTGGTGATATGTAATCTTTGTCGAGAATCGCACCAAACATTGGTTTTGCCACTGGAGCATTCTTTAAATGCACATTCATCTTTCGTAATGTCGAGACATCCATATGTTCAAGTCTGAGAACAACATTCGGAGATTTCTTCAGATCAGGATGCAAAAAGTCTAACAACATCTGAATGAATCTTGGATACTACAAAAATTTTTCTTTCTAAATGTTCAAAACCATCTGAGTGAATATGACCTTTGAAAAGTTGTATGGAAGGTTAAAGCTGTAATCATACACATTTGATAATCCACTAAATCGTCAAAGCCACCCTTCCGTTGACTTAAACCATGAGCTATGACATGTGCGAGATATCTGAAAGGTGCGCTCAGGTTTCCTTTCTTGAATGGTGCAACGTTAATAAATCATGTATACCCCATTCTATAAAAGCATCCTTTTACCATGTATTCAGAAAAACCCGTCGGATCGTCTTTGTTATCTTTAAAATCCAAAACCTTCCGAATTAGATCCTTAGTAATCTTTACTGGAATATCTACATCATCAATCTTTACAGCTGAAATAATGGCGTAATCATCAATACTCTACTCAACGGCATTCCAAAAATATTCTACATGAGAAAGATATGATGTGTGTCTATCCATTAAAGCTTTGGTCACTCGAATCCGTGTGAGAAAATTCAAAATATCTCGATATGCTGCAATCTCCGGAATTGAGGCATCTGTGACACAACATATATTGTGGAATGGAGAAAACGCAGATTTCTTGGCCTGTACATAAAAATAACAACCAACCGTTAGAAAATTTTAAACATTCACAATTTCCCTCAAATATTCGTACAAATAATCTGTTTCGTACGAAACACACACTTATCCAAAAATTAAAGTTTGAAATGAATGTTATTCATACGACTCAACATCAACACACACTTACCAAAATTAAGTTTGAATGATGTTATTCATACGATCAACATCTTCGTACAAATTATTTGAACATTAATCATTTTGTTTTCAAACTTTATTTCATACGATCCACCTATTTTGTACGAATTAATCATTCAATTCATCTTTGAACAACTTTTAAAACTTCTCTGAATGAAATGATTGTTTCGTACGAAACAAACTCCAACTGACATAACAAAAATTTTCATGCGAAACAATTCCTTCGTACAAAAACTCTTCGTCGTCCCAAAATGTCCAAGTATAATCAGAACTCAAAACTTGTTGAATTTAACAAATTGATAATCGATTTTCAGGTTATTAGAGCTGATTTTAACATTTTTGTGATCAATTTTAAGTTTTACCGGTCCAATTTCCCTAGATCTAAGTTCTAGTCCGATTTGTACAAATTTTGGCATTATAACAGCATGATTTTGTCGAAAATACCTTTCCCATTGATAGAGGTGTGCCAACCAACCTCAACAATATAAATCGCAAACACAAACCTTATTTCTGTGCGAAACAAAGAGTATTTATACTAGACTTGTTTCGTACCAATCAATTTATTCGCACAAAATGTTCTCTGTTTTGTACTAAAATGAAGATTTTCCGTATGGAAAAATTGTTTCGTGCGAATCAATACTAAAAGTCTTTAAACTTTTCAATTCAATTTTATTTTTATTTTTTATTTTCATTTTTTCATTCATTTTTTAAGTAATTTTATCTGTTTTACAAATCCTCCTGACAAACCAAGTCCAAGTTAATGACCCTGGTTATCCAATTTGCCTTCCAAAGTCCAAGTTAATGACCTTGGTTGACCATGTTTGACCAACAGATTTATTTTAACATGTAAAGTTTCAAATTAATGAACTTTCTTGACATTCAAGTGAATTTTTTGCTAAAATTAGCTCCCAACCCATGATTTCAAATTTTTCTTAGCAAGATGTTGCTATGAATCCAACCGTCAGTGTTTTTATCATCAGTAAACAAAAATAAGACTATCAAGCTAAGAAAACTGAAAATCTTTTTGAGTTTTGAGAGATTTTTCAAAAGTAATAACATTTTTTTTTGTGAATTTTGCGTTTTTTAGAGGATCATTTCAAGCATATATAAGTCATCAGTATCGTTGATCTAGAAACACCCTTTAAGCTTTTAAACAAATTACTAGATTGCCAATATATTTGTCCATTTAAACCTCTTCCCGTTTCTCAACTGTTTGAAGATATGTTAATGTATATTAGAAACATGAAATAACTGTGTTTCCCATCTCAGAATATACTCCTGTATCAAGATTCCCAGAATGTCATTTTACAGGTGAATATATCGAATTGATATCTGTATATAGGGTGAATTCGAGAACTTGAGAGCTCAGGTTAGTACTACCGTACAGACAGAGAGATGAAGGCTCGTTTTTAGGTGGTGTTCCATCAAAGAATCTTTTGTACTGCAAATGTCATAATTGCTTAAGACATCACCATATTTTCATGCAGCTTTTGAGGAAATGCGAAAGTATTATATGAGTTCTAGGCCATACTTCCGCAAAATCAGAAGAACTCGAATAATACTCCAGATATCAATCAAATATAAAGACCTAGTATCGCAGAATCTGGCATTCTCTCAAACGAAATTTCGGAGTACTAAGTCCATATATCCGAGAGATGTTAACCCACAAGTTAATCAGTTTTGTTTTTTAGGTTTATATCTTGAATACAATTTACTGAACGAGTGAAGTCTATTGGCATATCCATAGTAAGACTTGCTTAATTACTTTTGAAAAAATATAATTTTTAGCATACTGTGACTATCATTTTTTATTTACTATGATCACTCTTTTTACACAAAACTCTTTTTGCTTTTTTTAATGTTTTTGTATTTTCCTCAAACATTCTCCCCCTAAAATCAAAAACATATTTTTGGATTTTTTTTAAGAAGTTATAAGAAAGAATGTACAGAAAACGTTTAACCGATGACAAATTCACATTAAGTCGTCATCATCCTCAAACTCAACCTCAAACACATCCCCTGAGATCATATTTTTTAAACCGTTTAGCTTTAACAAATTATTAAACTTTGTTTTATCAAAAGCTTTGGTATAAAAAAATCTGCTTTTTTGGTCATCAATGTGGATTTTCTCAATTCGCACCAACTTTTTCTTGTAGCAATCACGGATAAAGTGGTGTCGAATCTCGATAAGTTTAGTACGTGAGTGTTGGCATGAGTTTTTAGTGATATCGATCTCGGCCTATTTATCTACATAAATAGGCGTATCAAGAAATTGCAAACCGAAATCTCTCATCTGTTGCTGTATCCAGAGAATCTGAGCACAACAACTGGATGCCGAAACGTATTCAGCTTCACACGTAGAGAGAGCGACAACTATTTGTTTCTTGCATTGCCACGTTATAAACGAGTTCTGAAGAACTGCCAGCCGGCCGTTGTAGACTTTGTATTCAGTTTACAGCATCCGAAATCAGAATCCGAGTATCCTGCAAGAATAAAATCATCATGTCTAGGGTACCACAAGCCGGTGCTTGGAAAACCCTTCAGATATCTCATTATGCGTTTGACGGCAAGCAGGTGTGACTCTTTTGGATTAGACTCATAACGGGAGCACAGGCACGTTGGATACATGATATCTGGTCGAGAAGCTGTAAGATACATCAAGGATCCGATCATGGATTGATATAAAGTTTCATCAACTCTTTCTCCAATAAGATCTGGACAAATGTCGTGATTTGGAGCTAACGGGGTAGATGCTGGTTTAGCTCCTGTCATATTGAATTTCTCCAATATGTCATGAACATATTTCGTCTGATGAATAAAAATACCATCAGGCAACTGATCAACCTGAAGTCCTAGAAAGAACTTCATCTCCTCCATTGCGCTTATTTCAAATTTGCGCTTCATGACTTCTTTAAAGTCTTTACACAGCTTATCGTTTGTCGATCCAAAGATAATATCATCCACATATATCTATACGATGATTAGATGCCCATTTACTTTTGTGAAAAGGGTAGAATCTATTGTTCCCCTGATAAAGCCATTGTCCAGAAGATGACTCGATAATGTTTCATACCAAGCTCTCGGGGCTTGATGAAGACCATATAAGGCTTTATTCAGAAGGTAGACTTTATCTTTGTGCACTGGATCAACGAAACCCGGTGGTTGGCCGACGTACACCTACTCTTTCACTTTTCCGTATAGGAAAGCATATTTAACATCTAATTGGTACACCTTGAACCCTTTCCACGATGCAAAGGCCAAGAATATGTGAATCACTTCAAGATGAGCAACTGGGGCATAGACTTCAGTATAATCTATCCCTTCTTGCTGATGAAAACCTTAAACCACAAGTCGAGCTTTGTTGCGTACCACAACTCCTCGATCGTCTCTTTTGCACTTGAAGACCCATCTTGTGTTAATGTTTTTGTGATGATCTGGCAGGTCAACAAGTGTCCAGACTCCAAGTTTCTGGAATTGAAGTAACTCATCTTGCATTGCATCCACCCAACTTTCTTCTTTTAACGCGTGTTTCCAGCTTCCCGGTTCAACCTGAGAAACGAAACAACTATGAGAAAATCGAACTTGAAGTGGAGCAATACTAGTATAAAAACAGCTTAGATCTTTATTAATCTGATTGCGAGTTTGCACTCCAGTTTGTAAGCTGCCTATGATGTTCTCTGACGGATGATATGAAAGTGTTCTTGGTATCACTTCGGTTGGAACATCTACTTGTGTTTGCAAATTTGTTAGAATTTCATCGACAACCGGTATAGATGAAGAAGCTTTATTCCTAGCATTAGATTGATGAGCCTGCTGTTTCAGAAAGCTTTCAATCTGTTCAGATCCTTCATCAGAACTGGATCCTCCATCGTCAAAAGTTGGTACCCGATCCGAGTCATCATCTGCATTTGGTTGGGCAGATGATTCAGCAATATTGCCATTTGGAGCAAGAACCAGATTTTGAACAGAAGAGATTTGACCGACATCAGACGTGTTGACTGGTAATGATGTAGAAATCACCAATGGTCTAGGAACTTGTTCTTGATTAGATAACTAATTTTGTTGAAATAACATAACAAGTTCTTCTTCTGTTGGCACATCTGGTAGATCAAACGAATCCCACAATCCATCATAGTTAAACAGCCACGGATCCCCATTTTTCTGCGTGGGCGTGGTATATCTTTGACAATCTACGTGCTGTGCTAGAACTACCTGGTTCAGAATCGGCAAGAAAACACGTTTTTTGAGGAGTAGCGTAACCAACAAAGGAACCTTCCAAGATTTGGCTCCAAATTTACCACCGGGTCCAAGACGGTACACAGTGATCCAAAAGGTTCCAAAAATGCTAAGTTAGGCTTTCGTTGATTCAGTAACTGGAAACATGTCTTTTTGTGAGGCTTAACTGTCAAACACACATTTAGAGTATAGCATGCTGATGCTACTGCTTCACTCCAAAAACTGATCGGTAATTTCAAATCACTAACATTGTTCTAGCAGTTTCTATCAGCGTGCGATTCTTTCGTTCAGCTACTCCATTTTGTTGTGGATTATAGGGGGCGCTGAATTCATGAAGAATCCCCTTTTTCATTGAGAACTCTTGCATCTTCTTGTTCTTAAACTCCATTCCTTATCACTGCGAATTCTCTTAATAGGCAAATGATATAAAGTTTCGAGTTTTTAAAGAGGATCATAAGAGTTTCAAATGTTTCATCCTTACTCTCCAGAAAGAACACCCTTGAAAATCAAGAATAATCATCAGTAACGACAAGACAGTATAGATCTCCAGAAATACTTTTGACATTGACTGGTCCAAAGAGATCCATGTGTAGTCTTTCTAGTGGTAGCTTTATCGAATTCAACAGCTTTCTCGGGTGGGATTTCTTATGCTGCTTCCCTTTTTGCAGCTAAGACAATCATCTGATAGATGAAAACTTTTCAAATTGACACCCTCCACTAAGTCGTTATGCACAAGAAAATTCATCTTTCGAAGATGAATGTGCCCCATTTTTCTATGCCATAAAATTGACTCTTTTTCGGTAGCTTTGAAAACAAAGCATTGAACTTTCTTTGATGTGGTAGAAGCGATGCTCATATCAAGAACATATAAATCATTTTCTCTCGAAGCTCGCATCAAAATCCAATCTTTTAGAATTCTGAAACCGGGTTTTAAGATTAGACATTCTTTATCACGGAAATGTGTCATGAACTTCTTGTCACAAATTTGCGAGATACTAAGCAGATTGTTCTCAAGTTCAGCAATATAGTTCACTTTATCAAACGATACAACTCCGTTCGAGAGAATCCCTTCTATGACAATTCTACCTCCCTGCGTTCTGGCAAATCCTACATATCCTCCACGAATATCTTTAACATCATTAAGAAACGCAAGCATTCCTGTCATGTGGTGAGACGCTCCACTATCCATGATCCATTTTGACAATATCGAACGTTGGAGCCCCTGCACACTTGATTAACAAAACTTATTTAAAAAAAGAAACCAAAGCCTGTTTGGTCTTGGGTGGGTTTGGAATATCAAATTTGGACCCACTTTGTTCTTATCAGTTTTTTAAGCTCAGTTTTGTTTGAAACAGAAGGTTTGTGTTCAACTTTGGATAATTTTATTTTGACAGCTTTAGCAACCCATTTCTGTGTTTGTGTTTAGCCCTTTTAACATAAAATTCTGAATCTATTTGTTGAATTTTGTGTGATGTTTCACCAATTTCAAATTTAGATTGAGGTTGAATGGTTGGTTTAACATTTTGATGAGATTCAATATTTCTTTTAAGAATTTGTTTCGGCATAAACATGGGTGTTTTTTGCTTTTCATCCTTGGTGAACTTTTTCGGAGAAGAAACTAGTTTTGAACTATCTTGTGAGCAGCATCGTGCGATATGCCCAACTTACTTGCATTTAAAGCATGTCCTGCTATCCTTATGAACAGAGGTATCCAAAACCTGTTTTGTTTTGTTTCTCTTTTTCTTTAAAAAAAATCATCATTTGATTGAGTTACGATGACCTCCTTTTCTTTTTCGGTTGTTGTCCCAAAAAAAATTGATTTTCTTTGTAAAGTTCAATTTTTGGGACCTGTTGGTTTTATGTTGCTTCTTGAAACCCAACCCTGCTCGTTTGTTTTTCGGATAATCTCCATTTTTGCGATAGTAGTATCGGTTGTCAGTTTTTGATTAGAATAGAAAGATGCATCATGTTTATCTAAATCATCATGAACTTACCTCCATAAGCTTGAACATTTTATCTACACAATCCTTTTTCCAATTCTTGATTGGAAAGTCCTCATCCGAAAATAGTTTATCAGACCCTTTCATTTTGTAAACTATGACATTGGTATCAACATTTAAACTATTTTATGATATATCATCAGACTTTGACTTCTCAGATTGTTCAGGCTCAGACACTTCAGATTCATTTTTTAACACTTTTTCAAACACATTATTTACCACTCAGAGTCACATTCACCATCAATTTTAGTGTAAGTTACATCGATATCCACAGGCAGCTGTTCGGTTTTCAATTTAAGATTTAGTGCCTTTTCCACCCCAGATGGATTTTTGCATGCATAACTGTTCCACATGGGTGGTGGAACTCGATCATAACTACCACTTTTTGTTTCACCATTTTTAGATTCCTCTGTATTTTTTATTTTTGGTAAAATGTGATCTATGACGTATGAGCTTGTGGAATAACTAATTAACAATTTGTTAACTAGTTCAGTTTCAATTCTCATTTTCTCAAGCTCACTTTTGAGCTTAGCAATAGTGTTTAGTTGAATATTAGTTTCCATTTATTTACCATCACTGTTGCTTTAAGCATCATAAGTGTTGCGTCATTTCCTCTGAGTGCTTTATTATATTGTTTAATAGACGCACTCAATTTGTCATAAGCTTCCTTTGTGGATTTGTAATCGCTTGACGAATTGTTTGTTAAGCTTTGCAATTCAGCAAATCTTTTGTCTTTTACAAGACACTCACCACATGGTTTTTCACACTTTAAACAAGAATTTTCATTCTCAGATGACTTGTTTATCTCATTGCCATTGGCCATGCACGCTTTAATGATGTCTTCTTTCATCATATCCTTTTTCTCATCAGCTTCAACTTCTTCAATCGATTTCTTTTGGTCTTCATCTGTTGAATGTTGGCTAGACACGAATTATCCTGCAAAAGTTTTTAAAACATCGTTAGGAAAAGATGTTTGAATGGACCATTCAAAAGTTCTTCATCCTCTGATGAAGTATGATAGTAATAATCGTCATCATTAGGTCCTTTATCAAACGATGCTCCCGATTCTTCTTCCGGTTCCTCAATAATTTCAGCGACCAATGCCAAACTTTCTCCTTTTGAAAAAAACTTGTTCCAATTAAACCCTTCGTCTTCTTGTGTAACAACCAATGCCTTATCTTTAGTTTCAGGTTGCTTATCTTCAATCAGCATGATTCTTGTTCTTGGTTGAGGTCGATGGTAGATCGCTCTTTTGTAATAGTTATCGGCGAAAAGGATTACGATTTCCTTGAACCTCTCGGTTTGGACATTCTCTTTTAAAGTGACCTTTCTCCCGACACTTGAAACAAGTAACTTTGGATTTATCAAATCCAAGTTTCCCATCCAAACCTCCCAAACTTTCTTTACCAGTGATTTCCATAAAACTCTGTGCACGTCGAACGATTGAAGCATACACCATTTTATATCTATCAACTCCATTTCAACTGGATCAATTTGATCGTAATCCTACGTGTCATTTCAGAATTTCCGATCTTTCCCGCAACAAGACTGTCATATGACTCAAGAACTGAAGCAAGTAGAGACAGTATGTTGTTTTGCTGTCTTTTGATCAAAATTTTGTGTGTTCTGAAAATCAACGGCAATATTGCATTACAAAACTCTTTGATTTGCATTGGATGATGAAGTAGTTTGATTGTTTTGAGGTTGATTTGATCCGGAAGAAGATTGTTGACTTGAAGGTGTATTTGGATCAACTGTTGGGAATGATTGGAAACCACTTGTCTGAATTGGTGATGTGCTTGGTGAACTATATGCACTGAAAGCAGTTTGAATCTTTGGGGCTTGGATTTGAGCAACAGAACTGTTTTTGAAATAAAAGTTAACAACTTGTTGCACTTGAACAGTCTTGTTTTTGCCATCATTTGCATCTCTAATTGATAACCCTCAAACCTTTCGATGAAGCGAGGCAGCGAGAAATTGATGTATTCAACTCCATTCTTTAAGATGGATAAGTAAGTCGACCATTCACCTGTGGTAGAGAATCAGCTAGCTTGTCAACAAGCTCTTCATTTGTCTTTACAATTCCCATTCTCTTCATATGAACCACCAGATGACAGTATCGCTCAATCAATTGCTTTACCGTTTCTCCTTTAATCAGTGTGAATACATCAAACTCTTTGCTTAATAACGCCCTTTTGCTTTTGCGGAGTTGAGCACTACCTTGAAATTTGAGTCGAAGAGCATTCCATAAAGATTGCACATCACCGTCATGTTGCAGTAAATCCAAGATGTCTTCTTTAATCGATTGCTGAAGAATATTCATCATTTTCTTTTTGTTGATAAACCTTTCCCGTTCAACATCAGAGAATTGAGCAAGGGTCTTTTCAAGCCCATTTTCACCAACTGGTGCGATATATTTTGCGTCGATTGCAAACCAGCAAGTAAAGTAGTTAGCTTGAACACATTTCATAAACCTTTCACTCCAACTATCAAAGTCTTCTAGATTCATAAGCTTTGGAGCTTTTGTCATTGTTCCCATTTCATTCTCTAGATTGATGTTTTGGGCTGCTGCAGTGGTAACGACTGATGTCGCGAACGCATTGTAAAATTCCTCAGACATGTTTTCCTCTGAAAAATTAAGACACTTCTCGAAAACAAACTGATCGGATTAATAATTTTTTTTTTGTGTGGACAGCTTGTTTCGTACGACAAACACTATTTCATATGAATACGATTTATCTCACAAAAACTAATATTTCATACGGATCAAATCATTTTGTACGAGTAAGATATTCATACAGGTGAAATTTTGGTACGAATTTGTCTGAAAATCTGAGAGTTTTGGTATGAATTTGTTTGAAAATCTGAAAATGTAAGATTCTGTGAAATATTTTTGCACTTGTTCGTATGAACTTCTAACTGGATCGTACAAAATTAAATCAGTTTTTCATGCGAAACTCGTACAATATAATTCAATCTTCAAAATGACAAATTTTATCGATTTCAACATGATTTAGTTCAATTTTACGTCCGAATTATGATATGGATTGATTAGATCGAAGATTAACTTGAATTACTAAAATCCTAGTCCATTTTGTCCATGAATTCGTTCGAAATTTGTCCAAAATCCAGCATAGGTTAAAAATGATGAAGATGAAGATATATCCAAGTCTGAACACTTAGTAACTTGTAACTACTTGTTGTATATCTGTAGATAAGATCTCATGGCTCTGATACCACTTGTGAACGGGGATCGAGCTCCCGAAATGAGCGATCGACCTGATCTCGCTCAACTAGCAGAGGCGGAATTCATTGCTAGAGAGGTAGACAAGACAAACAAGATAGTACTTACTGTTTAACTGCTTCCGATGTATTAATGACGTTCAAATACAGACGCAAGTAAACAAACTGGTAGAGCTTCGCCGTACCAAATGACAAATCACTAACTAGCTCTAACCCAACACTTCCCTATTTATAGGTCCACATGACTCGTACCGAAGTGCGTGCTAAACAGACAACTATATTTCATACGAGTCTGTGTTTCGTACGAGTAAGTCACTCGTACGAAACATGTATTCTTTCGTACGAAACATAGTGTTAAAACATATAAAACTTACTTTTTCACATTTAAACATTAACGTGTAAACTTTATAAACATTACAGATACGTCCTAGACGTAGGCAATAGACATTATGCACCAACACACAAATAAGATTTTCTTCATTCAAAGAACAAGATAAAACGCCATAAAACATAAAAAATTATTTAAAACTCATCATCCGATGGGATTACGTCTTAGGAGTACTCATCACTCCCCTCATCTTCTTTTTCAGATTCTTCATCGAAATTTTCATCTTCATCTTCGATTTGAATAGCGTCTTTGTCTTGTAGTGTTTGAAGCCTCCATTTAAACATTTCATCCGGCGAATCAATTGCCGGAGTTATCTCAACGTTTAAACAAGGGAAATTACATAACTGTTGCATAAACCCAAGAGTCTTTTTGGTCAATATGGTATCAACTTGGTAGTCATATTCTAGTCCGTCGGTCCACACAACCGTCACTATACAATCTCCTAGTTATAACGCCATGATACGATGGTTGGCTCGAAAATTGATTTCCATTATTCACTAGAAATTTTCTACTCAATCATCTTATGACAGTGTATGTTTTCTCACACAGGTTATCCAAAGGAACACCAAGATCTAGTATCCCCTCTGAACATTTTCATCCAAGCTAATTATAGCGTTAACTGTTTCCACCATAACCCTTCTTCTAGTATTGAATATGATAAGTAGTCTATCGGTCGATGGTTTAAAAGAAACGATGATTGCCATATTTTTTGTTTGTTTTTGAAGTTTTAGGGGTTTTGATGTTTGGCATTTTGTAAAGAATGACATTTGTTTTGAAGTAAGATCAATGTACAGGATGGGTTGTTCCTTATATAATAATGTTTTAGGCACCTGCTTTTCGATGGGAGTTTTTTACAGTAAATGAAAAGTAATAAAGTCGTTGTTTCTGTGACAACATTTTGGCATTTTGGTGTTATTTCTTTTAAAAATCCCTTTTACCTTTAAAGATGGGAAGATGTTATTAAAGAGTAATCAAGAAGATAACGACTGGTTATCCGATATTTTCTCTTAGGGAATCATGGATCCCTGCATTTTATAGAATGGAATTTTTGTCATGTCTTATGTGTACGACATCAAGGTCTGAGGGTGACAACCATTTTTTTGGTCAAAAATGCAATGCCAAATCTACTCTTGTAAAGTTTATGATTCATTATGAAACGGAAATAGAAGAACAACATCATATGCATTGGAAAAATGACCATGAGATGCGACACAAACGGCCCGAACTAAATGTAATATCAAGTTTTGGATAATCAAGCTTCAGAGATATACACAAAATCCATCTTTCTAGATATACAAGTAGAGCTAATCGGGATTGGGGATTGCTTAAATGCACATTATAAAGATCATCTTGTTGGGTTCGTTAAGATTTTCATAAATGATTTCCAGCAGCCATTTTCGGTACTATTTGAGGTAATTGGCGTTTTTACTGATCATGGCATTTTGGTAATTTACATAATAGTATGCATGTCTTTATTCTGATTAAATCATAGCATTTTAAATTATACCAACTTTTGTTTTTGTGTGCATGCTTTTTTTTGTTTTTGATGGCGTTATTTTGACTATATCATGGCGTTTTTCAGGTTATGTTCCGAAAATCTGATTACACCCGTAGTTGTTCATGCAGGCGTTTTCAGAAGTTTGGTTTGTTATGTAGACATGCCTTTTGTGTTTGAGAAGCATGAACATTGGGGAATTTCCAAAACATTAGATTCTTAATAGATGGCATAAAGACGTTGCGCCAAATTGTACTTCTAATTACACAATGAGTCATGATTTTATAACTGAGCTTGATGATGATGTCAAGGTATGATGCGAGAAATTATTATTGTGACTAAGTATACTTTGATTTGTTTGTCGTGCAACAAGCCGGAGCTTTCGTTGTACAAGGATCATGTTCAGTCCTACATGAAATTCTTTGTCGTTCAAAAAAAAGATCATTTGAGAAGAGCTAGGATAATTGAGAAAGCTAGAAACATTCTGGACTATACATTTTCCTAAGCAAAAAATGCATTTTTAGCTATATGGTCTTAGGTTTTTCTTAGAATCATACACATGTGTATATACGTATTTATAGTTAAAAAAATAAGTATTGTATATCTATGTTTGATAATGTACTATGCATATAAATGATTGTATATGTGTATAAAAAGGAAGATTATGGTTCTGAATATGGTTTTTTACTAATGCACAGATGTGTATATACGTGTTTAAAATTGAAAATTGAATACATATATGTTCGATAATATACATGTATATGTAATTTAAAATTCATAATATACATATGTATATAATTAAAAATTGACAATATAGAGACGTGTGTAATTCTTTTATTTTTGGTTTAGAGATCATGTGTGGTCAGAATGCTTCTCACACTTCTCGATTAGCATGTGTCTCTCCTACGTTGCCTACCCTATATATAGTGGAATGTTCAAATAAGAAGAATCTTTTTGTAAGAATGGACAGAATAAGTTTTAAACCAATAGAAATGATCTATTTCGTATGTGTATTTAGTATTATTGTAAGGGCATATAAGTAAATTTACAATTTTAATTAATTTAGTATTCTCTTAATAACCTAACTGTTATGAATGCATCCATTATATAGTGACATTCCACATGTATAACCCCTATCTATGAATGCATCCATTATGTAATGACTTTCCGCATGTATAACCTCTATCTCTTATTTACTATTGTACTAATGTGAGTGCTTATATATAATGGCATTTGTATATGATCTTGAAATCAATGAATAAGAATTCTACATTCTATGTTTCTCTCTATAATCATATGCTCCTTCTCCATGTGTTTATATAGTTTGTATACTAGTTGCTAATAGGTTGTTGTTTTACAACACGTTATCATCACGAATTGCTTTTGGAGTTGATAATATTGTCATGAAAAAAAAACCTAGTGTGGAAACAAGTGTGGGTTGCAACCAGGTGTGACATAGCCCCAAAATTTTGGAAAGATATAGTTTTCCCGATCTACGGCTGTTGTTCCATAGAATTCAAGCGACTGTTTTCTTAATCCCTTAATTCGTCAATCAGGTATTAACTAAATCATCTCTTCAATTATATCTTGTGTTCAAATTTTGTGAAAACGACTTTGGAGGGTATTGTAAAGCTCCGATGAGCGGGTTTGTTAATCGGGAAACTGAATAAAGAAGATGATTGTGAAGGCTTTCATTTGGTTTCAAAAGCATAACAGAAAAGAAATAGACACAGATTTTAATACTCCACCATTTCATGTCTATCACTAATTTATCTCAATTATTTTTTTCTATAAAACCCTATTTTAAACTTTAAAGTTCTATGAAATTGACCATCGGTAGATAAAAGCAAATTTTATGTTTTAATAAAGAGTTATTATAGAGGTCCATGTCCATTTTCTTTCAACTTGTAGTCTTTTCAAAAGGAAAGAAAAATGAAATGCATACATAAAGCTTTTATTAATATAAATATTTGATTAATATGAATGGATGTGAATTATATAAACTGATATATGTTTAAGATACAATATACCTATTAAAAAAGTGACACTTAACAGTTTGTTTTATTGCAAGATTATCATTAGTGTAATTTTGTTAATGACTTAACAGTTAAATGCATATAAGTCATTTTATATGATAACATATATGTTATGTTAATATTTGCAACTCTACTATCATCAATGCAATATTATATATTATCACTATTCTAATAGTATATATATATATTCCATGCTTGCTATTAATTCGATTAATTATATATATATTATATATATAAAATTTAAATAGATGATTTGTTTGTATGATAGTGGATGTTAACATCATCAAAATGGTATGAATATAATTTGATTTCTTATACGTATTGAATTACTAGAATAAGTTTATCGTATCAAACTGGCATATGTGGTCTATTATTATTGGTTTCCAAAACGAGAAGAAATTGTAGCTTCATGATGATGCCAACAAGATTTTAAACTACCATCTTTTCATTAATAACTCAAATAAGTAAATATATAGATAAGAGATAAGGCCTACAGTTTTGACTAAGTTGAATATATGGAAAGATTGTTAATGCAACATATAACATATTATTAGTTATCTCATACATACAAACTGATTTGCATATTATTTTTAAGTCACTAGAATATGTAATTAGTTGTTTTGTACAGCTAGAAGAACTATTCTTAAATTTGTAATGTTAAATATTATATGTGAAATTCTATTTACTTGGAAACACCTTTCATATTTTATTAAAATATAATGAGAACTTGATGAGTATGTTTGTTTAAGTCTAAATGTATAGTAATTACTTATCAGTACATGGTAGTAAGCTTGTAATATTAAAGATATGTTTGTGATTGCTGATTGGTTATATATCCTAATAAGCTAATACAAATATTTTTCTTTTATAAAGTAATGAAACATCTTATTTCATAAGTTTGTGTCATAACTCGTCATATTGATAACACGTTATAAAGTCATGCATTATATGACGTAACTTTATGTATATACTGTATTCTTAATGCTATCAATTTTTAAAGGAGCATCCAAATAACCAAAGTTATGGTTTATGATTTCAAGTTATAAACAAGATTGAATTGTGGTCAAGATTCATTTATTTATAACATGACACTCGAAGTGTCAAACTTCCTAAAACTTATTATAAATTTATGGAAGCTAGTAAGATTTTGGACCTATAAATCTTAATAATTTGGTCATATAACTTTTTAAGATAAAGGTTAAATAAAAAATAATTCCGTTGTCAAACCTCAAATATGCTTTTAAGTGGTAAGAATGTCAAAGAACATATAAGGTGTGAAACGAACCATGTATGAAAGTGGTTCTAACCATTCCGTGTAGTGAATGTGATGATATGATGATCAATGAAAGAGTCGCGATCATGTACACAAAAAAAGATATTGTAATGATGTCACCATGAAAGTTGTGTGGTTATAATCAATTCCTTGTGTGAATGTGATGATACAATAAGTGATGTAAAGTTCATGATCATGGTAACTAGGGAAATTTTTATGATGCTCATATTAACAATGAGATCAACATGTTAATAATGCGATGATTATACAATGATCATTGTAAAGGTCATGATCATGATAAATGAGGAAAATGTAATGATTCTGATGTTAATAATGAGTTGACCATGTAATAATGAAATCGACCACAAGAAGTGGGCGAACTAAGGGAGTGAATATATAAGAAACATGTAATAACACCAATGTTTAAACTAATAGTGCATTATTCTCTCGTGTATATTGTCGTGTATTAGATAAACACGAATGCAACTAAAGCATGTGTGGTCACAGAAGTTTATAGATCATGATTTTAATAAATTGGCTTGACCGGTTAGACCATTCCGAGTCCTTGATGGTGTGAAACATATCGAAGAACCAGATGATTCTTCATGGTACTTAAACATGAAATTTTTGTTCTTAATGGATGTTAACTATAAACCAACTAAAGTAGGGTTTGAATCTTTAAATATTATGAAATGATTAAAAGATATGTGTATCTCAACATAATACCATTTTCTCAAAATCGATGCATCGTCTAAATGGCTATCAAATCCGCAACATGAAAGGTTACGTGACTTGTGGCTTAGCTTTTAAGATAGCAAGAACATTACTTGTAGTATCATATTTTTATATTTTTACTAATAAATATGGTGTTTTTGATGCCCATTTACTAATGGTTATTGGAATAAGTGTTAAACAACATGTGACAAATGTCGTTACACGAATTGCTTTTGTTGAAGAGTATGATCAAACATCTACGATTGACTGCAAAGCCAATAATGATGAGAGCAAGTACATATTTTATATATGAGTACATGTAATTTTACATCTAATAATATTAATTCACATCAAGCCAGCATGTTGTAATAGTTTATCCCCATTATAGCTGGTTTTTGGTCAAGAACCAAAGATGTCTCTTCTAGGATTTGGTTGTGCGGTATATATCAAAATTGATCCACCATAACGCACAAAGATGGGACCTTAAAAAGTGGTTGGGAATATATGATAATGAATAAGGCCTTTCACAATATATTTATTTACGACTCAATTAATTTATATCCATCTCAATGGATTAACATTCCCAACATCGGAGGGGAGATAAAAGCAGTTGGAAAAGAAATGAGTTGGTATGAATTATCAATGATCATCAAAAAAAAGTGTGAACCAGAAGTTCAAAGATAACTCATTTACAAAGATTAACGAATCTATTACTAGACACATTCACTAACCTTAAAAAGGTGACTATGTCATACAACTGCTAATGCTCCAATTAAAATGAGTGTCCTAGAAGGACAACCACATACTTGTAATGAGTCTATTGCACGTCTGAATCATGGTAGACTAGTTGATTCCAATAGTAAAATTTCTTGAAAATTGGAGCAAGTAATGAAGATTGTCAAGTCGAGGTTATAGTAAGAGAGTCTCCTAAAGAGACATTAGACATGATAGTTCCGGAAGAACCTCGGGTACTTGAAAATAAAGATCTCACTAAATTGTATCATGTCTAAAAGTATATGGAATCAAAATAAAATCGACGTCGTTATACTTTTGTATATAATATAGCGCTTGAAAAGATTAAATGATGAGGACTGCCTATGAATAAATATAAAGAAATGATTGGCCAAAATGAAAGATGCAAATGAGGCAAAGTTGAATTCTCTATTGATGGAAAGCTTTTGGGCCAGTAGTCCATACAAAAGAAGTTGTAAAATATATTTAATATAATTAGGTCTTTTATGTGGATCAACAATTGATGGCACAAAGATTTCGCAAAGACCTATGATTAATTATGAGGAGACGTATTCTCCAGTGGTGGATGCAATATCTTTCCAGTATTTAATTAGTCTGGTAATATAAAGAGATAATTGATATGCATCTGATGAATGTTTTGTATCACTTGAAACTAAAAGCTACATCAAAGTCCTAAAGAATTTAAATTATGTATTCATGTCAAGTAAGTTCTCAAGAACAATATGATCGTTGTATACAGATTCATATTTGAATACAACTAGAACTCCTGGTGAGTTTTGTAAGGTAATTGAGTGCCCTAAAGGTAAATTGAAACATCTTGATGATGTAATTTTTTTATGCATTAATAAACATACATGGTAAACGTGTACGTGCTAATTGTGATATCTCAATAAATAAAGAGACGGTACAATATGAATTTTGAACATATGATATAGAAATCAATATGCTAAATGAGAAAGTTAATGTGACAAAACTCTTAAAGAGTGCACACATATACATATATGCAAAGATGGAAAGAAATTTGTGGTGGATTGTAAATACCGAAGCATTGATATATAAACCATAAGAAATGTTCTACAAAGATTACAAGATTCGTATGGACGATAATAATCGACTCAAATATGGTATAATCGACTTACTACTGAGCTCAGAAAATAGAAATATATATGGTGTAGGTTGGTCCATTTGTTTTCATTAAAAGACCAATATGAGGTTTTCAAGTATTACAATATATGTTGATAATGTCATTGAATCTCTCCTGAAGAGATCAAAATGAACTCAAATATTAAAACAAGAAATTGCAAATTAAAGATGGTATTGCAAATTTATAGCTCGATATGTAGAAAAGGCATTTGTATAATTATCCATCAATATTATAATACATTTAGAAGATGGTGGACATTTTCACACCGACAAAGCTTATGGTCTAAGTACATTTAATGATGTCCAAGTAGTTGATACAAAATATCTCTATCATCTCCAATAAAATAAAAAGGGAAAACAAAAATCCTTGGTCCAGAAGTACCATATTTACAAATTAATTGTATTAATATATCTTGCTAGTTATACATGAACATATATCATGAAATTCATTAACAGAATATAACTCGTGTACAGTGAGAAGATAATGTAATGGGTACAACACATATTTTCTATACCTTATGGTACGAAAGGTATGAGTTCATATTATACTAACCCATCATCAAGTTTGGTGTTTTGTAAATGCAGAGAATTTAATAAAACACATTCATGGATCTTATGGTATCAGCTAACAAAGAGGAGGCAATTAAGTTTTACATGGATCATACATCAAGTTCATTAATAGATTGCACATCAAGCAACAAATCACTCACTACAAAAGTTTTTCAACAACTTTCATAGAAGATTGGCACTTGTTACTTGAAATGATACATATTATATTGAGGGGGAGTTTTACATAAGTTGCACTCTTTACCCTTCACTAAGTTTTATCCAATTGGATTTTCTTAGTAAGGTTTTTTTTGAGACAACGTACCTGACCCGGAGTATCGAGGGGAGACAATACATGCTGCACTCTTTTTCCCTTAACTGATGTTTTTTTCCTATGGGTTTTCCTAGAAAGGTTTTTAATAAGGCAGCATCATTAAGCGTATAGTATTCCATCATGTGGATAGTCAAGGGGGAGTGTTATGAATGCATCCATTATGTAGTGACTTTCCACATGTATAACCCCTATCTCTTATGACAATTGTACTAGTGTGAGTGCCTATATATAATGGCATTTTGATATGATGTTGAAATCAATGAATAAGAATTCTACATTCTATGTTTCTCTCTATAATCATATGATCCTTGTTCGTGTGTTTATATAGTTTGTATACTAGTTGCTAATAGGTTTTTGTTTTACAACACTAACTAGTTAATCTTACAACTCATTTTTAAAATATTCTCTTTCAAGACAACCTAAGTTATAGTAAACGATAGTTTTTTATATGTGTAGGATATATGTATGATCGATATGTGTAGGATAAAATTAGAAATGTGTATATTAAAGTGTTTTTGCCTAATTAACGAGAGAAAACAATTAATGGGATGAGTCATAACTATTTACTGTTTTATCATTATATCATTTCTTCTTTTTTTTCTCACATTAAGTTTCCTCTCAAACGATTTTTCTTCTATAAGGTTTCCTTTCATATTTAATTTCAAAATACATAACCTTCATATGTTTTTATACGTGGTATTATATTTATTTACTTAAAATTTAGTGTTGTTATTTCTTTCTTTTGTTATTAGATAGGGACACAAACCTGATGGGGTGATGGAAACTCTAGCGGTCACAATAGAGAGAGATATGTTAGGTTTAAAAGTGTGAGATCGATTCATTAAATATACAAAACAAGTTATGGTTTTGAGTTGGGTCTTGTTGGGTTAGTTTGTATTAGGATCCAGACCTTAATGGGTGAATTGGATCATGCCTAAGGCTATGTGGGCAAGGAAGGCCCATGAGGAGCCAATGTGGATCATGGAGTTATCTAGGGTATATAAACTTGCTTATCTCATAAACTAGGGTTAAATCTCATTATAGAAATTCTAAAGTTAGAGAGAGGCAGTGATTTGGTGTTTCTGCTTGTATTAGACGGTTTTGCTAATCATTAGTAATAA
Source organism: Scalesia atractyloides (assembly GCA_947069175.1). Taxonomy (NCBI): domain Eukaryota; kingdom Viridiplantae; phylum Streptophyta; class Magnoliopsida; order Asterales; family Asteraceae; genus Scalesia; species Scalesia atractyloides. The sequence continues at coordinate 85,072,070 of CAMTDV010000020.1, read as the reverse complement.
AATAATGTGAAAGTGTTGAAAGTGATTCGTGTGTTCTTCGTGATTTTTTGAATCACATCAAGTTTGGATTCTACACAAACTTGGTGTTCGTTGATGTCATTGATAGATCCAGTTTATGGAACTACAAGTGGTATCACAGCCTATCGAACCTATAGGTTCAGTTTATGATATCAAGATCCAAGAATTTTTTGGCGTAGATTTGGAATTTTCAAATCTGTTTTAATGAAGGTTATAGATTATTTTGAGTTGTTTAGGTATTGTTTATCTTGATTTTTAATCTGTTTTGCAGGTTTATTCAAGTGTTTTTGGCTGAAAGTTCATCAAGTTTATTGAAATCTTCAAAGTGTTCATCACATGCTCATAAGGATTTTCAAAATTTGAAGATAATTACTTGTTTTGAAAAGATTCTAAATTGCACAAAAATCTCGGAACCTTTTTTTTAACATTTAACGATTTTCTATAGATTAAAAAATCAACTTAGAAACACTTTCAATAATATTGAGTTTGTGAGTTAAACACTTTCAACAAAAAGTGAGTTTGCGAGTTAAACACTTTCAGCAAAAGGAGTTCTCAACTACGAGTTTTCGACAAAGTTCCACAAGAGTTCAAATCAAGTTTTCAGAAAGACACTTTGCGAGAAAGAAGATAGTTTGTAACATCGCCACCTGATTTCGAGAGTCTTAGTTTTTTTTACAAAAGGAGTTGTTGATTTAACAACAGTTCTTGTTGGAAATTATGGAAAATAATATTATATTAATGATTAATATAATACTTATTTAGTGATTAAAGCAAAATCAATAAGAGATCATAAGCTTTAATTGTGTGTTGGAACTTTAACGTGTGAGAAGTTGTGTTTGTCCCATATTGGTGGAAAGATAAATCTTTTGTTGATTTATATTTATAATTCTCTACACGAATTTATTCTTATGTGACAAGTCACACCCAGTGGCAGCCAGGAGGGTGCGAAGCACCCGACACGCGCCTAGGCACGGGACGAGGGTGATGGGCGCAATGTGGCGCTTTGATGGCGCACTTTGCACGCTCGCATCACCGTGAGCCAGTTGGAGCTGTCTTTACTATTTTTAGATATGGCTTGAGCCTGTGGTCTGTTGACTGTTTACATTCCTACTGGTCAATTGAATTAAGTTCTCAAAATTAATTAGGTCATTGAATTTAAGACTTAATTTTTATTGAATTTTGTATTCAATTCTGACTTGTGGAATTCTAAACACATTATATACATAGCTTTGTGCTTTGTTTAGGATACACAGAAATAAATTTCGTTTGGTTCATAGCACACACTACTTACACAGAATTTTCTAACTTTGCAACCTTGAGAACTCATGTTTCAGGTATTCTTTCAGGTGCTTGGCTATCCCCGGCAGTACAATCTGCTCTGGCTGTTGTACCCTGGGAAACATACGGGTTCACCAGGGTGGCCCGAAATCTGTTTTTAAGGGAAGCGTGACCTTCACGTGCCTCAGTCACCATTGTTTTTTATTTTCTTTATTTCTTTGTAATTTGTTTCTCAGTTCAGTTGTATTGTATTTTGATTCTATCTACTTCAGTTCCTATTTATGTAATGTAATCCGTATTTGATTAGTAAATTTATTAATTTATTTTATTTTGTGAATCGATGCCTTACAAGCTTAAAACAAATTTTAATACATGTTCACTGTTTCGGTTTTAAAATTTTAATAAATTGTTTCTTTTGTTTATTAGCAAAATTTTTGTAGTTTGCTTTGGTTTTCTGTAAACCAATTTGTTTCTACCATTAACTGATTGCATTTTTACTCTTGTTTCAGAAATGGCTACTGTTCAAGCAACCACATCAACCACTGTTGGATCCACATCCACTACCATGGGACCATTAGTTGGTACCCAAGCGGCTCAAGCGGTTGCTAACCATGCTGAAAAACCAGGGAAATTTACTGGTTTAAATTTTAAGAGATGGCAACGGAAGATGTTGTTCTATCTGACCACTTTAAACCTTGTGAGGTTTTTGACTGAGTCCCCTCCTGTTCTCACAGAAGGGACATTTGATGTGCAATATGTGAGTGCTGTTGATGCTTGGAAACATTCAGAGTACCTCTGTCGCAACTATGTATTGAACGGCTTGTCAGATGCCTTGTATAATGTGTATCTCAAGGTTCCAACTGTCAAAGAATTATGGGAGTCGTTGGAACGCAAATACAAGACCGAGGATGCGAGTACTAAAAAGTATGTTGTGGCTAGATTTTTGGACTATAAAATGATTGATTCAAAGACTGTTGTGAGTCAAGTTCAAGAATTGCAGATTATTCTTAGTGACATTGTGTCTGAAGGAATGATTCTTAGTGAAACATTCCAAGTGGCATCAATTGTTGAATAGTTGCCGCCTAGTTGAGTGGACTTCAAGAATTATCTTAAGCATAAGCGAAAGGAAATGACCATTGAAGACCTTGTGGTTCGTCTTTGTATTGAAGAAGACAATAGATTGTCACATAAAGGAAGTCAAGTTGAAGCTTCTACAAAAGCGAACCTTGTGGAACATGGTTAATCCTCAAGGAGTCACAAGGATAACAAAGGCCACAAGTTTAATGGCAAGGGGAAAAACAAAGGTGTTGACCTTGGGCCAAAGAAAGGTGGTGTGAAGAAGAAGGTTGGTTCCTTTAAAGGGAAGTGCTACAACTGCAAACCAACTGGTCATCGTGCTGACCAATGCAAAGAGCCTAAACGTGACACAGCTCTTATGGTTGATGATGATGGCATGCCTTTAGTGGCCATGATTTCAAACCTCACTACCATGATGGAGGAGGTAAGTTTGGTGGCTAACGAGCCAAAAGGGTGGTGGGTTAACACTGGGACAACCTGCCATGTGTGCCTAGACAAGACCCTCTTTAATACGTTTAAAGAGGTGGTGGGAGAAGAGAAGTTGTACATGGGAAATGCTGCTACAGCTGATATCAAGTGAGAAGGTGATGTGATTTAAAGTGGACTTCCGGGAAAAAGCTCACTTTGAAGAATGTGCTTTATGTTCCTGACTTGCGTCAGAGTCTTGTGTCGGGTTGGATGCTTAATAAGTTTGGCTTTCGTTTGGTTTTTGAAAGTGATACATTTGTTTTAAGTATGTGTGGTATGTTTGTTGGAAAGGGTTACGCCCAAAATGGCATGTTCAAACTTAATGTAATGTCTGTTAAGAAAAACATGAATAATAATGCTAGTACTTCTTCTTACTTGGTTAAGTCTCCTAATGTTTGGCATGGACGTTTTGGTCATGTAAATTTTAATTCAATGCGTCGTTTAATTAAATTAGATTACATACCAACTTTTTCCATTGAATCTAAAACAAAATGTAAAACATGTGTTGAAGCCAAACAAACAAGATCATCCTTCAAATCAATTGAAAGAATAACTGAACCCCTTGATCTGATAAACACTGATGTGTGTGATTCAAAATCAATTCCAACCAGAGGTGGTAGGAAATATTTTATTACTTTTATCGATGACAATAAAAGGTATTGTTATGTATACTTACTTAAAGAGTAAGGATGACGCAATTGACAAGTTTATCTTGTATAGAGCTGAAGTTGAGAATCAACTCAACAAGAAAATAAAACGTGTGAGAAGTGATAGAGGAGGTGAATATGTTTCACCATTTGAGGAAGTGTGTGCAAAAAGTGGCATAATACACGAGTGTACCCCTCCTTATACACCCTAATCAAATGGCATCGCAGAGCGAAAGAATCGTACACTAAAAGTAATGATGATAAGTTCTGGGATGAGCCAGGACATGTGGGGGGAGGATATTTTGTCAGCCAATTTTTTGTTAAACAAAATACCTTTCAAGAATAAGGATGGAACACCTCATGAGTTGTGGTGGAGAAATAAATCATCCTATAAATACTTGAAAGTGTGGGGGTGCCTGGCCAAGGTGATAGTTACACCCCCTAAGGCACTTAGAATAGGGCCCAAAACTATTGACTGCATTTTCATTGGATATGCCAAAAATGATAGTTCATATCGTTTTCTTGTATATGAATCCAAGAATCCTGATGTGCACAATGACTCTATCATAGAGACAAGGCCAGGAAATGTCACTTACTTAGAAGAAGAGTTTCCAATGTTAGTACAAACTCTTGTGAGTTCTTCAAATCATGCAAGTTTATCAACAATGGTTAATGAGATTGTTCGATAGGAAACTCTAAAACAATCAGAGGCTGAAGAAGGTGAGCCAGGAAGAAGTAAAAGAAAAAGGATGGAGAAATCCTTTAGGCCTGACTTTTTTACATACATGGTTGAGAGTGAGCCTCAAACCTATGGAGAAGCAGTCACCTCTTCAGATGGACCTCAATGGAAAGAAGCCATCAAGAGTGAAATTGATTCTATCTTGCGGAATCATACTTGGGAGCTAGTAGATCTTCCACCAGGGTGCAAGCCACTTGGATATCGATGGATATTTAAGAAAAAGATGAAAGCTGATGGCTCTATCGACAAGTATAAGGCAAGGCTTGTGATCAAAGGGTTTAGACAAAAGGAAGGTCTTGACTATTTTTGACACATACTTGCTTGTAACTAGAATAACCTCTATTAGATTGGTGCTTGCAATTGCAACTTTGAGAAATTTGGAAATACATCAAATGGATGTAAAAACCGCATTTCTCAATGGGGAATTAGAGGAAGAGATTTACATGGAGCAACCAGAAGGTTTCTCTGCTCCTGGCCAAGAGGGCAAAGTGTGTAAACTCGTCAAGTCATTATATGGCTTGAAGCAAGCTCCAAAACAATGGAATCAAAAGTTTGACCAAGTTATGCTTAACAATGGTTTCAAAATAAATAATTGCGATAAATGTGTCAATGTGAAAGACACTTCTAAAGGTTATGCCTTTATGTAGATGATATGCTTATCATTGGGAGTGATGATGAGATGATCAGATCTACTAAAGACATGTTGAAAACGAGATTTGACATGAAAGATATGGGTCTAGATGATGTGATTCTTGGAGTAAAGATCATTAGAACCCAAACTGGTTTGGTGCTAAGTCCATCTGATTATGTTAATAAGATCCTTCAAAAGTTCAATGGAGAGGCACGAGTGTAGCTCAAACTCCAATTGATACCTCTCAACATTTGTCAAAAAATAGAGGCGAGAGTGTTACTCAATTGGAATACTCAAGGATCATTAGTAGTCTTATGTATCTCATGTCATGTACTCAGCCAGACTTAGCATATGTTGTGAGTAGGCTAAGTAGATATACTAGTAACCCTAGTTCAGAGCACTAGAAGGGTATGACAAGATTATTAAGGTATTTAAGATACACGAGAAACTATGGACTGGATTATGGCCAAAATCTAGCTGTTGTGGAAGGATTCAGTGATGCCAACTGGATATCCGATATGAAAGATTCCAGATCTACAAGTGGTTATGTGTTTACCCTTGGAGGAGCAGTTATATCTTGGAGGTCGTCCAAACAAACACTTATAGCTATATCCACGATAGAATCTGAGTTTATCGTGTTAGATAAAGCTAGAGAAGAGGCAGAATGGTTATGTTAATTCTTGGAATACGTTCCAAGATGGCCTAAGCCTGTGACGGCTATTTGCATACATTGTGATTGCCAATCAGCTATTGTTAGAGCTCAAAATGCAATGTATAATCGCAGATCAAGGAACATACAACGTTGGCATAACACGATATGACAATTACTCTCAACTGGAGTTATCACGATTGACTATGTGAAGTCAAAGGATAACATTGCGGATCCGCTTACAAAAGGCTTAAGCAGAGAGGTAGTACATAAGTCGTCAATGGGAATGGGACTAAAGCGCCTGGAGTAAGTTGGTACAACGGAAAACCTATCCTAGAATATTAGAGATCCCATGATCTAGGCTCAATAAGACCACCTAACTGTACCAACTGGGGTTACTGTGGGGGAGTACCTCAACATACAAAGGGAGTTACAAACTTCCTAGTCCGTTCCTACTTAAATCAGTGATATCAAGAGAGGTTAAGCATATGGCTTTTAATGATTTGTAAATCACCTATGTTAGAGAGAAGTGGGGTCGCTTCAATGGAATGGCACAATTCATAGAGTTCTTATAGAACCAGGATAGTGTTCCATGACCATAGCGGACACAACTATGAGGGGTTAGCCAGGCAAGGAAGAGTAATGTGTGATGTGTAATAACGTCTATGTAAAAAAGGGTTGGTTCAAGGACATCACGTCTACTAACTGCTAGGAGACTAAGTATATGTCACAAATGAGGGTTCAAAAGGAAACTTACTTATCCTACATTACTTAACCGCTGAAATTTTATCGTGACACTTGAGTGTTCAGGATGATCTACATTCATGTGGAGGATTGTTGGAAGTTATGGAAAATAATCTTATTTTAATGATTAATATAATACTTATTTAGTGAATAAAGCAAAATGAATGAGACATCATAAGCTTTAATTGTGTGTTGGAACTTTAATGTGTGGGAAGTTGTGTTTGTCCCACATTGGTGGAGAGATAAATCTTTTGTTAATTTATATTTATAATTCTCTACATGAATTTATTCCTTTGTGATAAGTCACACCCAGTGGCATCCAGGAGGGTGTGAAGCACCCGCCACGCGCACGCGCCCTAGACTGGGCACGAGACTGGGATGAGGGCGATAGGCGTAATGTGGCGCTTTGATGGCGAACTTCTCGCGCTCGCATCGCCGTGAGCCAGTTGGAGCTATCTTTACTATTTTTAGATGTGGCTTGAGCCGGTGGTCTGGTAACTGTTTACATTCCTACTGGTCAAGTGAATTAAGTTCTCATAATTCATTGGGTGAATGAATTTAAGACTTAATTTTTATTGAATTATGTATTCAATTCTGACTTGTGGAATTCTAAACACATTATATACATAGCTTTGTGCTTTGTTTAGGATACATAGAAAGAAATTTTGTTTGGTTCATAACATACACTCTACTTGCACAGAATTTTCTAACTTTGCATCCCTGAGAACTCTTGTTTCAGGTATTCTTTCAGGTGCTTGGCTATCCCCAGCAGTATAATCTACTCTAGCTGTTGTACTCTGGGAAACAGACGGGTTCACCTGGGTGGCTTGATATCTGTTTTAAGGGAAGCGTGACCTTCACGTGCCTCAGTCACCATTGTTTTTTATTTTCTTTATTTCTTTGTAATTTGTTTCTTAATTCAGTTTTGTATTGTATTTTGATTCTGTCTACTTCAGTTCCTATTTATCTAACATAATCCGAATTTGATTAATAAAGTTGTTAATTTATTTTATTTTGTGAACATAGCCTTACAGTTCTCAAATTAAAAGTGTGTTCTCGAGTTGAAGTATGTTTACAAGAACTTTTTTTCAACTAGATTGTTCTGGAGTATTTAAGCATTGTTCTCAGGTTCCTTTAGTTTCCGTGTTCAAAAAATGTTCAGAAGTAAAGGGCAAAAGGTGTTCATGAAATGGAGTTTTCGAGTTGACCAATACTTATCGAGTTCTCGAAACCTTGTTTTCATCTCCCTAGTTTGTTCACGATATTCCAAGTTGTCGAGATAAAACGATTACAGATTGTTGCTTATGTTTACATCCAACAAACACCGCTATTTAACACCACTGCTACATCCGATAACCACTGTGGACGGGGATCGAGCTCCCGAAATGAGCAATCGACCTGATCTCGCTCAACTAGCAGAGGCGGAATTCATTGCTAGAGAGGTAGATATGACAAACAAGACAGAACTTACTGTTTAACTGCTTCTGATCTATTAAAGATGTTCAATTTACAGACGCAAGTCAACAAACTGACAGAGCTTCGCCATATGAAATGACAAATCCGTTCCTAGCTCTAACACAACACTTCCCTATTTATTGGTCGACATGACTCGTACCGAAGTGCGTGCAATAACAAACATCTATGTTTCGTACGAAATAGTATTTCTTACAAGTGACTCACTCGTACTAAACACACTAATGTTTCGTGCGAATCACAGTGTATTAATACATAAAATTTACATTTTCTCATTTAAGCATTAATGTGTAACTTTATAAACATTACAGATTAATCCTAGACGTAGGCAATAGACATTATGCACCAACAACCACCACCACTTTCATTGTTACAAACCTCCATCACCTCCGCCTCATCACCACAATGAAACAACAGCCAACCAACATCACCATTCTACACCATTGCTATCAATCACCTCTACACCATCGGGACACCCCCATATCACTTACATGCCCATCATTACACCACCATACCTCCTCCGACCGACGTCCACCACAAATAACCTTCATTCACCTTAAACTAAACCACCTGCAACAACTTAACTCAAACCCCTACTATTTTCAATTTCTGAGATATAATATACAATGAAGAGGAAGATAACGATTGCTTTTTGCGACAAAATTGAGAAGGGTTGTAAGAGAAAGAGTAAGGGGTAAAGAACGGCTGATTTTAAAAAAATAAAAAATAAAAAAAACAAAAATAGGGTTTTGGGTAGGTTAATTGTGAAGGCTCAAACTATTGGCACACTTTTGGTGACTATTTGCACACTTTAGTGTTTATATACATTATGTATAGAGCTATATGTAACGTATAGAGGTACATTGATTTTAGTGTTTGGGACCAATCAAGCACATAATTTCAGGGTTATACACGCCACGTATAGAGCTATATGCGGCCCAGAATTTATATTGGTGAATTTGGTGATATAACTTCTTATCCGGTTTGAACATTAAATCGTTTAAGATATTATACTGTTAATATTGTACCATTAAAATCTTTTGAAAAACTCGGGTACTGTTCGAATATATTATATCGTTTTAATACTATATCGTTTTTGTGACAATTGGCAAAATTCCGGTAATTCTGTACAACTTGAACGGCTATTACATTGTTTATTTACTGAACAACTTCACTTAAATTATAATTTTAAGTCTTAAAAGTCTAGGAATTTAACCAAATCATAGTTTGGTATGATAATGAATTCGTTACAATCACGAATATTATAAACCATATCCTAGACGGATGACAAAGATGCGGACACATAATAAATATCAGAACTGGTTACGGTACAGTCTGATATTTCAGAATTAAGACATAAGATACGTCTGTATTGATATACCATAAAAATTTTATTTAAAATACCAAAATGTCCAAGTCTGCAACAAAATACAACATTTTGCAGCAAAAATGCAGCATTCCGCAGCACAAAACAGCAAATGTTCGAAAATCCAAAAACAAATATTTTTAGCTAAAGAATAATAACAAGTGTTAGAAATAGTATAAAACCCATATATAAATCTTATTGTTTGAAGCTATACGGTTTGTTCACAACACAGCCGGTATAGGAACTGAACCCAAAATGACAAATTTATTAGTCTGAATAGCTAGATTAATTAACAGGACAATAAAAATTGCACTAGAATTATGATGAACACAAAATTTTATAAGTAAAACAATATATCAGTGATCACCTATCACCTGGTACAAGACCAGAACTAACTTTGTCAACCGAACAACAAAACAATAAGACTAGTAAATTATTTTGGAATGTTATAACATCAATTTAAAGTGTTGGGGCACTAGTTTTTATTAAAACTTATGTATATAATTATTAAAGTTTAGAAAAGTTTAGAAAAATTATATATTATTTATAAAAAAAATAATTAAACCGACCCCCCCCCCCCCCAACCCATGACTACATGGGGCTTCTCCCCATGCCACTAATCTTTGTTTCATGTGTTGGCACATTGTGGGTTAAGTTGGTGTATTAAGAGGTGTAAGAACCATAATTACCAACACAAAACCAAGATCGTAATCACTACCATTTTATTCATTTTCTCCATACACCAAAACTCAACAAGAACACTTCCATTTTACTCCCAAAAAATCAGCCCAAGCTCCATCATCTTCATTCAATTTTTGAAAACCAAACACAAGAACTTTAAGCATGCATGAAGATCTATAGGAGATCTAAGGAACTTGCAAGGATTAGGAGCTCACTTTGGAAGCTTGGAACTCTTGATCAACCTATTTTCTTCATCTTTTAGATCATCCTTACCCTTGTGCTAGTAGTAAGATCTTAAACCTAATCTTATACTTTTTATTTTATTTTTTTATAAAAATTACAAAAGATCATCATTCAATATATTTAAAAACCCATTTGTAAAACACTAATAAATCTAAGATCACTAACATCATTATGTGGTTTTCTTGATAATTTTGAATGATCTTGAACTTGTCATTAACTAGTAAACTTGAATCATGCAAAAGTATGAATAAAAAGATGATCTAAACACATACAGGTTTAGATTAGCAAGATTCATTAACAAAAATAGTCATGAGCATAATCTCATATTTTAAAGATGATCATACAAGTATTAGATCACTAAATAAAAGTTATGATTTAGAAATTTTGTTTAGATTTGATAATAAAGTTTCCATTTTAAAAAAGTTTAAAACTATAACAAGTTCATGACATTTTTGTTAATACATTTGTATAATATATGTGATTGATGATGATTTGAGTTAGAAAAATTATTTAAAACATGTTTATATAAACATCAGAAACTAAAATTTTAAAGGAACTATGGGAATTTTTTTTATAAAAATCAATCTTGATTAAGATGTGACTAAACTAAAGATTTTGTGATTAAAAGTGATTGGGAACTTTAATCATGTTTAGATAAAGGATTTGGATGAAAAAGTTAAGAAAATAATTAATTATATCTTCTTAAAATAAAAATTAGATGAATATATATTTTTGATAAAAATATATATTTTTAAACCACCTTGTATATGTACATGTATTTTCGTATAAAAACTATATATTTTGATCAGTTAAATCAAATACAAGAATATATAAGTGTTCAAATTTTGATAAATAATATATCGGACAATTCGGACAACTTAGACAATTCGGACAAAATAATGTATATGGTATAAACGAAACAAACGACAAAGGCGAAACGAATAAAATAGTCGACACCAACATAACGGTCAAAACGAAAAATCAGCCGTTACACTTTATATTTACTAGGATTTATAAAATTTAACTTATAACTAATAGTTTTTACAAATAAATTTTTATAAGTTATAAACATTTACTAGTAATTATTTTAAAATTTTGGACTAGGCCCATTTTCATAAAAATTATATTGGGCTAAAACTATTTATAAAAATAATGGACAAGCCCATTTATATAAATAGGTTTGGATAAGGCCGATTTCTATAAAATTAACTTTGGGATAAGCCACTTTTATAAAATTTACAAGTATAAGGCCAACTTGTATAAAAATCAAACTTTGGGCTAAGCCCACATTTATAAAAATTACATGGGCTAAGCCCACTTATATAAAAAGTTAACTTTGGGCCAAGCCCACTTTTATAAAGAAATAAATTAGGCTAATCCATTTCTATAAAAACTAACTTTTGGATAAAGCCCCACTTTTATAAAATTAAAACTTGGGCTAATCAAATTTTTATAAACTATATTGGGCTAGGCCCAATCTTTCATTTTAACTTGGGCTAGACCCACTTTTACAAACCAATTGGGCTTAACTCATTTTAAACAAAATTAGGATTGGGCTAGGCCCATATACATGAAATAAATTGGGCTAGGCCCACTCTTATGAAACGAATTAGGCTAGGCCCACACATAGTAAGAAAATTGGGCTAGGCCCATACTTACAAAAGCTTTTGAGCTAGGCCCATATATAATGAATTATTAGATTGAATTTTTATAATTAAATCATGGACTAGGTCCAACAATTACAAGTATGAAATTCGAGATAATATACCTTTACGAGAAATGAACGAAAGCCTAAGTGTCTAATAGATTAGAACACTTGTAGGTCGAGAAACGAACGAAGTATTAGAAATCGAATAGAGATTTGCACGAAACACAAATCTGTGACTCATGTTTCCCCTTTTATTTTAACGCTTTTATGGTTTTTTTTAAATGTGCGGGGAATGCATACATGTTACAGTTAATATAGCTGGGAAAATGGAAATATTTAGATCACATGTGAATAAGGCTCAAGCATTAGGGCCATTAATGAATAAGTGTTGAGGAATAAGGGGATAGATCTATTGGGTTTCGGTGAGCCCCACTCTATTACGACAATAATAGCAGATCGTATTAGAGTGCTTTTGTGTCTAAAACAAGTGTCTCATACACAAAATAAATCGTCAAGGTTTGGTTGCCACCTTATTCAAAATACAGATTAGTGTCCTTGCAACACACTAATGATCTTACAAGTTTCATTAAGCTATATTAAACGAATTTATTATTTCAATTTTTTTGAAGATTCATTTGATACGAAAATTTATAACATGAATTCACCAGCTTTTGTTGACGTTGTTTTCAAAACTAACATATATTACAGGAAATAGTGGATGGCCTACGAGGAAAATCTTGTTCATATGTTGTGAAGTCAAGACAGTATGTTTCATCCAGACTTTTGTTGTTATGTTTAATAAACTTATGTTGAACTTTAAGTAATAGTGTTCAAACTTGTAGTATGTTTTAAAAACAAAAGTTGATATGTAAATTATGTATTAAATAAAAAGTATGAATGAATGTTTTGTAATAATTGTCGTTTGCTTGGTTGAATGCAACGATTGCCGCTCTGGCCACACCTCGCGCACACTTCCGCTACATCGAAAATCGAGGTGTGACAGACCTGGTATCAAAGCTTCAATTATAGTGAACTAAGACTCTTTCGAGTTTGGTCTACAATTTCAAAACAGTCTTTTTATAAAAGTCATAAATTGTTTTCGAAATTGTAACAAGAGTTTTCCCCACGGCATGTATATGAAGGTCCACTAGTACTAAAAGATAAATCAAAACAATAATGCAAGGACATTATACGGGATAGTTTTGAGGATTAAATACAATAACAGTAAGATGAATCAGAATGATACATGATATGACGTGCAATGAAACTGAAATATAATTGCCCAAAATTTTATTATAAATTGTTCACATATATAAGTTGTATGAATTATTTTGCCAGGACCATGTCTTTCGACTCCGACACTGATTCCATGAGTTATCGGATGGTGAGTGGATGAACATCGATTTCCAGCCATTTTCCTTACCTGAGCCGGACCATGTCGATATTCCTTTAGGGATGATGTATTGGCCATACCTCATTTTCATGAGATGGTTATATTCGATCACCCTGAGGGTGAACATGTCGTTGCTTATGTCGCCACACCACTTAATGTGGTAGATCCTTTTGATGATGTTGTCGATGAGGATGGACACCCCATACCTCCTATTGTAGATGTTGAGGATAATGTCATTCCAGTTACACATGTTGAGCATGTTGACGATGACCTTGGCATTGGTGAGGATTTTTACATTGCCATGTTAGAGGTAGCCCAGCCTGAGGCTACAGTTATTGACATTACATCGTCTACACCTTCCACACCTCTGACCCTATCACCTATGCCTTCACCAGATACCACTTTACCACCATCTTCAAATATCTTACCTACGTATGTTGATACCGTTTTACCAGACACATTCTACACCGATCATTTATCTGAGTATGCACCACCATTGCATCCTTTGGGAATGTCACACACCACACTGATCACCTGATACATCACCCTTCTGTTGGACCATCCCATTATACTCTTGGTAGTACATCTCAGTTCGCTGATCATGTACCTCCTTATCCTTTTGTTATATATGTTACACCGACTTTCAGTTCTTACAAGGACCCGTTTCCTTTTGTTGGATCTGTTACACCGACTTTCAGTTCTTACTAGGACCTGTTTGTTGCAGGGCCATCAAATGTTCCATACAGTCATTCTATGACTGAGTATCCCCTTTTTATTCTGACCCCCCTACTGGAGATCTGTCTCATCCCCCACCACATGTGCATAGTACTATTGCATACCCCTCACCTTACTATGCTGTTTCACATGATCAGCCACCTCTGGGCATTAGCCCATCTCACCCGTATCACCCGAGCCATTTGCCACTCACCACCAGTGAGTACAGACTCACATCCACCGAGATACAGCTCGGTATTCTGTTTCGACGATTTCATGAGCTTAATGCTCAACTCACTGCTATTGGAGCATCACAGAGTGCTCCATCTTCATCATCCCAGCCACTACTACCCACATCATCACCTCCACCACCACCATCCCCATTAGTATCACGTACATCATCCCATGCCACCTCTTCATCACTTGAGAGGCACCTTAGTGTCATCGAGGAGGAGATGGCGTACTTCCGCGGTGTAATCCACGGATCTACACCCCCACCCCCACTGACAGTGGTAATTATGTTTTGGAGGTAGTACCCGTGTCAGGTTAGTTGAAGATTGAAGGAATTTTGAAGATATATATAAGTCAACTTGAAGACTCTGAAGAAACGATGCAAAGAAAATATCTACTTTTGTTTATATATTGTATATAACTTGTATGTCAGAGTGATGAAACTCCGAATTATATTTTTGTACTTCGCAAAAATAATGTAACAAGTTGACAATATATATTTGAAAGTTGATTATCTTTCTTTCATCATGCAATGTTGATTATTCATTGTGTTTGTGTCATGTTGATATTTGTATGGATATCTAACGTGAGAGATTTTCGATTTATCTTACCTATATATATCTATATATATATTATGATATATTTTATTCTATTTAGTCCATGAATGACAATATTTATCTGTAATATTTGTCTAATTTCTTCTATATGATTTTACATATGAAGATCATGCCACCAATAAAAAGGAGCATACATCAACTCCAAACTCCCCTACCCGCTTCTCAAGCTGAGCTTGATGCTTTGTTGAATCAACACATTGCGGATGCGATTGCTTAACATGAAGTAAATCGCACCAATTTGAGAAATGAAGATAGGGCTCAAGCCCCACCAATAGTAACAAATCGTAAGAATGGTTGGTTACTCATAACCTTACGAGAAATTTTCATTAATCTTTTATTTGAAAAATAAATATTTCTGACAATTTCGAGAGCCAACATTTCAGGATGCACATATAAGCAATTTTTAGATTGCAAACCTTTGAACTTTGACGGCACAGGCGGAGCTGTAGCATTTGTTCGATGGACCAAAAAGACGGATTCTATAATCCGCATGAGTAATTGTTCCCCTAACCAGACTGTATTGTATATTTCCGGATTGTTCATTGACGAAGCTTTATCATGGTGGAATCTGCAAGTACAAACATTAGGAGATGCAGCAGCATACGCTATCACTTGGGAAAGACCGAAGGAAATGATACGTGAAAGTATTGTTCAAGGGCCGAACTACAAAAGTTGGAAAAAGAGTTTTGGAATATAGCAATGGTCGGATCTGACATCTATGGCTATACTCAGCGATTTCACGATCTCGCACGAGCCGTTCCATATATGGTAACCCCTGAATTCAAACGTATCGAACGATACATTTGGGGATTAGCTCCGGAAATCCGAAGTATGGTTTCTTCGTCACATCCAGCAACCATCATCGAGGCAAACACGATTGCAGTAAGCCTTAGTGAAAAACGGTAAGAATGAATAAGTTTTCGAGAAAGAATACGGAGATGCCCAAGGAGACACATGCAGAATCAACCTCACACGGGAATAAGAGAAAGTTTACCCACTTCAAGAAAGGTTCCCGGCTGAATAATAAAAAGAAGGAAACTCCCACGGCAAAAAGGAACAAAGCATTCGTGGCGACAACAGAGACAGAACCGAGAGGTTATACTGGAAATGCACCTAAATGCAACAGGTGTAATTATCATCATTTTGGTGGATGCTGAACCACCAAACGTGATAAGTGCGGGAAGTTGGGACACCGCACTGAAAATTGCTGGAGTAATAACAAAGGAAACAGGAATGAGTGCAAGAATAAGGAGGCTATGGAAATGGAAACGACCGAGGAAGAAATCGAAGTTGTTATAGTTGCGGTGAACTGGGCCACTTTAGGAAGAATTGCCCAAAGGAGAAAAGGCCATGGGCGAGTCTTTGTAATAGGAACTCATGAGGCACGTCAGGATCCAAATGTGATCACTGGTATGTTCCCTGTCAATAATCATTTTGTATCTAATTTATTTGATACTGGCACAGATTTTAGTTTCATATCTTTAGAGTTTAAAGATATACTTGAACTAAATTCAAATAAATTAGATATTCCATTCACTATCGAGCTAGCGAATGAAAAGATAATTGAATCCGATGAAATTATTAAAGGATGTTCTTTAGAGTTAGGTGGACAAAAATTCAACATGGACTTATTACCCATCCAGTTAGATAGTTTTGATGTTGTAATCGGTATGGATTGGTTATCCAATAATCAACCCGAAGTCGTGTGTTGCGAAAAAATTATTTGCATTTCTCTTCCTAATAACGAAACACTTCTTATACATGGTGAGAAGAGCAAAACGCCATTACGAATTATTTCTTGTATGAAAGCTCAAAAGTTCTTGTGAAAAGCATGTATAGCATTCTTAGCACACGTTGTTAACAAGAAATCCAAGGAGCCAAAACTTGAGGAAATATCTGTTGTTAAGGTTTTCTCCAAAGTCTTCCAAGAGGACTTGCCAGGAATACCACCATAACGACAAGTCAAATTAGGCATAGACTTGATTCCAGGAGCTGCACATGTAGGGAAATCCCCTTACCGATTAGCTCCATCGGAAATGCAAGAGTTATTGGACAAAGGTTTTATTAGACCAAGCTTCTCACCTTGGGTTGCTCCAGTTCTATTCGTAAAGAAGAAAGATGGAAGCTTTAGAATGTGCATAGATTATCGAGAATTGAACAAACTCACGATCAAGAATCGGTATCCGTTATCGAGGATTGATTATCTGTTTGATCAACTTCAAGGATCGAGTTTTTACTCGAAGATTGACTTAAGGTCAGGCTACCATCAGCTTAGAGTGCAGGAAGAAAGTCTTCCAAAGACAACATTCCAAACCTGTTACGGTCACTACGAGTTCCTTGTTATGCCAATTGGTCTAACAAATGCACCGGTGGTGTTCATGGACTTAATGAACCGTGTGTACAAGCTTTACCTTGATAAATTCCTGATAGTATTTATTGATGACATATTGATTTATTAACGAAATAAGAAGGATCATGTCTTAGGACCATTCTTGAGTTGTTAAAGTAGGAGAAATTATATGCAAAATTCTCTAAGTTCAAATTTTGGCTTCGTGAAGTCCAATTTCTCGGACGTGTAGTCAACGAGAAAGGCATACATGTCGATCCATAAAAAATAGAAGCCATTAAGAATTGGAAGCACCTAAGACACCCACCAAAGTACGTCAATTTTTAGGATTGGCGGGTTATTGTCGGAGATTCTTTGAGAATTTTTTGAAGATCACTCAATCACTAACCTCCCTAACTCAGAAAGATAAGAATTTTTATTGGGAGAGAAACAAGAAGCATCTTTCCAACTACTTAAGGATAAACTTTGTGATGCGCCGATTTTGTCACTTCCGGACGGTATAGATGACTTTGTAGTTTATTGTGACGCTTCACATCAAGGTTTAGGATGCGTATTAATGCAATGAGAGAAAGTTATTGCATACGCATCAAGCCAATTAAAAGTTCACGAAAAGATCTATACCACACATGACCTAGAGCTAGGTGCAGTGGTATTTGCTTTAAAAATTTGGCGTCATTATCTTTACAGCACTAAGTGCACAATCTTTATCGATCACAAAAGTCTTCAATATATATTTAACCAGAAAGAGTTAAATATGCGCCAAAGACGTTGGGTTGAATTGTTGAATGACTATGATTGTGAAATTAAATACCACTCGGGCAACGCAAATGCTGTCGCGGATGCACTAAGTCAAAAGGAACGAGTGAAGCCTCTTCGTGTACGATCATTATGACTCACCATTCACAATTACCTTACCTCTTGAATTCACGACACTCAACAGGAAGCCCTGAAGAACGGAAATTTTTAAGCAGACATGCTTAGAGGTATGGAAAAACAATTAGAACCAAATGAAAACGGAGCTTTGTATTTTGCAAACAGAATTTGGGTTCCTCTTTTCGGTAATCTGCGAAAACCTAATCCTAGATGAAGCCATAAGTCCAAATATTGGTGGACTAATCTTAAGAGAGATATTGCGACTTACATTGGAAAATGTCTAACATGTGTAAAAATTAAGGCCGAATACCAAAAATCTTCAGAATTGTTACAACAACCTGAAATTCCCATTTGGAAATGGAACAAATTTCTATGGATTTCATAAAAAAATTACCCAGGACTTCTCGCGGTCACGACATGATTTGGGTAATTGTCGACTGACTAACCAAATCAGCTCAATTCTTGCCGGTACGTTAGAAAGATAAAACCGAAAAGTTAGCCCAAACTTTATCACAAAGAGATTGTGGCAAGACATGTTGTGCCTATTTCTATAATCTCTGATCGAGATGGTTGTTTTATATCAAGAATTTGGCAATCGTTTCAAAAGGCTTTCGGATCTCGCTTAGATCTAAGTACGGCCTTTCATCCCCAAACAGATGGCCAAAGTGAACGCAACATTCAAACTTTAGAAGATATGCTTCGTGCTTGTGTGATTGACTTAGGCGAAAATTGGGATACTCACTTGCCTTTAGTGGAGCTCTCATGTAACAACAGTCACGATTATTCAAGCCGCTCCATTTGAAGCATTATATGGACGTAAGTGTCGATCGCCGCTATGCTGGGTGGAATTAAGAGATAAACAAATGATAGGTCCAGAATTAATCCAAGAAACTAAAGATAAAATATTTAAAATCCGAGACCGTATTAAAGCAGCTCAGGATAGACAGAAAAGTTATGCGGATAAACGCCGCAAACCATTATCCTTTGAGATTGGAGACAAAGTGCTATTAAAGGTCTCACCTTAGAAAGGCATAGTTAGATTCGGGAAGCAAGGAAAACTTAGCCCGAGGTATAAAGGACCATATGAAATCTTGGAGAAGATTGGAGCAGTCGCATATAAGTTGAAATTGCCTGAAACACTTAGTAACGTTCACGACACTTTTCATGTGTCAATCTTAAAAAGTGCCTTTCAGATGAATCACTAATCATTACCATGGAAGAAATTCATATAGACGACAAACTCCATTTTATCGAAGAACCTTCAAAGTTTTAGATTCGAAAGTTCAGAAAACAATGAGGAGTCGCATCAAACTAGTCAAAGTCCGTTGGAACTCAAAGTGCGGACCTGAGTTCACTTGGGAACGGGAAGACGAAATCAAAAGAAAGTACCCCCACCTGTTCGATAAATCCTACACAAAGGATGACACAACTTAAATTTCGGGACTAAATTTTCTTGAAAAATGGGAGAATGTGACAATTGGCAAAATTCCGGTAATTTTGTACAACTTGAACAACTATTACATTGTTTATTTACTAAACAACTTGACTTAAATTATAATTTTAAGTCTTAGAAATCTAGGAATTTAACTAAATAATAGTTTGGTAAGAGAATGAATTCGTCACAATCACGAATATATAAAACCATATCCTAGACGGATGACAAAGACGCGAACACGTAATAAATATCAGAACTGGTTACGGTATAGTCTGATATTTCAGAATTAAGTCATAAGATATGTCTGTATTGATATACCATAAAAATTTTATTTAAAATACCAAATAGTCCAAGCCTGCAGCAAAATACAGTACTTTGCAGCAAAAATGCAGCATTCCGCAGCAGAGAACAGCAAATGTCCGAAAATCCAAAAACAATTTTTTTAGCTAAAGAATAATAACGGGTGTTAGAAATAGTATAAATCTTATTATTTGAAGCTATACGGTTCGTTTAGTAAAAACCTGACAACAAAGCCGATACAGGAACTGAACCCAAAATGACAAATTTATTAGTCTGAAGAGCTAGATTAATTAACGGGACAATAAAAATTGTACTAACTATGAACATAAAATTTTATATGTAAAACAATATATTAGTATTTCACCCGGTACAAGACCCAAACTAACTTTATCAACCGAACAACGAAACAATAAGACTAGTAAATTATTTTGGCATGTTATAACATCAATTTAAAGTGTTGGGGCATTAGTTTTTATAAAAATTATGTATATAATTATTAAAGTTTATAAAAATTATATATTATTTATAAAAAAAAATAATTAAACCAACCCCCCCAACCCACGGCTACATGGGGCTCTCCCCATGCAACCAATCTTTGTTTATGTTGGTACATTGTGGGATAAGTTGGTGTATTAAGAGGTGTAAGAACCATAATCACCAACATAAAACCAAGATCATAATCACTTCCATTTTATTCATTTTCTCCATAAACCAAAACTCAACAAAAACACTTCCATTTTACTCCCAAAGAATCGGCCCAAGCTCCATCATCTTCACTTCAATTTTTAAAAACCAAACACAAGAACTTTAAGCATGCATGAAGATCTAAAGGAGATCTAAGGAACTTGCAAGGATTAGGAGCTCACTTTGGAAGCTTGGAAGTCTTGATCAATCTATTTTCTTCATCTTTTAGATCACTTGAGACTGATCTGCTTTGGAAAAATCAGGAATATTAAATGATTTAAAAACGCTATCATAATCATATAATATAGCAGGACCACTCGTTGATTGTTGAGGTGAATAACTAGTGATTTCCATGTTAAACACAACCTCAATTTTACCAATTTTTAGATTAAAAACCCTTTTATTTGGTGTTCAAGGCATATAGCCTAGAAAGTAACCTCGTGAGCTACCTCACCGAATTTTTGCTTATCTTTATTTCGCACAATGGTGTAGGGTAATCCAAATGGTTCAAAGCCTTTCAAGTTTGGTTTTCGGTTAAACAATAGTTCGTGACATGTTTTGTTAAACCGTTTAACCGTCAAATTTTTGTTTAGGACATAATAAGCTGTGTTCACAGCTTATCCATAGAAAAGAACTGGAAGCTTTGAATCAGAAAGCATAGTCCTAGCGTCTTCAATCAACGTCCTGTTTTTCCTCTCAGTGACTCCATTCTGTTTAGGTGTATAAGGAGCAGAATATTGATGTTCAATTCGCTTGTGATGACAATAGAGATCCAGAATCTGATTCTTGAACTGCGTGCCATTATCACGCCTTATCCTCTTGATCAGTGCATCATGGACATTTTCCAATTTTGTAAAAAGATCTATCAGCATCTCCGTTGTCTCATCTTTTGTACCTAAAAAGAAAACCCATGAATATCGTGAGTAATCATCTGTGACAACTAAACAACAGTATTTTCCACCTATGCTCCTTAAGTTCACCGGACCGAATAGGTCTATATGAAGTAATTCATAAGGAGCATCTATGGAATTTACTGTTTTAGACTTGTGAGGTTTCTTATGTTGTTTTCCCTTTTGACATGGAAGACATTTATCTTCCACGTGAAACCTCTGCACTAGCACCCATTCCACTAAACCTCAGAAGCTTTTGATAGTAAACACGCCACCACAGTGGAAGTGTCCTTAGCACCCATGTCCATGACATAAGTGTTGTTTCTCTTTGGCGCTCTCATCACTATCCCATCATCCGGTATCACTAAACTAGGTTTCAACACCAAAGCTTCAGACTTAGTAAAGTGGACCGAGTGATCCCTGTCACAGACTTGAGACACGCTCATCAGATTGTACTTCAGCTGCTCGACATAGTTCACTTTGTCCAATGTGATCTTCCCGTTGGTCACTTTTCCTCGACTGTAATGTTCCCTCCTTTAGCACCTGCAAAATTCACATAACCTCCATCTATATTCTCAAACTCAGTCAGCAACCTCGCATCCCCTGTCATGTGCCTGGAGCAGCCACTATCAACATACCACAAGTTAATAATCCTCCTTAGAAGTTCATGCACAACCCAACAAGAATTAGTTATATTGGGGGACCCAAGCCTTAATCGTTTTGGGTCTTCCAGATTCATCAACCACCAGAACATTCATTCAATACCCATCACTCCTAACAGGAGTCTTGGATCTCAGACCTGTTGATGGAAATGGTTTCTGATTTTCGCTAGGTCTCTGGTCCTGAGGTTTCCTAAACATGTTTGGACTTTTTGACCTTTGGAAATTTTGGTTTTGGTTCCATGAATTTTTATGATAATAATTTCTAAAGCCATTGTTATAAAAATTTTAACTACCAACATTTGATATCGAGTTTGATATTGACCTTGAATTCTGAAATTTCTTTATTGACCATTAGAGTTATTCATTCTTGGTGAACTACTTCTAGGTCTTTCATATCTGCCTGATGTAGATTCAGGCTGAAATCTTTGTTGATTTCTTTGAAAACGAGGAACTTGGTGAGTTCCTTTTTCAGCCTTATCTACACCAACAGCAACACTCTGTTGTTTGGTAGTAGATATCTTTGGTGAGTTAGTAACCTTGTTCTCACCATCACCAAGTTTTTCTGGTGATATTTCTCTCTGTCTCTCACTCATTGTGCTTCATTCTTTTTGTTAGGACAGCAGCTAGCTACATGTCCATTGTTATGACATTTGAAGCACGATCTTCTAGTCAAAGACTTCTTAATTGAAGTCTCTGGTTTAGATTCATCAGTGACGATGATGATGATGATGATGCCTTTGAAGGATCTTATTTAGTTTGCTCAATTACTGATTTTTCTTTGTTTTTATTTTTAGCAAACTGCACATTTGACTCTCTTGTAATAACAGTGGTCTCTTCTTTCATATCACTCCCTTTGACAAAATCAATCTTTTTAACAAAAATTTGCTTTTGATTCTTAGGGTGTGTATTCTTTGTTTTCAAAACTGCTTCTCTGTCATTATCCTTTTTGGCATTCTCAAACACATCAACATTCCCTGACGTGGAACTACCAGATGTAGTTGACACAAAGTCTGTTAGCTCTTCTTCGTCTGGCAAGAAAGAATAGTTATGACCAAGAGGTGGTGGAACTTCATTGAAACCTTTGAAGCCCACACATGTCTTGTCATTACTTTTCTTCAAGCCATTCATCATGTGTTTCATAACAAAAGATGAATCTCTGAATTGATTCAGTTTCTTTTCAAGTTCACAAATTTTAAGTTGTGCTTCCGACAACTCTTTGCATTTTTCAGAAATCTCTTTTGTTTTCTCATTCATCGTATCATGAGCTAAGTCAACAATTTGAAGTTTTTCATTTAGCTTACAGGTTAAAATATTGATTTCTTCTTCATAACCCTTAATTTTCTTCAAATATAATGACTCATTTCTTTTTACGAAAAAGTTTGATTCTTTTACGCTCGAGAGCTCATTTACTAGACTTTTGTTTTGTTTTGTTAACGTGTCAACTTCACGTTGCAGTTCACGACATTTTAAACAAACAGAACTACCAGAGTTAGAATGTACCTATCCTTTTGATTTGCTTAGATCGGCCATGAAAGCAGCAAAATCAGCAGCAATCTTCTTATCTGCAGCATTCTGTTCTTCATCAGCTTTTTCAGCTACTTTCTCTAGCTCTCTCTCAGCATCAGCCTTCACTCCTTCATCATCAACTAGGGCTATCTCAGCCATGAACGCCTGTGTGGCATTGTCATCACCCTCAAGATTAACACTACAATCATAAGAACCTTCTCTAGCAGTAGAGATCAGGGCCTTTGATCCAGTGTTAGTTGACGCATTCCTGTTGCTTGAACCATGTCCAGGAAAATCTTGAAAAGATGAGCTAGAACGAGATTCAGATTTAGGTCTTTGACACTCTCTAGCAAAGTGTCTGTAATTTTGATAAATGTAACACTTCACTATAGACTTGTCAAAATCCACATTCTTTCCAACAAACTTTCTGCCCGTCCTATTCATGAACTTCTTCACTCTTCTTGAGATGATGGCCATCTGCCATTGTAACTCTATCTTCAGCAGCCTTGACACTCAGAGGCATATATCTTGTACTATTGTTACTATTGCTAGCTTGTTGTATCTTTGCCCCTGATGATCCTCCTGAAGCAACTACAAAACATGCTTCACCATCAGCATTTTTCACAACCTGCTCATTTTCACACAAGAGAAACGCAGTTGCAGTATCACTTGAAGCATTGTTGGAAGATGAAGATGTAAGCCTTTATAAATTCCCGGATCTTGAACCTGATCATATCCAGTTTCCTTCTTCTTCTTCATGTTGAGCTCATAAGCTCTCAGTTTCCCAACAACCTCTTCCAAGTCTTTATCTTCATAGTCAGCTTCACCCTTTATCATAGGAGTATAAATATCCCACTTGGCATGTAAAGCATCGAGCAACTTATCATTTATCTCAACATCTGTGTATCCCTCTGTGTCATAATTGTCCATTTCTGACATTAGATGATAATATCTCGTGATAATATCTTCAAGGGACTCATTTCTCATGCCTTTAAAGACAGCAAACTGTTTCTTCAGCAAATCAACCTTGTTCTTCTTCACATCAGGATTGCCCTCATATCTCTTCTCTAGAGCATCCCACATCTCCTTCGAAGTAGTATAACACTTGAATGTATGTTTGATGCCATCAGGTAACGACATCTTTATAGCAGCTAAGGCCTTCTTCTCAGACTCAAACATTCTCTTTTCAGCCTCTGACATGTTCACATAGGCAGTGACACGTTGTATGCCTTCAAAGTCATGAGTTGGGTTAACGTACCCATCTTGAATACAGATCCACAACCGTGTGTCCTGATATTCAATGAATGACTGAAACCTATCCTTCCATGTAAGGTAATTCTCTACCTTCAACATCTTTGGAGGTTTATAGTTGTGCTTGCCTCGTGCTCCATTCTCAACAATTCGTTCAAGTTAGACATATTCGACATTTTTACCGAACCGACTTGTTAAAAACGTTAAAAATTTGTCCGAAATGTGTGATTACCAAATTATACCGTTAGACTAGGCTCGACGATACGAATCCAATGATATATAATGTCCAATAGTGATTTTAGGAATTTTCGTGCTTTTTTTGTCCTAAAAATCACACGAGTCTAACCGTGCAACCGGTTTGTCAAGATTGTCTATGGATCAAATTTTGTGTACAAAAACGTTTAACTCCAGTTACGTCAGCTGGTTAACTTTCCACCTTTGAGGGTGTAACTCGAAACAGTACCGAATTCAAAACAGTAACTCGGATTAACAATCCGAGATGCTAATCCGAGATGGTGATTCGGAACAGTGATCCGAGATGATATTCGAGATGGTGATTCGGAACAGTGATCCGAGATGATATTCGAGATGCATTGTTTCAATCCAAGATGCTTCCTTGTTTATCTGAGATGCTTCCAAATTATTCAAATTACACTGTGTTTATCCAAGTTGCAATCCGAGATGCAATTCGAGATGAGCACCTATGATCCGAGATGCAACTATTATTATCCGAAATACAAGTCTGATGATCCGAAATGCAAGCTTTCTGATTCGAGATGCTTCTCTAATTATCCGAGATGCAATTCCTCAATCCGAGATCCCTGTTGTTTATTCGAAATAACAACAGAAACCCTAGAACAGCCGTCAAAACTTCAAACCAGCCTTCAAAAACGCCCAAAACTTCTACTTTTTCTGTTGTAACGATTCCGAACCAAGCAAAACAAGAGCCGAATGCTCTGATACCAATTGTAGGTCCCTAAACTGTATGGATCTTCACAGAATCGTCTATCCAACCTAGAGTGCGGAATCCCCTAGATCATATTTCACAGAAAACGAACAAGAACAACAATCACTATAAACCCGATCTTTATTGGTTATTTATCACAATGATTACAATCAATCTAGACTACAAGAATTCTCTCTCAACTCTCTTTGAAGTGATTAAATGACCAACTGAGCCAATGATCGACCTTAACCCTAATGCAAAACTCTCTTTATATAAGACAGGTTTGCAACAGGGCTAGGGTTTCACCACATGGACTAAAATGTGTCTGGTTTAGCCCAATCACTTCTAATCAACTATTACAATACTAAACCCACTAACTGTTTATCGTTTTACTAATTACAAGATATCCAAAGACCAAATCTAAGCTGTTATCATAAATATGCACCAACAGAGAACAAAGGCCATGGGCGAACCTTTGTAATAGGAGCTCATGAGGCACGTCAGGATCCAAATGTGATCACTGGTATGTTCCCTGTCAATAATCATTTCGCTTCTATTTTATTTGATACGGGCGTAGATTTTAGTTTCATATCTTTAGAGTTTAAAGATATGCTTGAACTAAATTTAAATAAATTAGATATTCCATTCACTATTGAACTAGCGAATAGAAAGGTAAGTGAATCCAATGAAATTAATAAAGGATGTTCTTTAAAGTTAGGTGGACAAAAGTTCGACATCAATTTATTACCCATCCAGTTAGGTAGTTTTGATGTTGTAATCGATATGGATTGGTTATCCAATAATCAAGCCGAAGTCGTGTGTTGCGACAAAATTATTCGCATTCCTCTTCCTAATAACGAAACACTTCTTATACATGGCGAGAAGAGCAAAACGCCATTACGAATTATTTCTTGTATGAAAGCTCAAAAGTGCTTGCGAAAAGGATGTATAGCATTCTTAGCATATGTTGTTGACAAGTGTTGGTGCATATTGGTGACAACAGCTTAATAGTTTAATAGTTTAGTCTTCGGATATTTTGTATTGGGCTTAGCATTTTTGTTTAGCTTGTTTAGAGTTGTAATGGGCTTGGAGAATGGTGTAGCCCAGTATAAAGCCTAGTATGCAGACATGTAGTATATATACATGTTGTGCATTAGGGTTTAGGGGGTAGTTAGAGATAGAGGAGTGTGAGAAATCTACACAGAGTGGCTGAGAGATTTCTTGTAAGTCTTGAATGGATTGTAAACACATTGTGTTGCGTAATCAATATAAGACAGTTTGAAGGTGATTGTGTTTGTGTTCGTGTTCTTATTTCTGTGAAATATGATCTAAGGGATTCCGCACTCTAGATTATATAGACGATTCTGTGAAGATCCATATGGGCTAGGGGACCTACAATTGGTATCAGAGCAGTCGGCTCTTGATTTTGCTCGGTTCAGAATCGTAACAGCAGAAAAAGTTGGGTTTTTGGACGTTTTGGAGGCTGTTTTGAAGTTTGTGACAGCTGAATTAGGGTTTCTGTTGCTGTTCTAGGGTTTTTGCAGCAATTACGGATTAAAAGCAAGCCATTTCGGATTGAAGGAAGGCATCTCGGATCAAAAGTGAAGCATTTCGATTGAAAAGTTGAATTTCGGATCAGGAAAGCTTGTATTTCGGATCAGAAAAGTGCAATTCGGATCATCAGATTTGCAATTTGGATCATCAGAGTTGCATTTCGGATTAGATCAGTTCATTTCGGATTGAATTTCAGATCAGCAGTGTATTCCGAATTCTATCTCGGATCAGAACTATTCCGGATTCCATCTCGGATCAGAATTATACCGGATTCCATCTCAGATCAGAATAGTCTATTCCGGATTCCATTTCGGATCAGAACAGTGCATTCCGGATTTCATCTCGGATCACTATTCTGAATCACCATCTCGGATTAGCAATTCGGATTACTGTTCAGGATTTCTATCTCGGATTCACTATCCGAGTTACTGTTCCGAATTTAGTACTGTTTCGAGTTGTATATAAAAAGGTGGAAGGTTAACCAGCTGACGTAACCGGAGTTAAACGTTTCGGACATAGAATTTGATCCATAAACAATCTTGACAAACCGGTTGCATGGTTAGGCTTGTGTGATTTTTAGGACAACAAAAAAAGGCACGAAAATTCCTAAAATCACTATCGGACAACATACATCATTGGATTCGTATCGTCGAGACGAGTCTAACAGTACAATTTGGTAAACACACTTTTTGGACAAATTTTTGAACGTTTTTAACGGTACGGTAACGGTAAAACACGAAGAAGGACCAAAAGAGAGGTTAGATTTGGGTTTTGACATAGGTCTACCAAAATCCATTTAAACTGATCTCTGCGTGGTAAAGATGGTCAGAATGCACAATATCAGTGAGTGTCTTAATAACTGTCCAAAGTTGATGAATGCTAAACAATATGTAGACTGGAAAGAGAAGTTTGAGGCATTTGTTCAATGTGATGATTCTAAGATGTGGATATGATTGATGGGTATATTTCTCCCACACGTCGAGTTAACAGGAGAATTCTAGTACTGTCATATGAGAAGATGGAAGACTCTGAGAAACGTATGTATGAGGCTGAGAAGAAAGCTTTAGCAGCGATAAAGATGTCTTTGCCAACTGATATGAAACACATCTGTAATAGGTATGGATCGTCTAGAGAGTTGTGGGAAGCTTTAGGAAAATGTCATCAGAGTTCTTCAAGACAAAGTACATGTGAACAAGCATGTTTAGCTGAGACTAGAGTTGTGAATATTGAAGAACTAGCTGCTAAGAAAGAAGAGAAGAAGAAAGCTGAGAAAGAGAAATGGAAGTCAAGGAGGCAAGTGCTACGGTGTGCATGGATGATTCAGATGAGTTTACAGCCGAGGTACAAGTACAATTACAATTTGTAGGTCATACTTGTCATCATTGCACTGAACTAAAAGGTAAAGTTGACAAACTATAGGAGCAAAACAAAATTCGGTTAGCTGAATTAGAAAATCCGAAAGAGTCAAACGTTCTTTTGAGTAAAAGTGAGTCAAATAGTTTAAATAAACACAAATCAAATGAACAAGAAATCAACAGTTTGACAAGCAAAGTCAATGAATTGTTACAAATCATTGAGTTGGCTCGTGAAACTGTGAAAGATAAGACTAACGAGCTTTCAGAAAAGTGCACAGAATTGGCTGGTGCACAAGCCAAAATTGTTGAACTTCATGAAAAGTTAGACAAATTTGGAAAATCCTCATTAGTCAGTACTCGAATTCAGAAAGGGTTGAAAAGGAGTAGTGATAAAACGGGAGTGGGGTTTAGTAAAGCTTCATCTTCTGAGGATCAGGATTACTCCTTTTTACCAAGTGAACATGAGCTAACAGATTTTGTGCCTACTACACTAGATGTTGTGGATCCGATAACAGTTGACATACCTAATAGTCCAGGTTCTTTGAAAGAATCGGTTAGGTCTAACAGTACACCGCATAAAGTGGACGAGGATACTGAAGACAAAACGGTCAAAACATTTAAAAATGGATCTAACAGGAAGAAATTTTTTAAGAAAAGATCTTGTATTAAATGTCACAACAAAGGACATGTGGCTAGTTGTTGTCCTTTTAAAAAGAGTAAGAAAGTGGAGACTGAGGTTGCGGTTAAGGATGGAAATCAGGTTGGGTTAAATAAGAATATTAAACCAAGTTCTGAGACAAATCAACCAAGATTTCAACCTAAATTTTCAACATTAAGAAGATTTGATAGTTCAAGAAAATATTCTCCTAAATCAAGTCATGTCAATGGACAATCAAATTGTTTAACAAGGAAAAATTTTGGATATCAAAATCAATACCCGACTTCTAGAAATCGACATTTTCAAAGAAGAAACGAACATAGGGGTTTTAGGAACTCAAATGTTCAAACCAATCCAAAAATTTTTCAAAGTTCAGACTATGATTATGGGAGAAGAAGGTTTCGAGATAATAATTTTCAAAGGTCAGAAAATCCGAGAGCTTATTGGAACTCTCGCGATCAAAGATCTCGTGAAAATTATGAATCTTGTTCAACAACTTGGAAGACATCCAAGACACCAGTAGGGTGTGATGGATATTGGACAGAATTAAGTTATATTGATATTCATGGTCAACCCAAAACCGATAGGTTTGGGTTTTCAAGTCTAACTAAGGTGTTGAGTGAGTGGAGGATGGCCAAGAAGCACTATTGATGTGTTCAACAGTGGTTATTCCTGTAAAGCATCTGAGGTGAATAGTAGGTTACCCATGGTAACGAATTATTTACTTCTGTGATAGAAAATGTTTACTAACAGTGAAAAACCTTTTGTCGGGTTGAAGTGGGAGTCTGTTTGTATTTTAAATTTCTGTTTTTAAAACCTTACTCCATAAAAACAAAAATTTAGGGGGAAAATTTTCTTTAAGCCAAAAAGAGTTTTAGTTAGTGCGTAAGTTTAGGGGGAGTAAGTTGAAAAGTTTAAAGTTTTTTTTCAAAAATCAAAATTAAGTTTCACTGTGGGGAAAAGAAGAAATGATCAGCAAGTTAGACTGTCACACTGAAATTAAAAGAAAAATTGCTTAAGTGTGATAGCAGCTTCATCATATAATGTACCAGTTGGCAAAAGGCATGAAATAATCAACTTACCTTGGTGATACACATATAATAAACTGTGTATGAGTGGGTAACAAATCAGTGAGTATGGTTTTATAACCTTAAATCTTGCGTTGATATATTGCCAAAATCTGAGGTTTTAGGTCTTTATATCGTTATTTCATCCGGGTATCAAGGTTGTCCTTCTGCTGCATCCAGATATATGCTGACCTAGGCACAACCAGGATATCTTAAAAGAGCTAAAATACCAAATCCCAAAAATTGAAGAAGCTCTCCTAGAGAGTCATTCAAATTTGCAAAGTGCATTATTCGTACCAACATTTAATATTTTCCCTAACCTTCGTTGGATATTGGTCTCTTTGCTGTAAGAAAGTACTGACCTGATCAGCAATTATCTAACGTTGAAATTCAAAAGGATGAATTTCGGTATACTCACCTACTACGAGGAATTTTCGTGCATACCTTGATCGTGGGGGTATGTCCTAAAGTGGGACATACTAGTATATCAGTATAAATTATCTAAACATATCACTAGGTAATGGTACTTGAAATGTTCATGTATTTTGTTTAAGTGGATAAACAATACTAGTAATCGTTTTGAACTATTTCTCATGAATATTGCATATAGAAGTATCAAAAAGTGTGAAAACAGTTTGATGTTGCTGATTGATCTTCTTGCCGGTGATTCACACAAAAATAGAGTGTTTAATTTTCTTGTTAGTTATTTGTTTTCAGAAAATATAAAAATACAAAAGATTTGTTTTTAAAGTCTCCCAGTTTGAACTGATAAGGTGTTATTTTTGCATGATAAGATCAAATATTGGTTTATCTTTAATGTGGAAAAGAACTAATGGTTTTTCGAGTTACTTGCTTTGTTTCTAAAGAGATTGATGCAGTTATCAAAATGAAGTGCAGAATTCAAGTAAAGTACATTTTAAGAATGGAGTGTAGAATGTGTGCAGATGCATGGTAGGATCCTTCTACTACATTGCAAAGGGAGATATAAGGAATTTGGTGATATGAGCTTAACCAGAGAATGCTAGCTCACTAATCTACAAAGAATGGAAGATTTGGTGATTCGATACATCAGCTAAGGGGGAGTCAACTGTTAATGTCAGAATCTGTATGTAGCTGAAGCTATCCAAAGACCAAAAGATCACAAGTTGTTTGAAAATAAAATTACACTATGAAGCTATTGTCAAGGGGGAGTTTGTTGGTGCATATTGGTGACAACAGCTTAATAGTTTAATAGCTTAGTCTTTGAATATTTTGTATTGGGATTAGCATTTGTGTTTATCTTGTTTAGAGTTGTAATGGGCTTGGAGAATGGCGTAGCCCAGTATAAAGCCTAGTATGTAGACATGTAGTATATATACATGTTGTGCATTAAGGTTTAGGGGGTTGTTAGAGATAGATGAGTGTGAGAAATCTATAGAGAGTGGCTGAGAGATTTCTTGTGTCTTGAATTGATTGTAAACACATTGTGTTGGATAATCAATAGAAGACAGTTTGAAGGTGATTGTGTTCGTGTTCTTGTTTCTGTGAAATCTGATCTAGGGGATTCCGCACTCTAGATTAGATAGACGATTCTGTGAAGATCTATACGAACTAGGGGACCTACAAAAAGAAATCCAAGGAGCCAAAACTTGAGGAAATCCATGTTATTAAGGTTTTCCCTAAAGTCTTCCAAGAGGACTTGCCAGGAATACCACCACAACGACAAGTCGAATTCCGCATAGACTTGATTCTAGGAGCTGCACCTGTAGCGAAATCCCCTTACAGATTAGCTCCATCGGAAATGCAAGAGTTGTCCACACAACTTCAAGAGTTGCAGGACAAAGGTTTTATTAGACCAAGCTTCTCACCTTGGGTTGCTCCAGTTCTATTCGTAAAGAAGAAGATGGAAGCTTTAGAATGTGCATAGATTATCGAGAATTGAACAAACTCACGATCAAGAATCGGTATCCGTTACCGAGGATTGATGATCTGTTCGATCAACTTCAAGGATCGAGTTTTTACTCGAAGATTGAATGAAGTCAGGATACCATCAGCTTAGTGTGCAGGAAGAAAGTATTCCAAAGACAGCATTCCAAACCTGTTATGGTCACTACAAGTTCCTTGTTATGCCATTTGGTCTGACAAATGCACCGGCGGTGTTCATGGACTTAATGAACCGTTGTGTGCAAGCTTTACCTTGATAAATTTGTGATAGTATTT
Organism: Scalesia atractyloides; assembly: GCA_947069175.1. Classification (NCBI taxonomy): domain Eukaryota; kingdom Viridiplantae; phylum Streptophyta; class Magnoliopsida; order Asterales; family Asteraceae; genus Scalesia; species Scalesia atractyloides. Next base: position 85,039,726 of record CAMTDV010000020.1, on the reverse strand, counting down.
ATGATGACATATTAATATATATTCACGAAATAAGAAGGATCATGAACATCATCTTAGGACCATTCTTGAGTTGTTAAAGAAGGAGAAATTATATGCAAAATTCTCTAAGTGCGAATTTTGGCTTCATGAAGTCCAATTTCTCGGACATGTAGTCAACAAGAAAGGCATACATGTGGATCCACAAAAATAAAAGCTATTAAGAATTAGAACGCACCTAAGACACCCACCGAAGTACGTTAATTTTTAGGTTTGGCGGGTTATTATCGGAGATTCTTTGAGAATTTTTCGAAGATCGCTCAACCACTAATCTCCCTAACTCAGAAAGATAAGAAGTTTGATTGGTGAGAGAAACAAGAAGCAGCTTTCCAACTGCTTAAGGATAAACTTTGTGATGCGCCGATTTTATCACTTTTGGACGGTATAGATGACTTTGTAGTTTATTGTGACGCTTCATATCAAGGTTTAGGATAAAGTTATTTCCCACACATCAAGCCAATTAAAAGTTCACAAAAAGAACTATACCACACATGACCTAGAGCTAGGTGCAGTGGTATTTTCTTTAAAAATTTGGCGTCATTATCTTTACAGCACTAAGTGCACAATCTTTATCGATCACAAAAGTCTTCAATATATTTAACCATAAAGATTTAAATAAGCGGCAAAGACGTTGGCTTGAATTGTTGAATGACTATGATTGTGAAACTAAATACACCCGGGCAACGCGAATGTTGTCACGGATGCACTAAGTTGAAAGGAACGAGTTAAGCCTCTTTGTGTACGATCATTAAGACTCACCATTCACAATTACCTTACCTCTTGAATTCACGACGCTCAACAGGAAGCCCTGAAGAGCGGAAATTTTAAAGCAGAGATGCTTAGAGGTATGGAAAAACAATTAGAACCAAATGAGAACGGAGCTTTCTATTTTGCAAACAGAATTTGGGTTCCTCTTTTCGGTAATCTGCGAAACCTAATCCTAGATGAAGCCCATAAGTCCAAATATTCGATACATCCCAGAGCTGATAAAATGTATCGCGATACATGGAGTGCCGGTTTCCATAATCTCTTATCGAGATAGTCATTTCATATCAAGAATTTGGCAATCATTTCAAAAGGCTTTTGGATCTCGCTTAGATCTAAGTATGACCTTTCATCCCCAAACAAATGGCCAAAGTGAACGCACCATTCAAACCTTAGAAGATATGCTTTGTGCTTGTGTGATTGACTTAGGCGGAAATTGGGATACTCACTTGCCTTTAGTGGAGTTCTCATATAACAACAATTATCACACGAGTATTCAAGCCGCTTCATTTGAAGCGTTATACGGAAGTAAGTATCGATCTCCGTTATGCTGGGTGGAAATAGGCGACAAACAAATGATAGGTCCATAATTAATTCAAGAAACTACGGATAAAATATTTAAAATCTGAGACCGTATTAAAGCAGCTCAGGATAGACAGAAAAGTTATGCGGATAAACGCCACAAACCATTATCCTTTGAGATTGGAGACAAAGTGCTATTAAAAGTCTCGCCTTGGAGAGGCGTAGTTAGATTCAGGAAGCAAGGAAAACTTAGCCCGAGGTACATAGGACCATATGAAATCGTGGAAAAGATTGGAACAGCCGCATATAAGCAGAAATTGCCTGACACACTTAGTAACATTCATGACACTTTTCACATGTCAAACCTTAGATAGTGTCTTTCAGATGAGCTACTTATTATTCCCACGGACGAAATTCATATTGACGACAAACTCCATTTCATCGAAGAACCTGTCGAAGTTTTAGATTCGAAAGTTCAGATACAAGGAGGAGTCGTATCAAACTAGTCAAAGTCCATTTGGAACTCAAAGTGCGTACCTGAGTTCACTTGGGAACGGGAAGATGGAATCAAAAAAAGTACCCACACCTGTTCGAGAAATCCTAAGCAAAGGATGACAAAACTTAAATTTGGGACGAATTTTTCTTGAACATGGGGAGAATGTGACAATTGGCAAAATTCCGGTAATTCTATACAACATGAACAACTATTACATTGTTTATTTACTGAACAACTTGACTTAAATTATAATTTTAAGTCTTAAAAGTCTAGGAATTTAACCAAATTATAGTTTGGTATTATAATGAATTCGTCACAATCACGAAAATATAAAACCATATCCTAGACAGATGACAAAGACACGAACACGTAATAAATATCAAAACTAGTTACGGTACAGTCTGATATTTCAGAATTAAGACATAAGATATGTCTGTATTGATATACCATAAAAATTTTATTTAAAATAATAAATTGTCCAAGTCTACAGCAAAATACAACATTTTGCAGCAAAAATGCAGCATTCCGCAGCATAAAACAGCAAATGTCCGAAAATCCAAAAACAAATATTTTTAGCTAAAGAATAATAACGGGTGTTAGAAATAGTATAAAACCCATATAAATCTTATTATTTGAAGCTATACGGTTTGTTCAGTAAAAACCTGACAACAAAGCTGGTACAGGAACTGAACCCAAAATGACAAGTTTATTAGTCTGAAGAGCTATGGGACAATAAAAATTGTACTAGAACTATTATGAACATAAAATTTTATAAGTAAAACAATATATCAGTATTTCACCTGGTACAAGACCCGAACTAACTTTATCAACCGAACAACGTAACAATAAGACTAGTAAATTATTTTGGCATGTTATAACATCAATTTAAAGTGTTGGGGCATTAGTTTTATAAAATCTTATGTATATAATTATTAAAGTTTATATAAAATTATATATTATTTATAAAAAATAATAATTAAACCAACCCCCCCCCCTCTAACCCACGGCTACATGGGGCTTCTCCCCATGCCACTAATATTTGTTTCATGTGTTGGCACATTGTGGGTTAAGTTGGTGTATTAAGAAGTGTAAGAACCATAATCACCAACAAAAAACCAAGATCATAATCACTTCCATTTTATTCATTTTCTCCATACACCAAAACCAAACAAGAACACTTCCATTTTACTCCCAAAAAATCGGCCCAAGCTCCATCATTTTCACTTCAATTTTTAAAAACCAAACACAAGAATTTTAAGCATGCATGAAGATCTAAAGGAGATCTAAGGAACTTTCAAGGATTAGGAGCTCACTTTGGAAGCTTGGAACTCTTGATCAATCTATTTTCTTCATCTTTTAGATCATCCCTAGCCTTGTGCTAGTAGTAAGATCTTAAACCTAATCTTATACTTTTTATTTTTTTTATAAAAATTACACAAGATCATCATTCAATATATTTAAAAACCCGCTTGAAAAACACTAATAAATCTAAGATCACTAACATAATTATGTGGTTTTTGATAATTTTGAATGATCTTGAACTTGTTATTAACTAGTAAACTTGAATCTTGCAAAATTATGAATAAAAAGATGATCTAAACACATGCATGTTTAGATTAGCAAGATCATTAACAAAATAGTCATGAACATAATCTCATATTTTAAAGGTGATCATACAAGTATTAGATCACTAAATAAAGTTATGATTTAGAAATTTTGTTTAAAAATGATAATAAAGTTTCTATTTTAAGAAAGTTTAAAACTAAACAAGTTCATGACATTTTTCTTAATACATTTGTATAATATATGTGGTTGATGATGATTTACGTTAGAAAAATTATTTAAAACCTGTTTATATACACATGGGAAAACTTATATATTTTAAAGGAAACTATGGCAAAATTTTTATAAAAACAATCTTGATTAAGATGTGATTAAACTAAAGATTTTGTGATTAAAAGTGATTAGGAAGTTTAATCATGTTTAGATAAAGGATTTGGATGAAAAGTAAGAAAATATTATTATATTATTAAATAAAAATAGATGAATATATATTTTTATAAAAAATAGTAATTTTTAAAACCTACCTTATATGTGTTCATGTATTTTTGTATAAAAACTATATATTTTGATCATGTTAAATCAAATACAAGAATATATAAGTGTTCAACTTTTGATAAAATAATATATTGGACAACTTGGACAATTCGGACAAAATAAAGTATATGGTGTAAACGAAACAAACGACAAAGGCGAAACGAATAAAATAGTTGACGCGAACATAAAGGTCAAAATGAACAAATCAACCGTTACACTTTATATTTACTACGATTTATAAAAATTTAACTTATAAGTAATAGTTTTTACAAATAAGTTTTTATAAGTTATAAACATTTACTAGTAAGTATTTTAAAATTCTAGACTAAGTCCATTTTCATAAAAATTATGTTGGGCTAAAACTATTTTATAAAAATAATGGATATAAAATTAACTTTGGGCTAAGCCCACTTTTATAAAATTTACAAGTGCTAGGCCCACTTGTATACAAATTAAACTTTGGGCTAAGCCCACTTTTATAAAAATTACATGGGCTAAGCCCACTTATATAAAAAGTTAACTTTGGGCCAAGCCCGCTTTTATAAAGAAATAAATTGGGCTAATCCATTTCTATAGAAACTAACTTTTGGATAAAGCACACTTTTATAAAACTAAAACTTGGGCTAATCAAATTTTTATAAACTATACTGGGCTAGGCCCAATCTTTCATATTAAATTGGGCTAAACCACTTTTACAAACCAATTGGGCTTAACTCACTTTAAACAAAATTAGGATTGGGCTAGGCCCACATGTAATGAATTATTAGATTGAATTTTTATAATTAAATCATGGACTAGGTCCATTTGCATGTAATCAATCTAAAATATATATATTAGAGAAATATATATATGTGTGTGTGTGTATATATATATATATATATATATATATATATATATGTTATCAACAAAGAAAAACCAACAATTACAAGTATGAAATTCGAGATAAAATACTTGTACGAGAAACGAACGAAGTATTAGAAATCGAATAGAGATTTGCACAGAACGAAAATCTGTGAGTTCATGTTTCCCCTTTTATTTTAATGTTTTTATGGTTTTTTTAAACGTGCGGGGATGTATACATGTTACAGTTAATATATGTTACAGTTAATATAGCTGGAAAAATGAAAATATTTAGATCACATGTGAATAAGGCTCAAGCATTAGGACCATTAATGAATAACAAGTACCGAGGAACAAGGGGATAGATCTATTGAGTTTGGGCGAGCCCCACTCTATTACGGCAATAATAACAGATCGTATTAGAGTGCTTTTGTGTCTAAAACAAGTGTCTTAGACACAAAATAAATCGTCAACGTTTGGTTGCCACCTTATTCGGCATACAGATTAGTGTCCTTGCAACACACTAATGATGTTACAAGTTTCATTAAGCTATATTAAACGAATTTATTATTTCAATTTTTTTTTAATATTAATTTGATACGAAAATTTATAACATGAATTCACCAGCTTTTGTTGACGTTGTTTTCAAAACTAACATGTATTACAGGAAACTAGTGGATGGCCTTCGGGAAAATCTGGTTCGTATGTTGTGAAGTCAAGACATTATGTTTCATCCATGCTTTTGTTGTTATGTTTTATAAACTTATGTTGAATTTTAAGTAATAGTGTTCAAACTTGTGTTATGTTTTAAAAACAAAAGTTGATATGTAAATTATATATTAAATAAAAAGTATGGATGAATATTTTATAATACAATTGTCATTTACTTGGTTGAATGCAACGATTGCCACTCGGGCCACACCTCGCGCACGCTTACGCTACATCGAAAATCAGGGTGTGATAGTTTAAATTAAAATATTATACCAAGTCTAGGCGTGGTTCGAATATTATACCATTAATTATTTTGAAAGACTCGGGTACGGTTTGAATATATTATATCGTTTCAATACTATATCGTTTAAAATATTACACCATTAACGAAGTTTGATAAACTCGGGAGTGGTTCGAATATTATACCATTTATAATATTACGCCGTTAATTGTTTTGAAATACTCGGGTACGTTTCGAATATAGTATACCGTTTCAATACTATTTCCTTTAAAATATTACACCGTTAACGGAGTTTGATAAACTCGTTCGAATATTATACCATTTAAAATATTTTACCGTTAATTATTTTGAAAGACTCAGGTACGGTTCGAAAATATGATACGGTTTGAATATATTATACTATTTCAATACAACATAAATTTGTGCATACACAACAAAAGATAATGTATAATTGAATACTAAATACAAAAACAAGAACAACACGCTCGTCTATGGCTGCGACTACTGCTGATGTCGTCTTAGAGGCAGATGGTACGATCGGGGAGGTAACCCCACACGCTGTCAACGCTCCTGCGCCTCCTTAATCGACCACTGCAGCGCAACATGCTTAGGCTATGTGTTATTTATCATATTTTTTACTCCATGTTACTGCCACGTTAGATGCATTTTGATGTCTATAGCCAGTAGGTCGTCGAGTCTTAGGTGATAGGGTGTTAAAACGAGTTTAGAATAGCTTGGTTTGGTTGTAGTTACATAAGTTAGTGGTTTTGTGTGTATGGTGGCGATTGAAGACTCAATTGTTTAGTATCTTAAAAGATTGAGTTTATAAGTTTGGCGATTAGGCTTAATCGCTAAGGACAACCCTTATCGATTACAACCTGCTCTTATATATACTTCATAACCCACTCGATCGCATAACTTTTTCAGAATTCTCATAGTCAAATTCCCTTAGTAAGTGTGTTAGATCTAAACCAATTGTAATTGTATTTTGTTAAAGAAATCGAGCTGAAACGTTTATTTACAAGCTGTGTGATTGACTTATGTGTTGATATGGATTCCGCGCCTATTTACACATAGATAGTTGTTTCGGAAATCCAATCTGATTCACGGACCAACAAGTGGTATCAGAGTTATACACTCGATTCTACTGTTTGTATATGTCAATTACATGTTGTTTTGGTAAAAATTCCATTGAATTTGATTGAAAATGGTTTGAAATTGTTTAAGTGTGTGTTCTAGAGCTTATAGGACAAATCAACTTCCAAATTGAGGGAATTCTACGTGTTTTCAGTTTTCTGGTTGATTTTCTGATTCCTATTCATTGTCGTAATAGTGATTCTGTTCAATTATCAATCTAGTGTTCAATCATTTGAAATCCATCTGTGATTAAGACACAACGTAAGTAATTTTAGCGATTAAAAGTGATTCATTTGTGTTAGATTAGCGATGGTGAGTAAATCGTCTGTCATTTGTTAGCGATTAAGACTCAATCATTCGTAACAATTAAATTCTTTTTATTTATATCTTTAGCGATTGTGAGTGTTCTTCATTGCCATATTCAGTCACTAAGTTCTTTTGGCGATTGTACTTGTTCATTTAGGATTTATTAGTGATTATATTGGTTAGTGTCTGTTTTCTTCAATCGTTAAGTCAATTTAGCCATTGTGTTCAATCATTTGAGATTAGTTTAGTGATTCAGTTAATCATTTAACCATCTTAGCGATTATGATGTTATTCATTTGATGTTTCTTCAATCGCTAAGGAGCGTGTTCAATCGCTAAGGGTTGTGTTCAATTGTTGGTACTATTGATCAGTCGTATGCTACTTTTGTTCATTCGTTTGACTACTATAGCTCAGTCGTTTAAGGGGATTAGAAATTTCATAATTGAGTTTTAAAAACCGAAGATCGTGTGTTGTTGATTAATAATCAAGATGGCGTCTTATGTATTCTTATGTATTAAGCATTTATGCAAGTCAAATAGCGTGCAAGTATTAATCAATTATAATAATTAGATTGGGATACATAGTAAAGCTCCTAAGCTATAAGAATGGAAGATTATCTGATATGGCAAGAACGGTTCCTTGCACATCTTGATATCTTGGATACAGTCTTGGCATACATTGCTAGAAAGGATAATCAACCTTATCAAGAGGGGTATGTAGGAATATGAGGAAGAGAGATTCTATTGTCATAATTAGCCGGTGAATGTTAGATTAACATATGATAGAAAGAAAAAGGCCTATGCCATGTTAACTTCCGCATTGACAAAAAAATCCTACATCAATTCAAACAACATAAATTATGAAAGGTTTGTGGGATGCATTGAAGGAAAGATTTGAGGGCAATGAGCAGTTAAGGAATAACAAGAAACTTTTGAGAAAAGATTTTGATGTCTTCATGCACTATAAAAGCGAAACGTTAGATCAATTGTCTCAACGTTATTTCATCTACTTAGTGCCATGGATGACTATGAAGTCATACCCGATTTAAAGGAAGCTAAAGAAAAGCTAGGGGAATCTTTGCTGCCTTTCTGGGAGAATTATATCACTGTTTATAATGCCTTTACAAACTTTGTTCATATGGTTAAACGTCAATTTAACCCCAACGTAAAACCAGTTCAAACACATTAGGGTGTTGATTTCAGCCCTTGGTTAGCTTCTTTACATGACTTGGAATTATTCATCGATTATCATGTCCTCACACAAGTGAGCAAAACGACTTTGTCAAACGTCGTCATCGCTATGTTGATGAAACACGAGTTGATCTTCTTTCACAACCCTCGAATCCAAAGCATTTTTGGCATTCACCTTTGGCACTATCGTATACCTCATTAATTGTGTGCCTACTCGCACCTCCTCCAACAAATCACCCTTTGAACATTTATTTTGCCAATATGCTAACTATCCATTAATTTATGTGTTTCAATTGTTAGTGTTTTCCACATCTTTGACCATATAATCCCCACAAAATGGATTTCTGTTCCACATCATGTATCTTCCTCGGCTATAGTCACATCAAGGCTATATATGTCTACAAAATATCGTCTCTATACTAATAGACATCTTCGATTCCTAAAAATAACTTCTTTTCTCATTCCTTCTCAATATGGTCCTCAAAGTCCTTCCTCATACAGTTAGATATCCTGTTTTTATTTTACAATACCACCTGATGGCATTTGTAACCAGCCCTCTCCACCCTCCTTCTCATATACAACCAAACACTCCTCTCTCTTGTCCTTCCAACTCACAATTTCCTCTTTCTAATCCTCTTTCTCATCAACATACTCCCAACTTGAGGCAAAATCTAGAACCTCATGTCACATATAGTCCATCTGTCAATCATGTCTTCGTGTCTACACAAATTCTTGTCAAACCCACTTCCTTTATCATAGAAAAGCCAACATCCAGAGTGGCGTCAAGCTATGGTTGAGGAATTTATAACACTTGTTAAAAATGGTAATTGAACTCCCGTCCCTCATGTTCTTAAAACTAACGTTATTGATTACAAGTGGGTTATAAGATAAATAAATATCAACATGGCACAGTTGCTTGCTACAAAGCTTGCCGAAAGCTAAAGGATTGCGTCAACAACATGGCATTGAGTTTAATAAAATTTTAGTCATGTGGTAAAATCTACTACCGCCCGAGTGGTTTTCTCTCTTGATGTTACAAAGCAATGGCCACTTGCATTTTTACATGGTGATCTTATAGAGATTGTTTACCTCAAACAACTACAAGGATTCGTTGGTCCTAGACATCCAATCATGCATGTCTGTTACACAAGTCGTTATAAGGTCTCAAACAAGCTCCACTAGATTGGTTTCATCTTTTCTCTCAAGCTCTTCAATCTTTAGGGTTTCATGGGTCCAAAGCTAATTCTTCCTTTTTCAATTACAATAATGGGAAAACCTGTCTATACATTATCACCAGTAGCAATACAATTATAGTCAATCGCATTATTCAATTGCTCAGCAAAGCCTTTGCTCTTAAAGATATCGATAGATACACTGTATTACTTTATCGGGATTGAACTTGTTCCCCAATGCAAGAATATTTTTGTTTCACAAAAGAAGTACATCTCTAAGCTACTATTACGAACTGGTCTTGCAGGTTGTTAACCGGTCTCTTCCCTATGAGCACCTCGCAAATCTTGTCTCTTGGTGATAGTCCTCTTTTTCCAAATCCAGTCATATATCGTCATTTGGCTAGGGCTCTAACGAAAGGTTTATCAAACCGTAGGTGAAGATGATTTGTGATCAATACATTTTCTATACTCCTAATTGCATGGAGAACAATGAATGATTTAAAAGTTAGATGGAATTGATTGGTGGAGGTGGGTGGCGTAACAAAACAGCAAAAGGAAAGTGAAAGTTTAGGTTTGGATTATAATCACAGAAATATGGACGATTAGAAGCCATGATAACTTATCACTGGGTTGATGGTCTAGTGGCAAGGCAAAGCCTTTTAAAATATTTATGTGTGAGGTCTTGAGTTCAAGTACCACAAAGAGTAAGAAATTAATAGTGGGCTAAGAGTTGACACCAACTTGTGTTTTAATCTATATAAGTGGCATAATCAAGTTATTGGTCTAAATATGGTGAATAAATTAAAGAGTCCCGCAGATAGTTGGTGAAGAATTTAAGTAATTAAAAGTGTTTCACACAAAGGGGAATAAGCGATTTTTTTTGAAGATGATGGCAGAGGTTTAGGAATGTTTATGTATAGTTTAGTTACTCGTTAACTTTTCTGCAAGTGACCCAGATTCTTTTCCTATCCTTCATCATTAGTTTTGGTGGCACTTTGTGATGATGGGAGACTAGGCGAGTGATGGCGATCGAGCGGGTTTTACCTCACCGCACTTTTGTGCCTTTGGACGAGTGTTCACGGGCTTCGGCCCTAGGTGATGGTTTTCCCCGATTTGGAGGCGATTGTATCCGAACAACCAATTTGGAGGATTCAAAGGTCGTTCAAAAAATAATTATATTCGGGAAATAAATGTTTAAGAATTGTAACAATTCGGTCTGTATTTATCAAGTGATATCGTTTGCTTGGGTTAAATGTTGTATGAACTTTCGTTAATTTCCCTAATTGTGGCACTCCACCCTTGGGAGACTAGATGTGTGGTAAATGTCATGTTGATGCGTTTTAGTATGGCTTATGTCTATAGTTAATCAAACATTCAATATATGTTATGTTTATTTAACCTATCAAATACATATATTAAACATCGGGTTGACCGGTTACAATCCAACTTAATTAAACGTGTATCCTACGCTTATGATTTGTATTCGTTTCGGTGTGATCAATCCCAGATCCCTGTACTGATTCGATGGATGACTAAAAAGAGGGGGGCTAAATCCTAGCCGCCGGTTAATTTCACCTACGTTTTGCACATATTCAATCTGACTGACCATTACATGGACGCCTTTTTGTTTCACCATAACTGTTTGTGTAGATTTAGCCTTAACCATCTAAGCTTATCCCGTTTGACATCTTTCGATTGCCTCTTTTTGGGTTTGTTCATGTTTTTTAACAGCCTAGCCTAATATACATATCTATTTTAGTAAATTTCATTTTCGCTAGTTACATACTAGAATCAATCTTTTCAACCCCTATAATCATTAGTCTATGTTTTTGTCTCATTACTTTATTAATTCTGTCATATTCATTGAACTTTAATAATAGTTGCTTATTTAATTAATATGATTATATATTTCTCAGAAGAGTAAATTATACAGATTGTTCTTTATTTACGTACTAAAATTCATTATTTGTCATTTGTTATTTGTCTTTAGAAATCACTCAAAGTGTCCTTTGTTTTATAAATTTTGCACACTCTTTATCCTTTAAGTTAACTAATGTTAACTTTTCAGTTAACTTTAAGGTAAAAAGACCATTTTGCCCAAATGACATAATCTGAAGTTTATTTATAAAGTACATAATATGTAATTTACTTACACTCTCTATTTATTTCTTTTCTTTTTATTTTATTAAATTTTATCAATTGCTTTTCTAAATTGTAATTCATTAATTAACATTTTTTATATAAAAATATGGTTTTTATAATTTATTTATTTTCATCTTCGTGATTAAATTATTAACATTTTGTATTACAAATAATATAATTTTCTATGCTATGTTATTACTTAAACCGTTGGTGTTATCAAGTTATTTTATGTTATATTAACGAAATTTACACTAAAATATGAAGAAAAATATGCATGTCGGCCGCGTTACGACAGGTTGGTCAGAACTACGACTTCCTATAAAATTTTGAAATCTTGTAATGTCATTTTTTAAAATCACTGGTTATTTTAGACGTGTATAATATGTCTAACATACGTTCATCTCAAAATACAACATTTTGACATGTTTTTTTATCTTTGTTTAAACGACCCGCCGTAACGTGCGACCGGCTTGCTTATTTATTCAATATTTTGTTGTATATTTCATTCAAATAACATATAATAACTGTAAAAGAGATAAAAAAATAACTCGATCTCACCAACTGTTTATGTAAATACGTAATATAAAAAATTACATTACTTCTAAAATAAAAAAGTAAATAATTTAATCAAACGAATAAAAATAAATATATTATAATAAAAATAAATAATTTATATAAAAGAAAAGAACTTAAGTAAATTAAAGGTTATATCTTTATAAATATACTTCTGATTATGTCTTTTGGACAATTGGTAATTTACCTTAAAGTTAACTCAAAATTAATATTAGTTAGATTAAAAGACAAAGAGCATTGCAAAATTTAAAAAATAAAGGACATTTTGAATTATTTTTTAAGACAAAAAGTGCAATTTAGTGTTAAATAAAAGACATTTTGTGTAATTTTCTCTTGTTTTTATTTGTTGTCACTAACTTGAAATTTAAAATTTCTTTATGTTCTTATATTATATATATATATAAGAGGAAGAGAGAGGGAGGTTCATTTGAGAACAATATTCTTATAAGAAAAAAATAAATTAATATAGACTGTATATTTTTTTGATCAATGGTTGTGATCAAGATATGATTTTTGTCCACTTTTAATTAATGTTTTAATTAATAAGGGTATAATAGACAATTTGATATAGAATACTAATAAATATAATAAGAGTTACTCAAATCTTATTAATGTCATCATAATTTCCTCCTTCATCACTATTAATGTGTTGTGTCCTACACCAATTTTATTAGGAGACCAAATTATTTAAAAGTGTTGTATCCTACATATTTTTTTATTATGAGTCGCAAAATTATTTAAAATTGTTAGGGTCCTATACATTCTGTACCATACACCAAAACATTATTTTTATGGTGTAGGAAACTTTGTTTTTATGGTGTAGAAAATATTGAATATGTTGGATCATGTGCGATTGTTTTTATTGTGTAAGTTGCACAACTATTTAATATGATAAACTCATAATGATTAGGTTCATTAATTAATCTAAATATTAAAAATAAATGATAGAGTTATTAAATGATTTATTCAAATTACCTTTGTATCATTTATTCTTTTTATTCTTAATTTGTGATTTCTTCTCATTTGAACACTCCACTATATATATATATATATATATATATATATATATATATAGAAAGGTTCATTTGAGAAGAAATTTAATATGAGAAGAAAAAGAAGAAAGAGCATAATGGTAAAACATTATATAGTTTATATAACTTCTCTTATTAATTATGTTATTTTTAATTAATAAAGTAAAAACATTTTATCCTACACATTTCAAAATTTATCTTACATATGTCTTACACTTATCGGATTTACCCTACACACATGTAAATTTAGCCTACACATTTTAAAATTTATCCTACGCATACTGAAATTTATGCTACACATGTCGAAAATTATCTTTCGCCATACATTATTTTATCTTGAAAGAGTATATAAAAAATGAGTTACAAGTTTAATTAATTAGCTAATTAATGAAAATTATAGATTTACCTATATATGCTTTTTCATAAATTATAAACACACATTAAATGAAGTAAATGGAGAATTTTATTGGTTTAAAAGTTATTGTTTTTATTCTTACCAAAATTTTCCTCTCTCATTTGAACTCTCCACTATATTATATATATATATATATATATATATATACATATATATATATATATTTTAATAATTTGAAAAAAGAAACAATAAGACTTTTTTTGTAGTCAAGTAATTTGTGAGTCTTTGGCTAGCCCACTTGTTAGAGGTACATTCTTCTTAAAAGGAATGTCTTAGGTTCAAACCTAGACAAAAGAGAATAATTTAGAATTATTAGTTTAAAGGGGTAAGATTTACCGTCAAAAAAAGTAATTTGTGAGTTAACCAATAGGGTTTAGGTGGTGGTAAATTTGCAAAAACAAAACCTTTAAACATATTGAAAGAGGGTCTTAAATTTAAGTTTTACAGAACACAAGAATTAAAAGAATTTTATATTACAAAAAGTAATTTGCGAGGAGAAGTCTATGTGCCCACATGTTTGGAATTTATTGTTTATTAATTATGATTGAGTCCTAATCGGAAGACCATGCCTACACAATAAATTAAGGCCATTACTAAATACATTCAATTAATTTGGCATCAAGAGGGTACGCACTAAATGCACTCTCAACTACTTCGTTCAATCTGTGTTATTAACCCATTAATATGCAACTTTTATAAATTTGGTGCACAGTTTTATAAATACAACTTACTAATGTGTAGCCATGTAGGTATTGGTATCAACTCACTTATATATACAACATTGACAAAAAAGAAAAAAAAGTCTATACAAATTGTTAAAAAGTCGATGCACAACTAATAACTCTATACAAATTTCTTTCAACCCATGGATGGCTATCTTTAAAATATGTACAACATTGACAAAAAAAAAAACTCTATAATCATTGAACTGGAACAACAGTTTTTTAAAATAATTTATCATTCACGAATTTCATCCTATTAACGGATTCTGAAAACATATATTGTGATAATTGAATTACTTTATTGTTTAAAAAATGTAGAAGGCAACAATAATATTGTCTGCGAGGTTATATATAAAAGCGAGTGTTTCTTTATAAAATTTTCATAACGTTATGTAGATAAAAATAAGTGAAGCCTAATTTTTTTTCCTTATTTGTAGTTTGTAAGTATTTACATTTCATTTCTTATATGGATTACACTCTTAAAGTTTAAAAAACTATCTAAAATACCATTTCATCACATTCTTTATCCATATATTTTTTCAAACGGCATTATCCTTATAATTTTAAGAAAAACTAAAGAGGATTATATATATATATATATATATGTGTGTGTGTGTGGTTTGTGTGTGTGTGTGTGTGTGTGAAGGGATAGGTTAAAATGAGAACCACATTGAATTGTAAGAACCGTGAGAACTAGGCCATCCAAAAGATTTTTCCGACTTTTTTTCTCAAAAGTCATAAAAAATCACTTGTTTCAGCATAAAAAATAAAAAAATTTTCGCATACCCACATGTACATGAGGCATAAAAGAATATTTATCTTCGTACAAAATTTACACCAGCGTGAAAAAAAAGTTACATCAGTTAAAACTACTGACTCGTCAATTTTTTTCACTTTTTTACGGATGTGTTTATAATATTTTCATCAACGTTTGTTTAAAAAAATCTTGGTCTAACTCGTGCGGGAAGAAAAAGCTCTCACGGTTCTCACAACTCAATGTGGTTCTCATTTGAACCGAGCCCTATATATAATATATACATATATAGGGAAAGAATAATAAGAAAATCCTTATGAGTTCAAAAAACTCAAGAAACTCAATCTCTACTATTCATCTTTAAATCCTATGGTTAAAATTGCATGTTACATAAAGTAACTTTCTGGAAACATATTATAGACGGACAAAAGTACGTGTAACAGTTTTTTGCTTTTTCACTTTTATGTCTGACACATTGACATGTAACAAACTTGTCTGTTACACTAATTTTTTTCCTATAAAAGCATGTAACATGTTTTTTCATGCACTACACATTTCAAAACTCGTAAATTTTAAGTTCGAAAATGTTACACTTCGTAAAATCGGTAACATTTATGTAAAACGGGTTTCGAAAACACGCACCATTTTTATTAATCTAGTATTATTTATATGTTGTTGCGTATTTTCTAGCAAAATTTACTTAATAAGGATGTTAGAATTAAAGAATTATAATTAATAATAAAAATAACAAATAAGTTAAAATAATCTTAAAATAATAAATCAGCAATAAAAAATAAAAAAGGAGAAAACCGGGAATCGAACCCGGGCCTCTCAGGTGATAACAACACACCAAACACCACTGCGTTACACATACAAGATGTGCTAGAATCTGAATATTAATACATATAGATACTTGCCGAGTAGAAGCCGGCAACTGCAACAATCTCTTCACCGGAGATTTCGCAATCACCAACACGGTTTCTTTTGAAAACCGACAGCTGTTACAATGGCTATTTTGGGTAAACTTCAATCAAGACGCGCTGTCAATGAATCCCGAAATCGTAGTCTTGAGAAACCGAAATCGCAAATCACCTATAAATACCCCCACTGCTTATCACTTCAAGCTCACACCTTCACCCCTCAATTGAAATCACCCTGCTTTCACCTTCGCAAGACCTCTGTTCCCCGGAGTTCAGTTTCCTTTCCACTGGAATTAACCCACAGGAGATCCGTTATTGTTTGGTAACGAATCTTTACCTCCTGTTTCTCTTCTATATTTCGATTCGAATATGCCTGTAATTGTAAATAAATATGGAAATCAAGCATAAACAAGTTTTCGAATCAGGAAGATGTTCTGGGTAAATTCTTAAATGAAGAAGATGAAGTTTATACGTTTTTTGTAAATTAAGTTTTGGTATTTTAATCCGGTCAGACACACAGTCCAGCGGTGGACTATGTGCATTATACACCAATGATACTGAGTTTGAGCCCTGCAACAACACCGGTTCCTTAATATAAAATCTTTTTTTTAAAACTAAACCATGATATCTTTCAGTAGTTGTTAAATGTAATAAAAGTCCTACATTATACGGGTTAGACACCCAGCCCAACTGGTTGGGCCGGGTGCAAACCAACGTGTTGACGCGGGTTCGAATCCGACTGTCCTTCAACCGGTCGAATCATTTAAAAAACTTTTTAAAATTTATGATTTTCAAATGAACTTAATAAAGGTATATGAGTAATTAAATTCAGAATACTTTTGGGTTAGACACGTAGCTCAGTTGAAAGAGCTGCGTGCACGCAACCGACAGGTCACGGGTTCGAGTCTCATCACACGCATCCAAAAATCATAATAGACCCGGTCAGACCGCTAACAGGCCTGACAAGGCCCATTTTTTATTTATTATTCTTTTTATTATTATTTTATTTCTCCTTTATAAATATTTTATTTATTAATTACTTCAATTATTTTAAAAAGAAACCCTCAATTATAAATCCCTTTAATGCCACAAAAATTTATCTAGAAATCAAAACAAAATGTATTAAAACAAAGTATTAGTTTGTTATATTTATCGAATTATCGTATTATTATCTTAGGTTAGCTTTCGTTCGTGGTCTAAACCCTCAATTCATGCGCATCTTTCGCCAATTAAGAAACACATCCACTGTGAGTGAATCTCTACAAATTCCCCTTTTTAATCATGTTTTGGGGTGTATCATGTGTCGTATATTTTCTTTTTTTTATTTAAACACTTGTGATCAAATGTGTATATTTGTTTGGGTAGTTGTGTGATTACATTTTATCATTTCATTAGGCCCATCATTTCCTCGTGGGATACGAGTCGAGCATCAGGTGCCTCATTAGATCGGCTCCGTTTGATTGAGCCTTGATCTCAAGTTCATCATTCATCATGTCATGTGTTTCATTGTGGATATTATGTGGTTTGTGATTGGTTTTATATATACATATGCTCACTATGATTCATGCACAATTTTTATTCAAACAACAAATACAATACAATTGTTTAAATGTTTTACTAAGATTCACTCGCCAACTATTGTTGACCCAAATCTTTAGTTTACGCATGATACAGGTGCACAAGCTAAAGAAAGAAACACATAGGAATGGCCTTAGAAGATTAAACAAAACTATTATGTTCTGAACAATGTTTTGGTTCTTTTTGTGCTTGTATGACCCATTGTGTTTTGAATATTTGAAGTTTTAATTTCAATTTAATAAATATGAAACTTATTAGCAAATGTCATGAGCTTTGGTGATAACCCAATCATGTCCCGACTTTTATTTCTGGTGGGTCGGGGTGTGACAGATTGGTATCAGAGCTTGTGACTATAGGGATATAGGATAGGTTATTAGACCCTTAGAGCCTATACTATAGTTGATTATATTTTAATTGTTTATGTGTTACATGCAAAATTCATGATATTTACATGTTTCATGTTTATTTCACCCACATGCAAGCACTTTCACAAAATACATGTTAATGTATGATGTTCATTATAGTTCATATCTCGATAACATATCATGCCTACACAAGCACACACCTCACGATTTCACAATTTTAATGATTTCTTTTCAAAGATTTTGTAATGTTTTCATATTTTATTAAACATCACATCAATGTGAGTTTTCACGACGGGCATGTAGTAACTGGAAGGGTATCGAGTACCGGTAGACAAAACGTCCTGTCTAGGCTTGGCATTCGTATAAATCCAAAATTATGGACCAGTTTGCCTACCTGGGGACTAATGATGAGAGTACGAAGGACCTATTAGGCCAAAGCATGCCATACCAAACGTCATGTGAACTAACCCCACTTTGAGTTGTCATTGTGTCTGCCCCTGGACACCCTCCGACCTTACATCTCGCAATCATGTTTTACGATTTTCATTCGGATGATGCGAGTGTTATCAAGCCGACACCAATGTGAACCCTACTAAGCCCAATAATCATGGGGGCCCACATGACTACATAGGCTATGGTATGGGAGACATTGGGAGGCCCAAACATGAGCAAGCCCAAGACATCCCATGGATGTAGCTAAGATGTTGTTTTCATTTATTCATGAATGTTGTTTTCATTCTTTTTACGACACATGACACCTAGAAAACTATCAAACTCACAATCTCCCTACGTATATTCCTGTAGATGTCTGAGACACTCTCGAGGTGGTAGAAGGTCAGGAAGGTCTAGCGAACGCATGGCCACTCAAATCGCTCAACATATGGCTGTTGTACTTCCTGACATCGTTTTACAAGTTCAACAAGCTCTCGCCGCAAATCCTATCAACACCACTAATCAAGAAGGCAAAACGTCGCCAACCCTCCACCCAAACTCACTAAATGCACCTACAAGCATTTGAAGTCCTGCGATCCCCCAAAATACGAAGGGACTGAAGGTGTCACCGCGCGCCTCCATAGGTTTGAGGAGATGGAAAACACTTTTCTCAATTGCGATTATCCCGATGATCGCAAGGTGCGATATGCTACTGGATGTTTGTTTGGGGTAGCACTACATACAACAAGAGATTTCTCGAGTTGAATCAGATGGTCCCCAACCTGTTCACCCCGCTATACGATTAATCGAGCATTGCTCGAGGACTCCCTTCGAAAATTCAAGATTTGGTTTTAAGCACATGTTGTTGACAATAAATCCAATGAGCCAAAACTTAAGGAGATCCCTAAAGTCTTCCCTGAGGACTTGCCAGGAATACCTCCACAACGACAAGTCGAATTCTGCATAGACTTGATTCCATGAGCTGTACCTGTAGCGAAATCCCCTTACGAATTAGCTCCTTTGGAAATGCAAGAGTTGTCCACACAACTTCAAGAGTTGTTGGACAAAGGTTTTATTAGACCTAGCTTCTCACCTTGGGGAGCTCCAATTCTATTCGTAAAGAAGAAAGATGGAAGCTTTAGAATGTGTATAGATTATCGAGAATTGAACAAACTCACGATCAAGAATCGGTATCCGTTACCGAGGATCGATGATCTGTTCGATCAACTTCAAGGATCAAGTTTGTACTCGAAGCTTGACTTATGGTCAGGATACCATCAGCTTAGAGTGCAGGAAGAAAGTATTCCAAAGACAACATTCCGAACCCATTACGGTCACTACGAGTTCCTTGTTATGCAATTTGGTCTAACAAATGCACCGGCGGTGTTCATGGATTTAATGAACCGTGTGTGCAAGCTTTACCTTGATAAATTCGTGATAGTATTTATTGATGACATATTGATATATTTACGAAATAAGAAGGATCACGAACATCATTTAGGACCATTCTTGAGTTGTTAAAGAAGGAGAAACTGTATGCAAAATTTTCTAAGTGAGAATTTTAGCTTCGTGAAGTCCAATTTCTTGGACATGTAGTCAACGAGAAAGGCATACATGTCGATCCATCAAAAATAGAAGCCACTAAGAATTGGAACGCACCTAAGACAACCACCGAAGTAAGCCAATTTTTGGGATTGGCGGGTTATTTTCGAAGAGTCATTGAAACTTTCTCGAAGATCGCTCAACCAGTAACCCCCTAACTCAGAAAGATAAGAAGTTCGATTGGGGAGAAAAGCAAGAAATAGCTTTTCAATTACTTAAGGATAAACTTTGTGATGATTTTATCACTTCCGGACGGCATAGATGACTTTGTAGTTTATTGTGACGCTTCACATCAAGGTTTAGGATGTGTTATTAATGCAACGAGAGAAAGTTATTGCATACGCATCACGCCAATTAAAAGTTCACGAAAAGAACTGTACCACACATGACCTAGAGCTAGGTGCAGTGATATTTGCGTTAAAAATTTGGTGTCATTATCTTTACGGAACCAAGTGCACAATCTTTACCGATCACAAAAGTCTTCAACATATATTTAACCAGAAAGAGTTAAATATGTGCCAAAGACGTCGGCTTGAATTGTTGAATGACTATGATTGTGAAATTAAATACCATCCGGGCAAGGCGAATGTTGTCGCGGATGCCCTAAGTCGAAAGGAACGAGTGAAGCCCCTTCGTGTACGACCATTAAGACTCACCATTCATAATAACCTTACCTCTCGAACTCACGACGCTCACCAGGAAGCCCTAAAGAGCGGAAATTTTAAAGTAGAGATGCTTAGAGGTATGGAAAAACATATAGAACCAAATGAGAATGGATGTAACATTCGTCAAAAACGGATTTTACCAAACCCGCTCCGTTTATTAACCGAACAATCAGTTAAAAAATTCGTTGCGAATTAAATGCCCAAAATATTTTTAAACGATACATAATCAATTATTATATGTGAATATATATTTAGTTTTTGAAAAAAAACTGTTAAAAATCACAAAATAAAAATGTTTTGGCACTGCCGGGTTTCGAACCCGGGTCAGTAGCCGGTTCAACAACAACTTAACACCCAGCCGTTCAACCACTGCGCCACTTGTGATTTTTGTTAGTTATTAGAATCATTTAATTCATATCATGCGTTTCCGAATTCAAAACCGGCGCCCAAATCCGCAGACGCCGGAAAATCCGAAGTCTTCGCCAATTTGCAACAATTACTCTTGACCTAACGTTTATATTAATGACGACATCGGTTATAACCGATGTCTAGCTTTAATTCCGGGTCGTAACCGCAGTAGTGGTAAGGAAGTCAAGGGCATAAGCAGCCTATAAATACAGAACTAGTTTTCTCAATCCAACCAGTCTAATCCCTCGAACACTCTCTTAAACACTCGCTAAAACACTCGGAATCAGTCGCTGCAAGTCGCCGGAATATTTCTGCACATCGCCGGAAAACCGAGCCCTTCATTTCTAAGCCTTACTAAACCCCCTGAGCTTATACCGAAGTCACCCACATCCTTTTCAAGCTTTCTGAAGACTCTCTGCTGCAAGACACACGTCGCCGGAGGTAGTTGCTGTCGCCGGAGTTTCGCCGGAGAAACAGAGGAATCCAGTCGGTATATCTCACGCCTAATTTCTTCATTCTTTGTATTTAATCTCACATGTATTTAACCATCTGACACTAAAGAATATGAATTAATCATCGAACCAGTCGGATTTCCGATTCTGGTTAAAACCAACGAAGAAGATGAAGTATCTGTAATGTATAATTATAATTAAAATCAAGTTATTAATCGGGTTAGACACACAGTCCAGCGGTGGACTGTGTGCACATTAAACACACAAAGGTCTCGAGTTCGAATCTTGTTCCACACACGCTGCCTTAATAAAAATGCCTTTTTTTGTTAACCGAACCGGAGTCACCACGGTTATATGTTAAGTTTATTAATAATCGGGATAATAACCAAGTTAGACACACAGTCCAGTGGTGGACTGTGTGTATGTTTAAATCACATGTCACGAGTTCGAGTCCGGTCTGCTGCACCGACTCGGACAATTATCTACTTTTTAAAAGCGGTATAAATGAAAATACTTAGTTTATATTTAAGTATAATAAAAATCGGTTTATATAACATGTTAAACACACAGTCCAGCGGTGGACTGTGTGTTAATCTAAACCACAGGTCCCGGGTTCGAGACCTGTGGAGCGCACCGATTCTCTAGATTAAAATCGTTTTAAAAAAAATAAAGGATTTTCTGTTTAATCTAATTAATGTATAAATATAATTAAAAACAGAAATATTTCGGGTTAGACACGTAGCTCAGTTGGTAGAGATGCGTGCACGCGTACGGGAGGTCTCGGGTTCGAGCCTCACCCAGCGCACACTTATACGCATAAGAACCGGTCAACGGTCAAGGTCAACGGTCAAAAAAAGTCAAATTTTTTTTATTATTTTTATTTATTTATTTTAATTAAAAATCAATTAAAAATACTTAAAAATAACATTTTTAAGGTTAGAAAATAGCCTTAAACTCACAAAAATACACTCAACAATCCTACTAAAATGGATTAATAAAATCCGTTTACTTACCGAACCATAATGCTATTTATCTAGGTTAATTTCACTCGTGGTTAACACCACTTCGCGTGCATTCAACATCATCAACCGAACGCACCCAATGTGAGTGAATTCTTACAAATTCCCCTTTTTATTCATGTTTGGGGTGTATCATGTGTCGCTTAGATTAATTCGCTTATTCAAACTCGTGCTATACCATTATATGATCTAAACTTAGAATGTAAATATTGTTTGTTGTGATGTATTACATATTGTCAAGTTGTATGCAAATTATTTGTTAGGCCCATCAGTTCCTCGTGGGAGACGAGTTGAACAACGCGTGCCTTAAAACTCATTCATTAGGCCCATCAGTTCGTAGAACAACGCGTGCCTCAAAACTCATTCATTAGGCCGCCCATCAGTTCGTAGAACAACACGTGCCTCAAAACTCATTCATTAGGCCCATCAGTTCCTCGTGGGAGACGATTCGAACAACGCGTGCCTCAAAACAATCATTTGATGTATGTGTGTGCAATATTTAATATTATGTGTTGTGTGAATAAATTTACATCTACATTTACTCATATGTGGTTATGCACATTATTTATAATCAATTGAATAAACTTGTTCAAATGTTTTTCCATAGGATTCACTCGCCAACTTTTTGTTGATCCAAAAACCCTTTTACACATGATACAGGTGAACAGGATGAAGCAAGGAAAACATCGGAAATGCCTTAGAAGAAAACAAAGAAGCTTAGATTGATGTTAAGTCATGATGTATTATGATTGTAAATTTCCCATTAAATTGTATTAATGAATATGAAACGTTATAATAAATGTCATGAGCTTTGATGATAACCCAATCATGCCCCGGTCACCTTTTCCGCTGCGGGTCGGGGTGTGACAACGGAGCTTTGTACTTTGCAAACAGAATTTGGGTTCCTCTTTTTGGTAATCTGCGAAACCTAATTCTAGATGAAGCCCATAAGTCCAAATATTCGATACATCCCGGAGCGGATTAAATGTATCACGATCTTAAAGAATTCTATTGGTGGCCTAATCTCAAAGGAGATATTGCAACTTATGTTGGAAAATGTCTAACATGTGCAAAAATTAAGGCCAAATACCAAAAACATTCAACATTGTTATAACAACATGAAATTCCCACTTGGAAATGGGAACAAATTTCTGTGGATTTCATAACAAAATTACCAAGGACCTCTCGTGGTCACGACATGATTTGGGTAATTATCGACCAACTAACCAAATCAGCTCACTTCTTGTAGGTACGTGAGAAAGATAAAACCAAGAAGTTATCCGAACATTTATATTAAAGAGATTGTGGCAATACATGGAGTGCATGTTTCCATAATCTCTGATCGAGATGGTCGTTTCATATCAAGAATTTGGCAATCATTTCAAAAGGCTTTGGATCTCGCTTAGATCTAAGTACGGCCTTTCATCCCCAAACAGATGGCCAAAGTGAACGCACCATTCAAACCTTAGAAGATATGCTTCGTGCTTGTGGGATTGACTTAGGCGGAAATTGGGATACTCACTTGCCTTTAGTGGAGTTCTCATATAACAACAGTTATCACATGAGTATTCAAGCCGCTCCATTTGAAGCGTTATACAGAAGTAAGTATCGATCTCCGTTATGCTGGGCGGAAATAGGCGACAAACAAATGATAGGTCCAGAATTAATTCAAGAAACTACGGATAAAATATTTAAAATCTGAGACCGTATTAAAGCAGCTCAGGATAGACAGAAAAGTTATGCGGATAAACGCCACAAACCATTATCCTTTGAGATTGGAGACAAAGTGCTATTAAAAGTCTCGCCTTGGAGAGGCGTAGTTAGATTCAGGAAGCAAGGAAAACTTAGCCCGAGGTACATAGGACCATATGAAATCGTGGAAAAGATTGGAGCAGTCGCATAGAAGCTGAAATTGCCTGACACACTTAGTAACGTTCACGACACTTTTCACGTGTCAAACCTTAGAAAGTTTCTTTCAGACGAGCTACTTATTATTCCCACGGACGAAATTCATATTGACGACAAACTCCATTTCATCGAAGAACCTGTCGAAGTTTTAGATTCGAAAGTTCAGAAAACAAGGAGGAGTCGTATCAAACTAGTCAAAGTCCATTGAAACTCAAAGCACGAACCTGAGTGTCACACCCCAACCATGGAGGAAACATCGGAGTGAGACGAACGAGATTGCTCGAGACATCATAACACTAATTGTGACAATATTTATTTAAACAACCCATTTCATTTCATTCATCAAATTGTCAAATACAACATAATTCGAATACAAAATAACATCAATGAGATAAATTCAACAAAACATAATAATTAACTTAGCATTCTAAGCGTGTTTCTATGCCAATCCTACTAAGTTTCATCATACCAACTTCATCAACCTGCAACATGTTAAAAAGTATAGTTCAATAACAAAGTATTGGCGAGTACACAAGTTTGAATCATAGCATATGTAGTAAAAACGTTAAACAAATCCACATGATAAGCTATTATACGAGAATAATGTAAACATGGCATGTGAACTACAAGTCAATCCTCAAGTGTACCGTATAATAGATTAAAAACTTAACATTGACCTTAAGAATATGGCGGTGCATTACTCCTATAGCGCTATACATGTTAAGGGAGGCTTGATCGAAGTTAATGACATTTAGTGTCACATAAGAATGTTCCAAGTAAACAATTCAAGTATCACATAACTATAGCATGTATGATGGATTGTTTGTGTGATTTCATAGAATAAAAGTATGATTTAGTGTGTTTATAATAGAATAACATATTGCACCCAAAAAGTGTAAAGCGTAAAAAGGTGTCGAGTGTACTCACGGTTTTGCTAAGTTAGTTCCGTGAAAGTGTTTAGGTTGATTAGGGGGACGAACACCAAGTTATCCTACACAAGGAAACGTGGGTGTGTGAGTATTGGAATGACGATGGAGTTCGGTAAATTTAGGAATTTAAAGTATGAAAAAAGTATGTATAGTCGAAAGTATTTATCTAGACTTTAACACTCGTTTTTGACACTAGAAGCCCCGTAGGGTGTTTGTGTTTTTATGGGTCATGCCCAATAGAATCGGAACGATGGTTAGGTCTTTAGATAAAATAACCTAATGTTAGGACAAGTAACCATACGGTCATTGTCAAAGGTTCAGTTATATTTATTATTTACATATATAGTTTTCATATATTATTACAGGTCTATCATATAAATCATAGATTTCATATAAGTCATGGAAGTCATAGAAGTCATGCATGGAGGTAGGAGGATAACTGTCCTTAACCTCTTTCGTAAGATTCACCAATACATAAATTGCCACAAGGACAACCCGAATGGTCATGAATAAAGTACTTCACTAAACTACATTTCGGACTAAATAAGCAAGCTAGGTGCGTGCATCCCAAACATGGAAACGTTTGAGGATGTGTCGTAGCCTTGTTACTCAAGTGAAGGTGAAACGTAGCTTAATGGATAGAAATCATCAAGTGAGGGGTGGATTGAAAAGTTGGATAGCCAATGCCTCCAGGTAATCACACCTTCACCAAACACAAGCTTGTAAGCTTGGATGGCTCAACATTGGTGGGTTAAGAACCCTAGTAAAAACCACAAGTTTAGAGGCATGTTATAACTCTTGATTTCGATTGAACAAGTCTAGCTAGCTCACTAACCATAAACTTGATTAGAGGCATAAGTAGCATAGAGTTGTTAAGATTAAAACAAGTTCAAGAAAAGTTTATAAGTTTAACTTCCAAACAGAAAGTTTGGCCTTAAAAATGGTATTGTTCCACCTTGGTTTTCCATGGAAAACCTATGGTAACATCCCATGAGGCTTAGCAAACATTGTTGAGGAAGAAAACATGAAGAAAACTTGAAATTTTTAATGTTTTGAAAAGATAAAACGGGCATAAAGTTTAGCACACTTTTGGACCTCAAAATGGTGAGGTTTCACCTTAGTTTGCCCAAGAAAACTTGTGAAAAACTTCCTAGAGGTTATCTAAGTGTGTTAAAAGAAGAAACAAGGTTTAAACAAAGAAGGAAGTGAGTTGAAACTCACTTGCAAGCTGAAGTTAGAGAGGATTTTTGAAGTGTTTGGAGGCTTGTAAAAGTGGAAATGGATGAAAAAAAATAATAACCTCCTACGTGTTGATGATATAAATGTTGATTTCCTTTTTTTTCCCAGTCTGCTGCGCATGCGTGTTTGTTTATATAGGGAAGGGATTAGGGTTTAAGTTAGGGTCGCATTTAATGGGTTAGTTGGTGGTTTAGACTTGAAACAAGAGAGCATGTGAGAGAGACAGCTTGTGGCCGCAAGTTGTCCTCTTTTTTTTGTTAAATATATTGAGGTTTATGTGGTGATTATTTGTTGTACATGATATCCATACACTTGTAACTTGTTTGAAAGATCAAAACCATTGTTCAGGGTCTTATCTAAACCAAAGAAAAAGACTTGTTTACGTAGAAGTGTTACAATATCAATTTAACAAATTGTATGATGCCGAAAGCTTAAATATTTGTGTTAAAAATCACTAATCATCTTGCTTGACTTGGATTTAAGATTTACAAATGTACAATAAGTATTCACGAGTCATTTTGAATTGGTTAAACGAGCAACGAATAAACGTACGTTCATAATTATAAGCATGCATAAAGGTTGTGAATTTCGCATAGTTGATCAATTTAAATTAAATCAAAGCCTTAGATTTACAATGATTCGGAAACGAAATACGTTTACAAGGTTTGGACTTTCCAAAAATAGAAACACGAAGCAAGCTTACTAAAAAACGGAAAGTTACAAAAGCGAAGCGTTACACTGATTTCACTTGGGAACGGGAAAACGAAATCAAAAGAAAGTACCCCCACCTGTGTCACACCCCGATTTTCGATGTAGCGGAAGCGTGTCGCGAGGTGTGGCCAGAGCGGCAATCGTTGCATTCAACCAAGTAAACGACAATTGTATTACATTACAAAACATTCAACCATACTTTTTATTTAACCATAATTCACATATAAACTTTTGTCTTTAAAACAAACCACAAGTTTAACAACATTATTTAAAATTTAGACATAAGTTAATAAAACATAACAACAAAGACCGAATGAAACATAACATCTTGACTTCACAACAAACGAACAAGATTTTTCCCCGAAGACCATCCACTAGTTTCCTGTAATACATGTTAGTTTTGAAAACAATGTCAACAAAAGCTGGTGAACTCATGTTATAAATTTTGTATCAAATGAATTATTAAAAACATTTGGAATAAACTTGTTTAATATAGCTTAATGAAACTTGTAAGATCATTAGTTTGTTGCAAGGACACTAATCTGTACGCCGAATAAGGTGGCAACCAAACCTTGATGATTTATTATGTGTCTAAGACACTCGTTTTAGACACAAAAGCACTCTAATACGATCTGTTATTATTGCCGTAATAGGGTGAGGCTCGCCCAAACCCAATAGATCTATCCCCTTGTTCCTCGGTACTTGTCTTTCATTAATGGCCCCAATGCTTGAGCCTTATTCACATGTGATCTAAATATTTTCATTTTCCCAGCTATATTAATTGTAACATGTATACATCCCCGCACGTTTAAAATCATAAAAACGTTAAAATAAAAAGGGAAACATGAACTCACTGATTTGCGTTCCGTACAAATCTCTATTCGATTCCTGATACTTCGTTCGTTTTTCGACCTACAAGTGTTTTAGTCTATTAGACACTTAGGCTTTCGTTTGTTTTTCGTACAAGTATTTTATCTCGAATTTCATACTTGTAACTGTTGGTTTTTCTTTATTTGATAACATATATATATTTCTTTCATATGTATATAAATATATATATATATATATATATATATATATATATATAAGGTTGGTTATATTTAGATGGACCTAGTCCATAATTAAATTGTAAATAACTTAATCTAATAATTCATTAGATATGGGCCTAGCCCAAATTTGCTTACTTTGTGTGGGCCTAGCCCAACCTAATTTCGTTTACTTAGTAGGTTAAACCCAATTGGTTTATAAAAGTGGGTTTTAGGCCATAGTTAGTTTTTATAAAATGGATTATCCCAATTTATTTTATATTTTTTATAAAAGTGGGCTTGGCCCAAAGTTATCTTTTATTTAAATGGGCCTAGCCCATGTAAACTTTTATAAAAGTGGGCTTAGCCCAAAGTTTATTTTTATAAAAGTGGGCCTTAGCCCAAAGTTTGATTTTAATAAAGTGGGCTTAGCCCAAGTTTGATTTTCATACAAGTGGGCCTTAGCCCAAAGTTAACTTTATGAAAGTGGGCTAGTCCATATATTTTTATAAAAATAGTTTTAGCCTAATATAGTTTTTATAAAAAGGAGCTTAGTCTAATAATTGTTAGTTGGGCTTATCCAAAAATATTTACTAGTATTTGTTATAACTTATAAAAATGTATTTATAAAAACTATAAGTTATATGTATTTAAAAATTCTAGTAAATATAAAGTGTATCGTTTTATTTGTTCGTTTTGACCGTTAGGTTCGCGTCGACTATTTTATTCGATTCGTCTTTGTCGTTTGTTTCGTTTATACCATATATTTTATTTTGTCTGAATTGTCTGAGTTTGTCCAAATTGTCCGATATATATTATTTTGTCAAAAGTTGAACACTTAAAAATTTTTTTTACAAAAATACATGTGCACATATAAGGTGGTTTAAAATATATATTTTATTAAAGATATATATTTATCTCATTTTTAGTTTAAGAAAATATAAGTAATTATATTCTTAACTTTTTCACCAAACCTTTATTTAAACAAGATTAAAGTTTCTAATCACTTTTAATCACAAATCTTTAGTTTAATCATATCTTAATCAAGATTAATTTTTATAAAAATTTTGCCATAGTTTCCTTTAAAAATGTAAGTTTCCCATGTTTTTATAAAAATGTTTTAAGTAATTAAACTAACTCAAATCATCATCAAGCACAATTATTATATAAATGTATCAACATAATGTCATGAACTTGTTATAATTTTTAATCTTTCTTAATATAGAAACTTTATTATAACTTTTATACAAAATTTCTAAACTAAAATTTTTATTTAATGATCTAATACATGTACGATCATATTTAAAATATGAGATTATGTTCATGACATATTTTGTTAATGAATCTTGCTAATCTAAACATGCATGTGTTTAGATCACTTTTTTATTCATAATTTTGCAAGATTCAAGTTTACTAGTTCATAACAACTTCAAGATCATCAAAATTTATCAAGAAAATCATATGATTATGTTAGTGATCTTAGATTTATTAGTGTTTTTCAAGTGGGTTTTTATATAATTTTTATGATGATCTTGTGAATTTTTATAAAATAAAAAGTATAACATAAGGTTTAAGATCTTACTACTAGCACAAGGCTAGGGATGATCTAAGAGATGAAGAAAATGGATTGATCAAAAGTTCCAAGCTTCCAAAGTAAGCTCTTAATCTTTGCAAACACTTTAAATCTTCATGCAAGCTTGATTTCTTTGTGTTTTGTTTTTAAAAAGTTGAAGATGAATATAGGGTGCTTTGGCCGATTTTTGGAAGGAGAAATGGGAGAAGTGTTCTTGAGTTTTGGTGTAAGGAAATGAAAGAATGAAAGGAAATGGTTTAGATTTGTTTTGGTTTTTAATTCATACAATAAATAATACACTAATCATCCTTAAAATTAGCCAACATATAGGAGATTAGTGGCATGGTGGATGACACCATGTTGCCGTGAGGTGTTTGGGGGGCTGGTTTACTTATTTTTTTAAATAATATATAATTTTTATAACTTTTATAAACTTTAATAATTTTATATAAGTTTTTATAAAAACTAATGCCCCAACACTTTAAAGTGATATTACAATATGCCAAAATAATTTAATAGTCTTGTTGTTTTGTTGTTCGGTTGATAAAGTTGGTTCGAGTCTTTACCTGGGTGAAATACTGACATATAGTATTACTTATAAAATTTTATGTTCATAATAATTCTAGTACAATTTTTATTGTCCCGTTAATTAATCTAGCTCTTCAGACTAATAATTTTGTCATTTTGAGTTCGGTTCTGGTACCGGCTTTGTTGTCAGGTTTTTATGAACAAACCGTTTAGCTTTAAATAATAAGATTTATATATGGGTTTTGTACTATTTCTAACACCCATTATTGTTCTTTAGCTAAAAATATTTATTTTTGGCTTTTCGGACAATTGCTGAATTTTGCTGCAGACTTGGACAATTTGGTATTTTATATAAAATTTTTATGGTATAATAGTGCAGAAATATTTTATATCTTAATTCTATAATATTAGATTGTACCATAACTAGTTCTGATATTTAATACATGTTCACTTCGTTGTCATTCGTCTAGGATATGGTTTTATGTATTCGTGATCATGACGAATCGATTATCATATCAAACTATGATTTGGTTAAATTCCTAGACTTTTAAGACTTATAATCAAAAATTAAGTCATGTTAAGACAATGTACTAGTTGTTCAAGTTGTACAGAATTACCGGAATTTTGCCAATTGTCACAACATGTTCGAGAAATCCTACGCAAAGGATGAAACGACTAAAATTTTGAGACGAATTTTTCTTGAATAGGGGGAGAATGTGACAATCTTTTCGGTAATTCTGTACAACCTAAACAACTATTTACCGCGCATCATGACTTAATTTTTGATTTTAAGTCTTAAAAGTCTAGGAATTCAACAAAATCATAGCTTGGTATAATAATGAATTCGTCACAATCACGAACATTTAAAACCATATCCTAGACGGATGATAAAGACGCGAACACACGATAAATATCAGTACTGGATGCGGTACAGTCTGATATAAAAAAAATAAGACATAAGATATGACTGCACTATTATACCATAAAAATTTATTTAAAACACCAAACTGTCCAAGTCTGCAGCAAATTACAGCATTTTGCTGCAAAATACAACATTCCGCAGCACAAAACCTCAAATGTTCGACAACCAAAACATAAATATTTTTAGGTAAGATTAATAACGGGTGTTAGAAATAAAATAAAACATGTATATAAATCCTATTGTTTAAAGCTATGCAGCTTGTTCAGTAAAAACCTAACAACAAAGCCGGTACAGGAATTAAACTCAAAATGACAAATTTATTAGTCTGAAGAGCTAGATTAATAAACTGGACAATAAAATTTGTACTAGAACTATTGTGTAAATAAAATTATATAAATAACACAATATGTCAGTTTTTTACCCAATATAAGACCCGAACCAAATTTATCAACCGAACAACCAAACAATAGGTCTAGTAAGTTATTTTGGCATATTATAACATCACTTTAAAATGTTAGGTCATTAGATTTTATAAAAACTTATATATAAAAACATTAAAGTTTATAAAGCTTATAAAATTTACAAGTTTTATAATAAAAAAAATAAAACCCAAACCATCCCCCACCTCACGGCAACATGGGGTAATTTTCCCATGCCACTTAGCTACTTGATGTGTTGGTTGGTTTGTATGAGGATTAGTGGTGTAACGAGGTGTAAGAACCAAAAACCAA
The DNA here is from genome assembly GCA_947069175.1 of Scalesia atractyloides. NCBI lineage: Eukaryota > Viridiplantae > Streptophyta > Magnoliopsida > Asterales > Asteraceae > Scalesia > Scalesia atractyloides. Next base: position 85,007,569 of record CAMTDV010000020.1, on the reverse strand, counting down.
CACAAAACCAAAACACTTCCATTTTCATTCCATTTTTACCATTATCAACAACACTTTTCCTATCCATTTTGCTCTCTAACATCAGCCATATCCAAACACCAACATCTTCAACTTTTAAAAAAAATCCAAACTCAAGAATTTCAAGCTTGCATGGAGATCCAAGGATAATCTAAGGTGCTTGCAAGGATTAGGAGACACACTTGGAAGCTTAGAAACTTTTGATCAACACCTTTTTTCATCTTTTTAACATTACTTTGATCATCCTTAGCCAAGTGCTAGTAGTAAGCTCCATAACTTAATCTTATACTTTATGTTTCATGTAAATGTACAAGATCATCTTGAAAATTATTTAAAAACCCACTTGAAAAACATTAATAAAACTATAATCACTAACATAATTATGTGATTTTCTTGATGATTATGGATGATCTTGAATTTGTCATAAACTAGTAAACTTGAATCTTGCATTTTTATGTATAAAAAGATAATCTAAACACATGCATGTTTAGATTTAGCAAGATTCATTAACAAAAAATTGTTATGAACATGATTTTTATAATTTAAAATGATCATATTTAATATACAAATTATAGCTTACTAAATAAAAATTATGATCTAGAAATTTTGTTAAAAAGTAATAATAAAGTTTTCACTTTAGGAAAGATCATAAGAAATGAAGTAGTTTTTAGAAGTGTTATGAATACATCTTTATACTTAAAAATAACTTTATGTAACATGTAAAGCATAGATTTTATTTAAAATTCGTAATCCAAAAATTTGGAAGAAAAACATAAATAAAGTTTACATTTTGAGAAAGTTTTAAACTATAACAATTTCATGGCATTTTTGTTAATATATTAGTTTAATACTTGTGATTTGATGATGATTTGAATTAGAAAAGTGATTTAAAACATGTTTATATAAACATGGGAAAGCTCATTTTTTAAAGAAAACTATGGCAAAATTTCTATGAATCTTGATTAAGATATGGTTAAATTAAATATTTTATGATTAAAAGTGATTAGGGATTTTAATCTTGTTTAAACAAAAGTTTGGGTGAAAAAGTTTCGGATTTAATTAGTTTTTCTTAAACTAAAAAGAAAATAAATATATATTTTTGTTTAAAAGTATATATTTTGAAATCACCAAATATGTGTACATATATTTTTGGTTAGATATTATATATTTAGATATTGTAGGATCTAATACAAAGATATATAAGTATCCAACTTTTGACAAAATAATATATCGGACAATTCGGACAACTTGGACAATTCGGACAAAATAAAATATATGGTACAAACGAAATAAACGACAAAGACGAAACGAATAAAACGGTCGACGCAAACATAACGGTCAAAACGAACAAATCAAGCGTCACACTTTATACTTACTAGAACTTACAAAAATTTAACTCATATCTAGTAGTTTTTACAAATAAATTTTTATAAATTATAACATTTGCTAGTAAATATTTTAAAACTTGGATTAAGCTCAACTAAACAAATTGTTTGGGCTAAGCCCATTTTTATAAAATTATATTGGGCTAAACCCATTTTTATAAAAATATATGGACTAGGCCCACTTTGGGCTAAGCCCACTTTTATAAAACTAAATTGAGCTAAGCCCACTTTTTTAGAAAATTAACTTTGGGCTAAGCCACTTTATAAAACTAAATTGAGCTAATCCATTTCTATAAACTATTTTGGGTTAGGCCCACTCTTTCATTTTTTAACTTGGGCTAGGCCCACTTTTAAAAACCAATTGGGCTTGACCCACTTTAAATAAAAACAAGTTGGGCTAGGCCCACACACATGAAATGAATTGGGCTAGGCCCACACACATGAAATGATTTGGGTTAGGCCCACTCGTATGAACAAATAGGGCTAGGCCCATATTTACAAAATCTATTGGACTAGGCCCATTTAAAACTTTTAGATTGAACTTTTTACATTTAAATTATGGGCTAGGCCCATTTACATGTAATCAATCTAAGAAACATATATGAAAGATATATATATCAGCAAAGGAAAACTAATAAATAAAAATATGAAAGATGTATGCATATCAGCAAAGGAAAACTAATAAATAAAAATATGAAATTCAAGATGAGATACTTGTACAAAAAACGAACGAAAGCCTAGGTGTCTAGTGAGATTAGAACACCTGTAGGTCGAGAAACGAACGAAGTATCGGAAATCAAATAGAGATTTGCGCGGAACGCAAATCTGTGAGTTCATGTTTTCCCCTTTTATTTAGACGTTTATATGGTTTTTAAATGTATACATGTTACATTTAGTATATATTGGAAATGAAAATATTTAGATCACATATGGATAAGGCTCAAGTATTGGGCCATTAAGGAATAACAAGTACCAAGGAACAAGGGGATAGATCTATTGGGTTTGGGCGAGCCCCACTCTATTACGGCAACAATAACATATCTATTAGAGTGTTGTTGTGTCTAAAACGGGTGTCTCTGACACAATAAATCGTCAAGGTTTGGTTGCAACCTTATTCGGCATACAGATCAGTGTCCTTGCAACACACTAATAATCTTACAAGTTTCATTAAGCTATACTAAATGAACTTATTATTACAAATATAATTTTAAGATTCATTTGATACAAAAATTTATAACATGAATTCACCAACTTTTGTTGACGTCGTTTTCAAAACTAACATGTATTACAGGTAACTAGTGGACGGCCTTGGAAAACATGTTTATATGTTATGAAGTCAAGATATTAGATTTCATCCAGATTTTTTTATTGTGTTTGTAAACTCGTGTTTGAATTTTAAACAATGTTGTTAAATTTGTGGTATGTTTCAAAGCAAAAGGTCGTATGTAAACCTTGTGTTAAATAAAGTGTATGGATGAACATTTTACAACGTATTACAATTGTCATTTACTTGGTTGAATGCAACCTCGCGACGCTTCCGCTACATCGAAAATCAGGGTGTGACAGGAATCCTGTATACAGTGGTTTTCGACATAATTTGAACTGTATTACTCCAATCTCTTCCCAACGCTTTCTTAACCGGAAAAAAGTCCCAACCATTTCTCGTGGAATGAATAGCCTCGATTTTGATCCAAGTATTACCTTTATCCAACAAGAACCTCCAACCACATTTAGCAAGCAAAGCGATAATACTATTTTTTAACTTGCTCAGACCTAAACCTCCAACTTTTTAGGTCGGTTCACCCGATCCGAAGCAACCCAATGGAGCTTTTTATCGATCCATGCACCACCCCAAAGAAAGTTTCTAATTTTCGCTTCCAAGTAACCTGAGTTGGGTCCTCATATAAAGAAAAGTAATAACCTAGCAAACTTTCAAGAACTGATTTAATAAGAGTGATCTGGCCTCCGATAGATAAAAGAGAAGCTTTCCATTTTGCGAGTCCAAATCGAAGATGTCATATACCGGTTTCCAATTGGAAATTTGGTTCATATTTCTCCTACCGTCAATCCAAGGTTTTTAACCGGGAAACTTCCCACTTGACATCCCACTTCCGCGACCTTGTTATTGAGATCCGTCGCATCTACTCCAATAGCAAATAAGTTAGACTTCATGATTATAATTTTAAGCCTGGAGCAAAGATGAAACACCTTAGTATTCGAACCACATTTGTTATATTTATTTCCAATCACCCTCCCATAATAATTGCATTGTCCACGTAGAATAAATGCAAGACACACGGGCAATTATTCGGTAATTTGACACCCGAAATCGAACCCACACTTATGGCTTTCTCAAGCATACATGAAAGAGCTTCCATGACAATAATGAAGAGAAAAGGAGAAATGGGATCCCTTGCCTTAATCCCCTTGGAGTATTGGAATTCAAACGTAGGCGATCCGTTAACTAAAACCAACGATCTCGCCGATTTAAGAATTCCTTTTATCCAAGAGCATCATTTGACCGGGAAAGCCATTTACTCCATGATGGAAATAAGAAAACTCCAATTTACGTTGTCAACTTTTAACATAGATGGTTTATTTTATTTATGAAATGCATTTGTAGGATATGCAACAAATAAGAGAATGAATTTTGCTAACTTTGTGTGTTTACCAACTTATCTAATAAAAATCATAAGCAAATTATTATTTAATAGCCTCATCAAATGCACATTTCTATGTTTTTTTAATAGCCGCATCAAATGCACATTTCTATGTTTTTGTATATAATAGCCGCATCACATGCACATTTATATGGGTTTTTTAACTTAGTCTACTTTTTGTTTTAATAGTTTAAGTAACACAATTTAAAGAGAAAATATGTGATGATATGGAAAAGATAAGGATATTTAAGGATGTTTGAATGGTAGGAAGGTGAAATTAGAGTTTTTAAGAAAGTTCAAAGATTTGTATGGAACATACACAACAAAATAATGAGAAAGTAATAAACTTTTAGTTAAAGCATATCATCTTGATTAAATTACATCTGAAATGAACAAGCTTTTTTCATAAAAAAGTGAACCCATATGAGAAATTACACAAGCAAGAAACATAAAATTGAAAATTACAGTGATAAAGAATATACCAAACAAAAACGATGAGAGATTGTAGGAGACGAATTTAAGATTAACAAGAACCAAAGATTTCAAAACAGGTTTTAAGATTATAGACAGAAACATGAAAAAAAAATTGGGCTTTACAATACCCTCTATGCTAACAAGCAATCAATTGTGGGGTTTCTAATTCTTAAAGTAGATTGATACCCTTTAGAAAATGGTTTAGAGGAGAAATGAAGATTGAAACAGGGGAGAGACCAAGAGAAACAAAGTTGAAATATTTGTGGATGTAAAATGAAGTGAGTGATGTTGAATGAAGTTATAATCAAAGATGAAATGAACCCACCACCTTTAGAGAAAAAAGTTTTTAAAATTAAATATATTATTTATATTAGTTCTTTAAACATGTTTTAATGATTTAAGTAATTTAAAGGAGATATGGGTGATGATATGGAAAATGTAAGGATATGTAAAAATGTTTGTATAGCTAGAGATGAAATTAAGATTTTTAAAGATCATTAAGAATTTGTAAGGATTTTTAAAAATTTGTAAGGATTTTAAAAATTTGTAAGAATTAATATAACAGTTTACTAGACAGCTAAGGGCGTCTAAAGGCTCTCTTAGCATTGGAGATAGTAAAAAAAACAAGGGAAACAAGTGAGGAAAATGACAAAACATGAAAATTCAATATTGTTGACTTATAAACCCACTTTCACCTTGATTTTCCAAAGACTATAACTTTTTATGCATTAATATTTTTTTATAAAAATTATGCCATATTAATGAACATTTCATTCTCTTTAATTCGAGCAGTCTATTACTATAGTTTTCTTTTAAAAAATACAGGATTTGATTTTGAATATACAATAAGTGTGCCTACGTGATTTTGAATACCCATTACATGATTACGTAATTTCATGTGAAACTTCATTAATCGATTACGTAATTACATAACAATAGTTGATTATATATTATGACGTGACTACATGATTTTGAATACTCATTTAGTGATGTATGATTTCATTATAGTATTTATGTGAAATCCACTAAGTGATTACGTAATTACGTAAAAACAAAACATGTAATACATAAGATTTCATATGTGATATTTCAGGTATAATCATGTATTTAGGATAAATTATATACAAAACATTAGCCAAATCAATTTATAATAACAACATAATGCCGTATATTAGAGATTTAATCACGTAATAAAACATAAATAATCAAGTTTATAAGCATAATTGTATTAACATTAGTTATAACAAATCATATTGAATGTGTAATCACATAATTAATTTACATCAAACACGTAATGATTTATTTTAAATGCGTAATCACGTAATGAGTATTCAAAAATCACGTAGTCGTGCACTGAGTATTCAAAATCACATAATGGGTACCGGGTATTCAAAGTCTTGTGATTTTTTAAGGAAAATATTGCAATAACCTGCTCGAATTAATGAGAATTAAATCCTCGTTAATACGATACGGTATAATTTTTTTAAAATATTATGTAGGAAAAAGTTATGTTTGAAAATTACGGAGAAAACTAGTTTAAAGGAGAAAACGACCATCACACTTTTCCCTCCTTAAATTGAGAAAGATAAATATACGATCATGATCATGATTCCCTTCTACACTTCCTATGGAATTTCTTTCTTATACATGATCTCATATCATGTTTTAAAATTTCTACAAACTACATCAAACTTTACTTTTCTATAAGATAGTTATATTTCTAAATATTACATCAAACTTCTCTTTTTTATAAGATAATTCTTAATTGTTGGTGAACATTGTTAAATCTTCAGAATCAAAATTAATCACTATATATAATTCAGCATAAAACAATTAATAAAAGATAGAATTAATAACAAAATTGTGTTTACTTATATCTTACTACTAATACATAATCATTTAAAATCATTGAAAATTAAGAGAAAAGATTTCATGTGAGAAACTAAAAAATTACATAGTTAATTATATTCTACTGCATATATACACTATATATTGCGCATTATGTGATATGAATTTCTTTACTTTTTCTCATAAAAAGAGTTTTTCACGATCATTACCTTGTGTGTACTTGTATGTGTATGTGTGTATATATTAAAAACTTGAAAACTCAAAACTATTACCAACCAATCAAATTATCTTATTTTTTATTCCTAATTTTTTTTAATTATAAGATTGGTATAGTAAATATAAATATAGAAAAGAAATATTTTATCATTAATGAATAGGACGAACTATCATGATTTCCAAATTGATTTCTGGCTCCACCACCTTAATATGAGTGGCTCTAATCTCTAGTGATTTGAAATTAATTAGAGACGTGGTCCTTTTTTGTTATAAAAGGGTTGGCAACCAATAATCTATATTAATCGAAAGTAAAGTTTGAATTCAATTAGTCTACCTCGAGATTTTGACCTTGGGTTTTAGAGACTTTGTTCGTTTAACAATATGAGTCCTATATTAAAACTGGGCCCAACTAATAAATCTTATGTCTACGCCACACTCTAAAATTAAAAAAAAAAAAAAACTCAAACAGCCATTTAAAGGTATACACCACATTCAAGTTCGACAAAAAACTTAATAGTCATTTAAAGGTAAAGAAGACTTAGACACAAGGTCTAACTTTCAAAAGACCGTTCGAATAATCCTCAAACGATGGTTTTGAGCATCCACAATGCATTTCATTTTCAAACCTCCACAAACCGTCATCTCACATGCTATATCAGATTTTAAGTATTCTTCAAAAACACTCATTTCACTCACAATACTATATCCCATGACGTTATCACCTACTTTAACAATAAATTTATAAAAACCAAATTACTTTTGTAACAATTTGATTTTTTAACATAATTAAACTAGTATATAAACCAACATATAAAATAAATTAACAAAAAAATTTTAATAATATTTTTGTATAATTTATTTATTTTTATTGTTTGATTTTATTAACTTTTTTTATTCTACAAGTAATATAATTTTTTGTATTATGTTTTTACATAAACCGTTGGTGTAATCGAGTTATATATTTAATCACTTTTACCATTTTATATCTTATTTGAACAAAATATACAACAAAATATGTAGAAAAATAAGCACGCCGGCCGTGCTTTATGATGGTCGGTTTACACATAGATAAAAAAACATGCCGCAATGTTGTATTTTGTGATGAGCATATGTTGGACATATTATAACACGTCTAAAATAACCAGTTATTTTAAAAATGACATTACAAATTTAAAAATTTTAAAGAAAATCATGGTTTAAACCGAACTGTCGTAACGCGACTGACATGCTTATTTTTCTTGATATTTTAGTGTAAATTTCGTTCGTGTAACATAAAATAACTTTATAACACCAATGGTTTATGTAAAACATTGTATAAAAATTTATATCATTTGTAAAATAAAGTAAGTAAATAATTTATTCAAACAAATGAAATAAATAAATTATAAAAACATATTTTTTATAAAAAAATGTTAATTAATGAATTACAATTTAAAAAAGTAACTGAGGAAACAATAATGATAATTTTAATAAAATAAAAAGAAAATAAATAAAATAAAACAACTTAAGTAAATTACAGGTTTTATCATTTATAAATAAATTTCAAATTATATCATTTGGGTAAAATGTTTTTTTTTACCTTAAAGTTAACTAAAAAGTTAACATGAGTTAGCCTGAAAGACAAAGTGCATGCATAATTACAAAATAAAGGATACTTTACGTGATTTTTAAAGAAAAAAATAAAGAGTGCAATTTAATATATAAATTAAGGACAGTATGTGTAATTTACTCTTTTAAGAACATGTGTTTTTATTGTTTTATTATAAGAAACATGTTTTTTAGTGTTAAGAATAAAGTAATATACAATAATGTCAAGAAAGATCACATTTACAAGGTAAAAGATGTTCTTAGTATATATAGTATATAAAGGTAAATAGTAAAATTTTGATCGCTAACGAAGATAAAATATTACATTTGACCCCATGATACGAGTTTTTTATTAAGTGGCTGGTTAGTACTAGTACCAGCTACACCTTTATATACGTACGAGTAGGAATGAGAAAGAAGTCGTTTATACCGCAAAACATTTTTTTCTTTCTAAACACTGAAAAATGAAAAATATCCATGTTCTACTAATACCTTATCCAGCACAAGGCCATGTGATTCCTCTTATGGAGGCCGCACGGTGCCTCACCAGCAACGGTCTCAAGGTTACGTTTGTTAACACAGAATTCACTCACAAACGGGTTATGATGAGTGCGCATTCAGAGATAGATTGTCCAAGTGGTTTGACGCAAATGGTTTCGATTCCAGATGGGTTACCAGGCGACGATAGGAATGACTTTGGGAAGTTGACAAAAGCAATGTTTCAATTCATGCCCGCCAAACTAGAAGAGATAGTAAATGATATTAACAAAAATGACGACCAGAAAATAACGTGCATCATTGCTGATTGTTACATGGGATGGACAGTAAGAGTTGCACGAAAGATGGGTATTAGACTAGCACTCTTTTGTCCCTGTTCGGCTGCAGTTTTAGCCGTGACCATGAGCGTTCAGAACCTAATTGACAATAAAGTTATAAACTGCGGTGGTAAGATAACTTTTTATTGACTTACATAACTAAACATTTAGCCTTATGTAATGAAATCATTATGATGGATTACTTATTTATTGATGATTTATGGCCTTTAAAACAGTTTTTCAACAGGTCTCAAATGGTACCCTATATTGATATTGAAAGAAATCATTTTGTCTTAATTTTCTTTCAGGTGTACCTTTGAAGGATCAAATGGTTCAGCTGTCAACCACATTGCCTCTCATGGACCCTGCTAATTTTATATGGGTCTGTGTTGGCGAGCAGAATTATCTTTGATTTCTCAATTCTTGAGGGTAAGGAGGCAGGGAAGCATCAGACCACATAATTTGCAATTCATCCATGGAGCTGGAGCATGGGGCATTCACTCTATTTCCAAAGATGTTGCCAACAGGTCCACTTTTGGCCACCAACAAATCCACAAGGCAAGTAGGCCACTTATGGAAAGAAGACTCTACTAGCTTAACATGGCTCGATCAACAGCCGTCTGCTCGGTCATTTATGTTGCATTTGGGAGCATCACAATTTTTGACCAGCTGCAATTTGAAGAGCTGGCGTTAGGACTAGAGGATACCAAAATGCCATTCTTGTGGGTTGTTCGACCTGGCCCAAGTGGTAATATGGACTATGGCTACCCGAGCGGCTACTTGGACAGAATAGGCAGTCACGGGAAGATAGTCAGCTGGGCACCTCAGCAGGAGGTCCTAAACCATCCGTCAGTTGCTTGCTTCATGAGTCATTGTGGTTGGAACTCTACAATGGAAGGCGTCAGCAACGGCGTTCCTTTCGTGTGTTGGCCGTACTTTGCTGATCAGTTCTTTAACAAAACATATATATGTGATATCTGGAAAACTGGTGTGGGTTTGAACAAAGATGAAACAGGTATTATTGTTACACGAGAAGAAATCAAGAGTAAAGTGGAGCAGCTTCTCAACAACAACATAATCAAAGAAAATGCTTCGTATTTTAAAGAAAAAGTGATGGACTGCGTGCGAGCAGGAAATTCCTCCAACAAAAATCTCAACAAATTCATTGACTGGGTAAAGAAGGAAATGATCATGCCTGTGTGAGTGAAACTTGCAAATGATGATACACAACCTTTTCATGCAGGTTTTCTATTAATTATATGTTAATTTGTTTCATGTCTCTTTAATGTTCCATCTTTCAGCAAGCATGTTCACTTTTGTAATAATTTTTCAACATTCATGTTCTATTGTAAAGTTGTAGTCTATAAGTGCATACATGATACCAAAACTGTCATACAATCTTCTCGAAGTTGAAATATTGTTAATCAAACCATATTTCTTACAACGTAAATGAAATTCTAAAATCGACAGATATTGTCTAACATTCGACATCAAAATTCACACCCTGATGCAAAGTAGATAGCTAAACATTGGAATATAATGAGAAAAATAGCTAAACAACTTGTGTGAAATAAAGTGTCAGTTCGGATCAGTTGATCAAACAGCAAGAACGGGTATTTTCCTAATTCACTAAAAAAGCAGAATAAAAACTTAGTGATTGACGTAATTTGTAAGAACAATAAGAACAAACATATTACTTCAAGCACCAAAGTATAGTCCTCTTAAATGCAAATGTTTGCAAGTGAAAACCAACACATACATTATTACAATTGAGAATGAGCTTAAACTTATAGAACTCACCAACTAACAATGTTGGTAGTGTACTCTAACTAATCTACACGGTTAGTTCTAGCAAGATCAATACAAATAATTGATGATAACAAAATAGACAACTAACAGAATCCTTTTACATGAAAAGCTAGCACAAAATAGATAAAACGACATTCTACAGGAATACTAATCCACACTAGAAGTACCGCAGACAATTGTCGCCAGTAGAGTGTGGCCGATGCCAGTGGCGGAACCAGAACTTTTCAACCGGGGGTCGTGATAGAACTTTTTTGAATTCGCTAGGTATATCAATAATTCAATTTATTAATTATCGAACTTTTGTTATTAGTGTTGTTATTTAAATTTGGTGCCTCTTATATTAGGTCTAAATTTTTTTTAATCTTTTCTATTTTCTCAACATTGATAGCAGTTTAAAAAAAAACAGAAAAACAAAACAAAAGAAAACTCTACCATGGTGCTAGAGACATTGATATGATTTTTTTTCTATTTAATTATCTCTCCAAACTATATATATATTATAGGAAAATCATGTCATCTAGTTAGTTAAGTATATATATTTTTATTCATGATAAAAAATGAACAAAAGTTTTGAATGAATTATAAATTAGAAAGACTAAATCTATTCACACATCTTTGCTGTCTATTTAGATATTTCTGGGCCCTAGACGGGTCGTCTAGGTCTAGACGCCTCGTATAGCATGATTTTGAGGAGTCAGCAAGTACCTGGCAGGGCCCATAGATTTTAGTGTTTAGACGGGCCGTCTGGATTTAGACGACCCGTCTAGGATGTTGTGTTTTTCTTGTTGGAAAATGGGTGTTTTGGTGGGAGATTAAAAAAATAGTGTTTTGGTGATGTAAATTGGTTGTTGTTGGAGGTTGATATTTTTTAGGTGTAATTTTAGGTTTTTAAAAAGTTTTGTTTGTTGTACAAAAAGTGAGTTATGTTTTTCAGTCATTTATATATTTAATTGTTTTTACATTATATTTTAAAAAAAATATAATACTAAAATTTAATATTGTTTTCAACATTTTAAGATGAATGCAACAAGTGTATGTGGTTTCCGTATTACATTTCAATGTCGATTTAACACAAACAATAATCAAGTAATCGAATAACTGAAAACAAAGTTAAATATAACATATATAACATAAATTTGTACGACCAAAACAATATTTATCTGTATAGCTGAAAAGTAAATACAAAATCTCTATGCATAGCGTGTTGGCCTCGGAGTCGGGATCGAGATCTGGCATCTGCGGCTGCTGCTGCTGACGTGGTGCTCGAGGTGGTGGGAGCGGTATGGGAGGAACCCGTCTCTCTCACGTCTATCCTTCATCTCCCGGACCACCCAGCCCATGAGATGCATAAGCATGTCGACGTCGGCTCGTAAGCGCGGGTATGCCGCAACCCCCGAGGCATGACCTCGAAGGACGTGCTGCGGAAACTAAGGCGCCCCGTGAGGTGGTGGTGGCGGTGCCGCTGCCGGTCCGTCAACATCAACCGGAGGGTCCTGGACTACCGCTGCCTCATCTGCCGGCGGATGGACTGGAGCGAAGTGATCGGGCAGCGGCTCCGGAATCCATGGCTCACCTTCGCGGGTTTTAAACCGCTCGCCTAGCATACCGAACGTCTTCACCAGCTCATGCCCCGCAAGGTCAGAAAACCCATCCGCGTGGACGGCATGGTCGGCTGCAAGTGCGGGTCCGACTCCGGCACAAGACCCAACGACCGGGCGATGACGGTGACGTACGCCCCGCCGTACAAAAAGTCGCGCTCCTGCCGGTGGTGGGCGGAGGCGAAGTACTGGGCGAGACCGTGCGCAAGTGCGCACGGCCTCCTGTACGAAAAACAATAGAAAAAAACAAGTCGGTGCTCATACACCACTCACGGCTTTGTCCGCGAGCGGTAATAGACGTAGCGAGCATCCGATGCAGATACCTACACATTATGTTAGCGAAAAACGGAAATTAATTCATAGCAACAATAATCAAACAATTAACGTAATAAACGTACGTACCTGTACAGCGGGTCGGCAATGTGAGAAATCCTCCCCTTCGCCCTGACATGCTCCCAAGTGTCAGGGCCTGCGACCACCTCCCAAAAGCCCAAAAGAGTGGCTTTATCCACCACCACAAGCCCTACATCGGTGGCAATCACCTTCTGCAGGTATATGCCGCTATGAACGACAAACTCTACAAGCGTCATCAAACGCCACACACCGGCCAGCCTAAATGAAACCTCCGGCGGAGGGGGGGACCCTGTGGCTGGGGAGGTGGCTGGTCGACCCGTGGAAGGTGGAACGTGAAGGTGGACAGAAACTCGACGAGCAGCTCCCTGTAAGTCGTCGTGCCGGCCAAGTCAAGCAGTCGGTGCCACGGGGAATCAACGGGAATGAAGAATCGAAGTCTGGGCCTCGCCTCGATCGCCTCGATCGCGTCCCAGTCGACCGCCGAGTGCGATCCGACCTGCATCCGGCGTAGCTTGCCGCAAAATCAGGCGGCCTTGGTGTCGGGCGGGAACTCAAGGTATGGGTGGCCATGGAGCGGATCCACTGGCGCTGCCGGGGCCCGTCGCGGACCATGCGGATGTGAGTCCCCGTGTATGGATCTCCAATCTCGTCCATAACTAATCTGTGATGGTATAATACAATTTAACACGAATAAAACAATAAATTATAAAAGAAAAAAAAATTCAAGGTCGTCTACTGGGTCGTCTAGGTCTAGACACCCCGTCTTGTTCATCGGACTCCCAAACAGAACACCCTAACAGCGCATAAACCCCAAAATCTTTCAAATTCACAACCAACCTACATTCTAAATACATAACACATTAAAATGTATTGAAGTATAGTTGAAAATACTCACCGGAGAAGCTTGATTTCGCAAAATACGGCCCGAAAAACGGTGGGATACGTATGTGTGTGTGGGGTTGAGTGTGTTTATGTTTGTGTCGTCTATCTCTGATCGTCTAGGTGGTCAGACATATACGTGGCCTAGACGGGTCGTCTAGGCCTAGATGACCCGTATGGAATAAACGCTTAATTACCATTTTACCCCTGAACTACGCCCGTCTAGGCCTAATTCAGGGGCAAAATGGTAATTAACCAGCTGAGTGTTTCACAGCTCAGCGTGGTTAATTACCATTTTGCCCCTGAATTAGGCCTAGACGGGCGGCAGTTCACGGTAAAATGGTAAGGTTACATTTTCAATTTAAAATTCAAAAATTTTCACGGATAAAGATCCCGCCTGCACTGTACGTGGCGTCTAGGTCTAGACGACCCGTCTAGACCCTGACATTATGACCGTTTTGCCCCTGGTTTTGGCCTAGACGGCCAAGAAACCGGGGGTAGAATGGTCTTATTGCTAGACCAAGACGGGGCGTCTAGGTCTAGACGAACCGTATATATACATTTAAATTTTTTTTTGTATAACTAATAGTATTTTATTTACTTAATTTGAATTTTGATATAAGCCGACATTTACCAGTACACCAAAGGCACGACAACTAAACCATACAAAGCCTATCTAAAAACCAACAAACTCTAGGTATTGACAAACAACGGCAATTATACTCTCCGAGCTCGCACGTCCCACCGTCGCCACTGGCAGTACCGACAGTTCGTCGTCTGCCGGTGCCGACGGTGGGGCGTGAGAGCTCGGAGAGTATAATTGTTGTTGTTTCTCAATACCCAGAGTTTGTTGGTTTTTAGATGGCCTTTGTATGGTTTTTTTTAAACCGTACAAAGCCTATCTAAAAACCAACAAACTCTGGGTATTGACCAACAATTATACTCTCCGAGCTCTCACGTCCCATCGTCGCCACCGGCAGTATCAACATTTCGTCGTCTGCCGGTGCCGACGGTTGGACGTGAGAGCTCGGAGAGTATAATTGCTGTTGTTTATCAATACCCAAAGTTTGTTGGTTTTTAGATGGGCTTTGTATCTAAAAACCAACAAACTCGGGTGTTGACAAACAGCCAGTAATCATAGTATCCGAGCTCTCATGCCCAACCGTCGCCACGGCAGTATTGACATTTCGTCATCTGCCGGTGCCGACAGTTGGACGTGAGAGCTCGGAGATATAATTACCCTCTGTTTGTCAACACCCGGAGTTTGTTGTTTTTAGATACAAAGCTTTGTATGGTTTAATTGTTGTGCCTTGGGTGTACGGAAAGAATGTCGACTTATATCAAAGTTCAAATTAAGTAAATAAAAAACTATTAGTTATACCAAAAGTTTTTTATTGTATTAAAAAAATCTTTTTATTATTTATACAAATTAATCATATTAAAGATAAAAAAGATCGAGCCATTGTTCTTGCTTTCTTGACCGTGGTTGACCAGGACTAATCATCAGACGATGACTGAGACTCGTTAGGTGCTGTAGAAACACCTGAAATAAGTTCAAGAACATATCACTATGTTAAACCACAACACACTCTATTACGCAAACAAAAACCATATATATTTAAAAAAATGACAGTGTTCCTCATTTACCTGCATTTACTCCTCGAGTTTCCCTTCGGTTACAGTCTTTAATTCAGCACAAGACACTCTTTGACGTGGAGTCGATTGAGATACAAATTTGCACGCTGGAAACCATCCCTCCAATACTTTCTTCCAAAATATATAAGGCTGATCTGCATCAGGTAAATATGTTTTTAACTCACTATGAAACCTCAGGCGCTTCTCAAACCATCTCCGTGAGATACGGATTACCTGCGTATGGGGGTGCCTCACCACCATATCCTCCACCATCACGGATAATATCTTGTACATTAGACACAACCTCCTCTTGGTCGTTAGAATTGGGAACACCGATCTCCCCCTAACAACGATATCACCATTAGTAAATAATTAAAACAGCAATTAGTTTAACCTAATAACTGTTACCATATTGACTTCAGGCACCGATGACCCGTTCCAGTTTAGTGACATTTCACCACCTTTGGATGATATCAGATCAAATGCTCTGCATGGGTCTATTTAACAAAGAAATAGACGCCCCGTCTAACGCCTACGCGGGGCGTATCACTTTACTACTTTACCGACATGCATTGAATGATATCAGAGGAAGTAATATAAGCCAAAGAAGAAGTCGGAAGAGAATTCCGATGACGAAACGAAAAATTTCTGCGATACAAATGCTCTGCATGGCTCTATTTAAGAACGATATATACGCCCCGTCTAGGCCCAGACGGGGCGTATCACTTTGCAACTTGGCTGACATGCATGCAGAGCACAACATTCAAGACGGGTTGTCTAGCTCTAGACGCCCCGTCTTAGCCTGGTCGTCTTCTACTCCGTCTATTGCTAGACGCCCCGTCTGATGTGACTGATTTGACGTTGTACGGTGCAATAATGTGGTCGGAGAAAAAATAAACCTAGACGCCCCGTCTAGATTGTCACACCCCGACCCGCAGCGGAAAAGGTGATCGGGGCATGATTGGGTTATCATCAAAGCTCATGACATTTATTATGCGTTTCATATTCTTTAATACAAATTTAATGGAAAGTTACAATAAAGATTACAACTGTTCTAACTAACAATCTAAACTTCTTTGTTCTCTTCTAAGGCATATCCTATGTTTTCCTTGCTTCAACCTGTTCACCTGTATCATGTGTAAAAGGGTTTTTGGATCAACATAATGTTGGCGAGTGAATCCTATGGAAAACATTTGAACAAATTTATTTAAATTGATTATGAAATATGTGCACAACCAAACATGAGTAAAAATAGATATGAACTTAATCAACAATCATAAGCTATTAAGTGAAACACACATGAACAATAATGGAACATTTAGAGGCACGCGATGCTCAACTCGTCTCTCACGAGGAACTGAGGGGCCTAATGAATGAATTGCATAACCATGATAATATGAATGACACAACTACAATCAATATAAACTCAATGATATACACATAAACAATAATGAATTTGATTTGTGGCACGCGTTGTTCAACTCGTCTTCCACGAGGAACTGATGGGCTTAATGAATGAGTTTCATATAATTTAACAAAAGGAAATAAGTAATCACAACAATATAAACAATCTAAGTTTAGGTCATGATGTGGTATGGCACAAGTTTAAATAAATAAGTTAATTATTTTCATAACACATGACACACCCCAAAACGTGTAATTTAAAAGGGGGAGTTGTAAGATTCACTCACAGTGGGTGCGTTCGGTTGATGATGTTGAATGCACGCGAAGTGGTTTTAACCACGAGTGAGTTTAACCTAGATAAATCGCATTATGGTTTGGTAAGTAAACGGATTTTATTAATCTATTTTAGTAGGATTGTTGGGTGTATTTTTGTGAGTTTGAGGCTATTTTCTAACCTTTAAAATGTTATTTTTAAGTATTTTTAATTGATTTTTAATTAAAATAATTAAATAAAAATAAATAAAAAAAAATTTATTTTTCTGACCGTTGACCTGACCGTTGACCTGACCGTTGACCGGTTCGAGTTGTGTATACAAGTGCGCTGAGTGAGGCTCGAACCCGAGACCTCCCGTACGCGTGCACGCAGCTCTACCAACTGAGCTACGTGTCTAACCCGTTATAAATCTGATTTTAACCGAAAATCATTTTATTTTAAAAACAGTTTAAGCGAATCGGACGTGCACTCCACAGGTCTCGAACCCGGGACCTGTGGTTTAAACTAACACACAGTCCACCGCTGGACTGTGTGTTTAACATGTTATATAATCCGACTTTTATTATACTTAAATACAAATTAGTTATTTCCTTTTCTGCCTTATTTAAAAAGAATAGATAATCGCCCGAGTCGGTGCAGAAGACCGGACTCGAACTCGTGACCTGTGATATAAACAAACACACAGTCCACCGCTGGACTGTGTGTCTAACTTGGTTATTATTCCGGTTATTAATATACTTAACATATACCAGTGGCGACTCCGGTTCAGTTTAACAAAAAAATGATTTTTATTAAGGCGACGTGTGTGAAACCGGATTCGAACTCGAGACGTTTGTAAGTTTAATGTGCACACAGTCCACCGCTGGACTGTGTGTCTAACCCGAGTAATTTCTTGTTTTTAATTATACTTAAACGTTCCGGATACTTCGTCTTCTTCGTCAAGATATACCCAGAATTCGGAAATCGACTGGTTCAAAGTCTTAATCGTTTTCTTTAGTGTTTTAGGTTAATTATAGATGAGATATAAGTATAAAGAAGGAAAAATAAACGTGAGGTATACCGACTCGTTTTCCTCTGTTTTCCGGCAGAAACTCCGGCGACAGCAATCACCTCCGGCGACGTGTTCCTTGTAGCAGCGAGTTTCCAGGAAGCTTACAAAGGGTGTGGGTATCTCCGGTATAAGCTCAGAGGCTCAGTGAGGTTCAGAAATGAGGAAACCGGTTTTCCGGCGACGAACAGAAAAATTCCGGCGAGAGAGTTTTCGCCGAGAAAGGGTGTGGTTTTGAGCGAAAATGTTTGCAGAGGTTCGAGGTGGTTTTTATAGGGCAAATCGTCGATGTATTTGGCCCGATTTCCAACTGGATTCATTGATTTAAATTTCTCCGGCGGTTATAATTTTGGTCGCGGACTCAGACGTCGGTTATAACCGATATCTTGTTAATGGTTTACGTTATAACGTAAGTTGTCGTTAAATACTCGCGAGATTTCCGGGATTCCAACGACTGAACTATTGGGCGCCGATTTTGAATTCGTAACGTCACTTTATGAATTAAATGATTTCAATATATAACAAACAAAACAAGTGGCGCAGTGGTTTGTGTGATGTGCGATAAAGCTGATGTTGAACCGGTTCAGACCCGGGTTCGAAACCCTGCAGAACCTTTGTATTTTTATTTTGCGTTTTTTAACAGTTTTTCAAAAACTAATTATATATTCCCGTATAATAATTGATTATGTATCGTTTAAAATTATTTTGGGCATTTAATTCGCAACGAAATTTTTGACTGACTGTTCGGTTGATAAACGGAGCGGGTTTGGTAAATCCGTTTTTGACGGATGTTACAGTATCCCCTGCTTTTTAGAAATTTCGTCCCGAAATTTAAATAATGATATATTTTGACTAAAAAGGATGATGATGTTTAGTTTGACAGTTGTATGCTTAGAAAAAAATAATGGTTTAAGTTTTTGTTCGAGGCGGTAACGTTCCTTGTAAGGGTTAAGTACCCTATTCAGGAATCGCTTTTTGTTGCCTACTGTATAAGTATTGATAAGCAAAAATGATTTGCTAAAAATGATATCATGCATAAGAGTTTAGATACGTTTGGGAAAGTATGTTTATATCCTAAGGCAAACTTCTAACACTACAACCTATATGGAACATAATTAAAAACACAACAGCTGATATTTGAACATAAATAAACACAACAGCTAATATTCGAACATGAATAAACACAACAGCAAATATTTGAACATGAATAAACACAACAGCAAATATTTGAACATGAATAAACACAACAGCAAATATTTGAATCCACATTCTGATAGCATATATGTTTGAATGGTGGAAGTTCCTCTCTCGTTTGTTATGATGGGGAGGTTAGTTTATGTAGAAATGGAACACAATCCAATCTCTTTAAATAACATGATGATATAAATGTAACACAAATTCCAACCAAGGCAATACTAAATCCTACATGGAACTTCTCATAACCGTCTGATAATGCCTCTGATCCTTTGGCAAGAATACTTATATATAGGAAGTACCAGCGGCGTATCCACCATATTCTTGTCAAATTTTCATTGATTTTATCAGTGAATTATGATTAGTCCTATAACTCTACAACCAATACAACAAACATAAATTACTGAAATGAAATATATCTATGCGATCAAGGCTCAATCGAACGGAGCCGATCGTATTGCATGTACTGAAAATGAAATGTCTGTGCGCTCAAGGCTCAATCAAACGGAGTCGAACGTATTGAATGTACTGAAATTGAAATTGTCTGTGTGCTCAAGGCTCAATCAAACGGAGCCGAGCGTATTGCATGTACTGAAAATGAATAACTTAACCACACAAACAGCCTATGCATGGAACCTCTCATAACCGCCTGATAATGCCTCCGATCATTTGACAAGAATACTTATATATAGGAAGTACCATCGGCGTATCCACCATATCCTTGTCAAATTTTCATTGACTTTATCCGCAAGTTATGGTTAGTTCGATGCGACTTTACAACAACACCACAACCACAAGATACTGATAATGAAATTGTCTGTGCGCTCAAGGCTCAATCAAACGGAGCCGAACGTATTGCATGAACTGGAAATGTAAATTGAAATGTGCGCTCAAGGCTCAATCAAACGGAGCCGAACGTATTGAATGTACTGAAATTGAACAACTTAATCTAAACAACCATCACACAATCAGCCTATGCATGGAACCTCTCATAACCGCCTGATAATGCCTCCGATCATTTGACAAGAATACTTATATATAGGAAGTACCAGCGGCGTATCCACCATATCCTTGTCAAATTTTCATTGACTTTATCCGCAAGTTATGGTTAGTTCGATGCGACTCTACTACAAACACCACAACCACAAGATACTGATAATGAAATTGTCTGTGCGCTCAAGGCTCAATCAAACGGAGCCGAACGTATTGCATGAACTGGAAATGTAAATTGAAATGTGCGCTCAAGGCTCAATCAAACGGAGCCGAACGTATTGCGTGTATTGAAATGTAAAATGAAATAACCGATCAAGGCTCAAACAAACGGAGCCGATCGTGCGGGCACGCCAAGATCAACCGCATAATAAAATGGGGATCCAACTCAACCTCAATGGATGGGGAGCCACGGCCTCGGCAAATGCATATACTGAAACAAATATATAATATACAATAATTACTCTAACAGTCTACACATGGAGCCTCTCATAACCGCCAGATAATGCTTCTGATCCTTTGACAAGAATACTTATATATAGGAAGTACCATCGGCGTATCCACCGTATTCTCGTCAAAGTTTCATTGGCTTTATCCTTAAGTTATGATTGGTTTAATGTGATAAAGAAAAACATAAAACTAAACGATAGGAGTTGAATCTGGATCTTCGGCGAAGAGGACTAGTTGAGTATCTTCATTTGGGCCGTCATTATCTTCGACAGGATTGGCGTTGATATTGAAGACTCTTCCTCTTGCTGGCGGCCTAGCAGTTGGGTTTCCTTGGATTACTTGGTTAACTGGGTTTGATTGGGCTTGAGTGTTGATGACATTAACCAATTGAGGGCATGTGTTTCTAAAGTGGGTAGGGTCGCCACAATTGAAACAAGCTCGAGCATATGGGAACATGGGGTATTGGGGTTGGTGATAAGTTTGGGCCATGTTTTGAGTAGGGGAAAAGGTTTGGTTTTGAAAGGTGCGACAAACGTTGCTCAAATGACCATAGCGTCCACAAGTTGCACATAGACGACAAGGTAGGGTATGGGGATGGTGATAAAAACAGTTGTTGCATCGCGGGTGAGGTCCAAGATATGGTTTCTTATCTGGGTAAGCTGAGTTGGGTGCCACTTGGGTGATTGGGATAGCTCGGATGGGTATGGCGTGTAAAACTGGTGGATTTCATTGGGTAGCAGCGAAAAGTCGCCCGACTCTTCTTCTCTTAGGATTGGGTTGAGAAGGGGATTCGGTTTGAGTGGAGTCGGAGGTTTCAGTCGATTCTTGATCCTTCTTCTTCTCCTCCTTGAAGTCTTTGTTACGGATTCGGTTCTCGGTGAGCTCTGTTGCTAGCTCCATTGCTGCTTCCAAAGTTGCAGGCTTGGTACTTATTACAGGGTCTTGAATCTTTGACGGAAGACCACGAATGTAGTGCTCGATCAAACGGTAGAGGGGAGTGAACATGTTGGGAACCATTTGATGTAACTCGAGAAATCTTTTGTTGTATGTGATGTGGTCTCCTTCCACTTGCTTCAATGAGTAAAATTCATCTTCTAACTTCTTGATTTCGCTCCTTGGGCAAAAACGTCTGGTCATGATTTCCTTCAATTCGTTCCAAGTTAAGGTCATAGCATCTTCCACACCTCGTTTGGCCTTCTCTGTGTTCCACCAAGTAAGTGCTATCCCATATAATCGACCGGTAGCATATCGCACTTTGCGATCGTCAGGGCAATCGAAATTTAGAAATGTGTTCTCCATTTCTTCAAACCAATGGAGGAGAGCGGTGACGCCTTCAGTCCCTTTGTATTTCGGAGGGTCGCATGATTTGAAATGCTTGTAGGTGCATTTAGTGGTATTTGGGGAAGAGTTGAAAATGTTTTGGTTTGCTTGATTGACAGGATTAACGGTAAGTGCTTGTTGAACTTTGATTACAATGTTGGGTATTACGGCAGCCATTTGTTGAGCGATTAAGGCAGCCATGCGCTCGCGGGCTTTTCTTGCTCTCGTCTTCCTACGGGCGAGGTTAGAAGACATCTACAAGGAATACATGACAAGAGTATGAGTTGGATGCTTTTGGGTTCATGGGTCGCATTAGGAATGAACATTCATAAAATAATTATAAATAAATAAATCTACTACATCCATTGGATGTCTTGGGTTTTGCTCGCTGTTAGGCCCTACATGCCGCCATACTTTACCTGTGTAATCATGTGGGCCCCCATGAATACCGGTTTTTCATATGGTTCGCACGGGTTTGCCAGGTTGCGTACACAATAACCCGGAGAAAATCGAGAAATATGTATACAACGTGTGATATTCGAAATGTGTCCAGGTGTAGACACGGTGACAACTCAAAGTAGGGTTAGTTCGAACGACGTTTGATGTGGCATGCTTTGGCCTAATAGGTCCTTCGTACTCTCATCGTTGGTCCCCAGGTAGGCAAACTGGTCCGTTATATTGGATTTATACGAATGCCAGCCTAGACAGGACGTTCCGACTACCGGTACTTGTACCCTTCCAGTTACTACATGCCCGTCGCAGAACTTACTTTGATGAGATTTGAAAATTGCACAAAATCTTTGGATAATGAGAGTATGAAAATAAATTGAATACATGAACATCGATATATGTATAATGAATATGTATATATGTATAATGAATATGTATATAAGCATGTATGTTTGACTGTATATGTAAACAAATATGAAACAAATAAATATCATAAATTTGTATGTAACCACCTAATCAATTAAAATTTAGGCAGACTATAGTATAGGCTCTAAGGGTCTAATAACCTATCCTATATCCCTATAGTCATGGCTCTGATACCAATCTGTCACACCCCGACCCGCAGCGGAAAAGGTGATCGGGGCATGATTGGGTTATCATCAAAGCTCATGACATTTATTATGCGTTTCATATTCTTTAATACAAATTTAATGGAAAGTTACAATAAAGATTACAACTGTTCTAACTAACAATCTAAACTTCTTTGTTCTCTTCTAAGGCATATCCTATGTTTTCCTTGCTTCAACCTGTTCACCTGTATCATGTGTAAAAGGGTTTTTGGATCAACATAATGTTGGCGAGTGAATCCTATGGAAAACATTTGAACAAATTTATTTAAATTGATTATGAAATATGTGCACAACCAAACATGAGTAAAAATAGATATGAACTTAATCAACAATCATAAGCTATTAAGTGAACACACATGAACAATAATGGAACATTTAGAGGCACGCGATGCTCAACTCGTCTCTCACGAGGAACTGAGGGGCCTAATGAATGAATTGCATAACCATGATAATATGAATGACACAACTACAATCAATATAAACTCAATGATATACACATAAACAATAATGAATTTGATTTGTGGCACGCGTTGTTCAACTCGTCTTCCACGAGGAACTGATGGGCTTAATGAATGAGTTTCATATAATTTAACAAAAGGAAATAAGTAATCACAACAATATAAACAATCTAAGTTTAGGTCATGATGTGGTATGGCACAAGTTTAAATAAATAAGTTAATTATTTTCATAACACATGACACACCCCAAAACGTGTAATTTAAAAGGGGGAGTTGTAAGATTCACTCACAGTGGGTGCGTTCGGTTGATGATGTTGAATGCACGCGAAGTGGTTTTAACCACGAGTGAGTTTAACCTAGATAAATCGCATTATGGTTTGGTAAGTAAACGGATTTTATTAATCTATTTTAGTAGGATTGTTGGGTGTATTTTTGTGAGTTTGAGGCTATTTTCTAACCTTAAAAATGTTATTTTTAAGTATTTTTAATTGATTTTTAATTAAAATAATTAAATAAAAATAAATAAAAAAAAAATTATTTTTCTGACCGTTGACCTGACCGTTGACCGGTTCGAGTTGTGTATACAAGTGCGCTGAGTGAGGCTCGAACCCGAGACCTCCCGTACGCGTGCACGCAGCTCTACCAACTGAGCTACGTGTCTAACCCGTTATAAATCTGATTTTAACCGAAAATCATTTTATTTTAAAAACAGTTTAAGCGAATCGGACGTGCACTCCACAGGTCTCGAACCCGGGACCTGTGGTTTAAACTAACACACAGTCCACCGCTGGACTGTGTGTTTAACATGTTATATAATCCGACTTTTATTATACTTAAATACAAATTAGTTATTTCCTTTTCTGCCTTATTTAAAAAGAATAGATAATCGTCCGAGTCGGTGCAGAAGACCGGACTCGAACTCGTGACCTGTGATATAAACAAACACACAGTCCACCGCTGGACTGTGTGTCTAACTTGGTTATTATTCCGGTTATTAATATACTTAACATATACCAGTGGCGACTCCGGTTCAGTTTAACAAAAAAATGATTTTTATTAAGGCGACGTGTGTGAAACCGGATTCGAACTCGAGACGTTTGTAAGTTTAATGTGCACACAGTCCACCGCTGGACTGTGTGTCTAACCCGAGTAATTTCTTGTTTTTAATTATACTTAAACGTTCCGGATACTTCGTCTTCTTCGTCAAGATATACCCAGAATTCGGAAATCGACTGGTTCAAAGTCTTAATCGTTTTCTTTAGTGTTTTAGGTTAATTATAGATGAGATATAAGTATAAAGAAGGAAAAATAAACGTGAGGTATACCGACTCGTTTTCCTCTGTTTTCCGGCAGAAACTCCGGCGACAGCAATCACCTCCGGCGACGTGTTCCTTGTAGCAGCGAGTTTCCAGGAAGCTTACAAAGGGTGTGGGTATCTCCGGTATAAGCTCAGAGGCTCAGTGAGGTTCAGAAATGAGGAAACCGGTTTTCCGGCGACGAACAGAAAAATTCCGGCGAGAGAGTTTTCGCCGAGAAAGGGTGTGGTTTTGAGCGAAAATGTTTGCAGAGGTTCGAGGTGGTTTTTATAGGGCAAATCGTCGATGTATTTGGCCCGATTTCCAACTGGATTCATTGATTTAAATTTCTCCGGCGGTTATAATTTTGGTCGCGGACTCAGACGTCGGTTATAACCGATATCTTGTTAATGGTTTACGTTATAACGTAAGTTGTCGTTAAATACTCGCGAGATTTCCGGGATTCCGTCGACTGAACTATTGGGCGCCGATTTTGAATTCGTAACGTCACTTTATGAATTAAATGATTTCAATATATAACAAACAAAACAAGTGGCGCAGTGGTTTGTGTGATGTGCGATAAAGCTGATGTTGAACCGGTTCAGACCCGGGTTCGAAACCCTGCAGAACCTTTGTATTTTTATTTTGCGTTTTTTAACAGTTTTTCAAAAACTAATTATATATTCCCGTATAATAATTGATTATGTATCGTTTAAAATTATTTTGGGCATTTAATTCGCAACGAAATTTTTGACTGACTGTTCGGTTGATAAACGGAGCGGGTTTGGTAAATCCGTTTTTTACGGATGTTACATAGATCTAGACGACCCGTCTAAAGGGTGTCTAAATAGGCAAGTGGGTGTGTGAATATATAGACCCATTAAAAAAGAAAAGTGAATAATCAGATAACAAAAAGATAAAAACTAAAAAGATAAAAACTAAAACTGTCTTTCAGAAAAATAATATTAAACCAATAAACGTTAAAAGATAAGAGTGGTTATATTTATTAACTTATTGAACGTGAGGCACAGGAATTGTCAATAATCAGTATGACAATTCTATTGATTTGAAAATATATAAAGTATTAATTTAGTTTCTTTTTATCAACCCAAAAGTCTTTTCCTCTCTTTTATCTTCTTCCTTTTTATTTTTGTCCACCGCAAAGTTTACCAGCTCGTCGTCGTTCGCCGGAATTTTCCGAAGTTTCTTTTTTCTCTCATTTTTCTTAATGTTTACTGCTCTACCTTGTTCATTCTGCAGGGTCAAAGTGTCTAAACAACAAAAAAATCTATCCGTTCCATATACAGGTTAAGATGAATTTTCGCCGGTGGGAGGGTCAACTGACCCCTTGACCCTTCTGTGATTCCGCCCCTGGCCAATGCACTACCTGACACTGACACTGTTACAGTTGCAAAGATCAGTGGCACTACTAAGATTCGGTAGGTGCATTATTCACCGGAACGGATGAAGCTTTAGCACTTTAAAGCTTACGCACTTATAGGCTTTCAGCAACAGCAATAGACTTCTACAAATTTCAAGTTTAGCACCTCTAGTGAGCATTAGCCTTAATAATACTCAACATTAACATGAAAGTGATATATGATGACATACCCTTCTAAGTTAGGTTGTGGTTCACAAAAGCTGTATAATAGATTCCATCATTTCATGTATGTCTCCTATTACTTTTGTGTTTACGTTGTTCACATAATCACATATATGTTTTCTATACCATCGTTTCCATCTATTATAGTTCATTAAAAAAGTATGTTCACTTCTAATGCATAATGAAAATAAGAAGTTGTATTCAAATTATAAGTATTTTTTAGTATCGTAAATTGTGAATATTATTATTGCCGAACGACAGTGTAACGCTACGTAGCAAAGTGAGCCACGTTTTTGTTTATTAAAGAAAGGATGTGACTTTATCTTTTGAAATTTAGAGAATAACAAGTGTAAATTTAGAGAATAGATTTTCAGTTACAAGATCCCTAACTATTAGTTATTATCAATTTAAAATATCTTTATCTTTTAAAAAGATTTGAATTTCAATTCTACGTATATCACACAGTTCATAAAATCTTTAATTCGGATTTATCGTATTGTTACATAAAACATAGAATTGAAACTAACTCGTACAGTTACATAATTCACAGAAGTTGATTTACGTTTCGATCTTCCTGTCTGATTATCATGGAGGAACCAGTAAATAATATGAATAAGTCTGACAAAACGTTGATGAACACAACGTTCAGATCAACAATAATGTTTTCGTTACAACATTTGATCGACCAGGTGTGATTAAGTATGTTCGTTACAACTATTTGATCGACATGTGTAGTTTTAATTTTTTTTCTTATGCGGTTCGTATTCCAGTCAAGATTTCCGTACGATATAATCATACATTTAGTCGTTAAGAAGCTTGCAGAATTTCCCGTTCGTAAACAACGTATATGAAGTTTGCTGTTTTTTATGTAATTTTGTAGTTTTGCTGTAAATGCACACGGTTTTAATTCAGTACACATGTGTATAGTTGCGTAGTATAAACCACGTAGTTGCAGTTTGCTTTTTGTATATGTGTGTTTGCAGTTTTGATGTAATTGTCAAGTTGTTACAGATAAGTACACATATGCATAGTTGCATAGTACATGCATTGTTACATATCAGGATGCATTTTCGTTGTAAACTTAGATGTCGTTGTCATTTAATACACATGTGTACATATTATTAACATGCTGCATAATTATATAGGTGGGTGCATCGTTGCTGTATAAGATAAAAAAATATTTTAAATGATAATCAATATGTTCACAGGTTTTTGTAAATCATTGTAATTGAAAATTAATTATTAAAATAAAGATTCAAAACTAAATTATTCAATTTTGGAGTTAACATATAGTACACATGTGTATAAAACTGCATGCAGTTTTCAGTACACATGTGTATAATGTTTCAAAATAAAACAGTTTTTTTTTTTGTAAATTGATTGTTGCTTTTTTTTTAAAGAATTCCATATTTTGGGAGAAGAAATCGTCTGAAAGGAATAAATTTGGATAGAGGATTCTTCAAAACTATCACTCCTATTTTGGAGGAGTGTGAAAGTGGCGGATTTTATGAAAACGTTTCATGTTTCCTGATTTAAAATATTCTCCCCTTTTTAAAGTATATATCTGCCCTTTTTGATTAATTTTAAAGTGGAAAAATATTTAAATAATTATAATCATGTCATTAATCAAAACTTAAGGATGATGAAAATAGAATGATCTAATCACTCTTATAAAGTTGTTCACTTTTGATCCTACCCTATATATATATAGGAGAAGGTTCATTTCAGAAAAATTTAATATGAGAAAAAAAAAAAGAAGAAAGGCATAATGGTAAAACATTAAATAGTTTATAACTTCTCTAATTAATTATGTTATCTTTAATTAATAAAGCAAAAACATTTTATCCTATACATTTCAGAATTTATCCTACATATGTCTTACACTTACCGAAATTTACCCTACAATCATGTAAATTTACCCTACACATTTCAAAATTTATCCTACACATACTAAAATTTATCCTACACATGTCGAAAATTTTCCTTCACCATAAATTATTTTATCTTGAAAGAGTATATTAAAAAAATAAGTTACAAGTTTAATTAATTAGCTAATTAATGACAATTATAGATTTACCTATATACCATTTTTCATAACATTAAATACACACATTAAGTAAAGTAAATGGAGAATTTCTATAGGTTAAAAGTTATTTTTTTATTCTTACAAAATTTTTCTTCTCATTTGAACCCTCCACTATATATATATTATATATATACACACACACACACATTGGTGTTAGGTTTAGTTACAAAATTATTGTCTCAATTTAGCCGGTGATTAAAGACATCGCATTCCCGAAGAATATTAACATGTGCTTTACATTGATTGTAAATTGTAAAAATGAATACTAATACCTGTACATATCGATATTTTTCGATCAATATTGGTTTGGTTTGGTAACAGTGCTGTTGGTACGTTGCTTGTACTCCAGAAAGTTTACAATAAAAATAATAATTTATTTTTTATACAAGTCCAAAAGAATATGGTACTTCCTACTACCGAAATACCAAAACCAAAAGTTAGTAGAAACACAAAGGAACATATAAGAATGGTGGTATAGTACTGCCAGTAGAAAATACCGACTTGTATTGAAACTTAAAAACATAAAAATGAGTATCTGTGTTTTTATCGATCTCATTCAGGCAAAACCATTGGAATTAAGATGTTGCTCCCCTTAAGGTAAAAGGTTTAAGCCCCCTAAAGACGGACTGATGTAAAAGTTTGTTGTTAAAAAAGTAAATTAACAAACACATGTAATTAATAAAAAAAATCAATATTACTATTTGATAAAGAAGTTTTGTTTATTTTTGTGATTTTTGCTGCAAAATAAACTTTGAAGATACAAAATAGCGTAAGGGGTGTGCAAAAAACCGAATTAATCACCAAATAAAATAAACTCTGGTAGGTCGGTTAATTGCTATTTTGAAAACGGAAAGTAGCGGGTCAGTTATAGATACCAATGTTTCCATACCCACCATAACCAATCGAACCAACATGTATGATAATATTTGTCGTCTTTTAGACTTTTCACCATTTTCTAATATTTGATGTTTTTTGTTTAGTGTTTGTTAAAATTTATGAGTTATACATACATTTTTGGTTTAATATTTGTTTTAATTTATTCTCTATAACATATCATTTTGTTTAAATATTCAAAAATAATCGGTATTAATATTATAGATTATAAAATTATTTAATACTATGTAATATATTAATAAGGTAAGATTTGGCACAAAGTCCATTTTTCCTACAAAGTGTATAAAGTCATAAAACACCACAATTTTAACATAAAACACACTCAAAACCCACAAATAACATAGTGAAGAACACTAAAACACAATATCTAAACTCTAACAGTTCATAAAAACTTCAAACACACCATTGTAGAACTATCAATATAAAATACAACATGATAATCAACATAAAACATACTAATGTTAGTTATTTTATAATCAAAGCCTTATCATCCAAAACACAACACAAAACCCAAAAATATGGTGATTTTATTAATCTTCACTATATTATTTCTGGGTTTTGAGTGTATTTTATGGTAACATTATGGTGTTTTACAACTTTTTACACTTTTTAGGAAAAATAACCAACTCCTACCCTACATTAATAAATACATAAGTGTAATAACAATTTATTCATAGGCAAAAAAAATGAGTTATTTTTCGCTAGAAGTAAATTCATGTTTATTAAACCCATAACCGACCAATATAAGCATCAAAAACCGATTAAACATAGCAGCCATAATCGATCCATTACGGTTATAATTATCTATTAACTGACATCACATTAATGGTTATGATTTTTGACAAACCAATCTATACACAACCAAAAATAAACAATACACGTGTTGTTACAAATAAAGGGAATAAATCAAAATATGAAAAATAAAAAAAAAGTTAGAAAGTCCATTATGAAATTCCAAACAAAGGAATTTGGATTATAGAGTCGAACAATGCTAATTTTGTTTTCGAAATAGTACTAGACCAATATATATAATATATATATATATATATAGAGAGAGAGAGAGAGAGAGAAGAGAAAGGAGGTTTTCAATTAAAAACCACTACGAGTTGTGAGAACCGTGAGAACTCCTACTTTACGGGTGAGTTGGGCCCATTTCTTTGCACAAACGTAGATTAAAAGGTTATAAACACATATGTAAAAAAGAAAAAAGACAAAAAAATGTCTAGTCAATAGTTATGCCTGATATAAAATTTGTTTATGGCCATAGTAAATTTTTGCACGCGGCATTTTTTTATTTTTATTTTTTTCGCTTAGAACAAGTGATTCTTTTAAGGTTTTTCAGAAATTTTTTTCTTTGAAAAAATATTTTGGAAGGCCTAGTTCTTATCATTCTACAACTATATTTAAATTTTAATATTTTATAATTAATTATATATATATATATATATATAATATATATATATTGGAGAGTTCAAATGAGAAGCAAAATTTTGTAAGAATAAAAAGAATAACTTTTAAACCAATAGAAATTCTCCATTTACTTCATTTAATGTGTGTATTTAATGTTATGAAAAAGGGCATATAGTAAATCTATAATTGTCATTAATTAGCTAATTAATTAAACTTGTAACTCATTTTTTTCATATACTCTTTCAAGATAAAATAATTTATGCTGTAGGACAATTTTCGACATGTGTAGCATAAATTTTAGTATGTTTAAGATAAATTTTGAAATGTGTAGAGTAATTTACATGTGTGTAGGGTAAATTCGTAAATGTAAGACATAGTGTAGGATAAAATGTTTTTGCTTTATTAATTAGAAATAACATAATTAATGAGAGGAGTTATAAACTATTTAATGTTTTACCATTATGTCCTTTCTTCTTTTTCTTCTCATATTAAATTTCTTCTCAAATGAACCTTCCCCATATATATATATGGATGGGTTAAAATGAGAACCACCTTGAGTTGTGAGAACCATAAGAACTAGGTCATCCAAAAGGTTTTTCTGAATTTTTTTTTCAAAAGTTATAAAAAAATCACTTATTTAGCAAATTAAATGCCTTATACCCACATTTACATGAGGCGTAAAAAAATATTTATCTTCATACAAAATTTATGCGCTAGATGTGTTTATAATATTTTTATCTACGTTTGTACAAAAACAATTTGGCACAACTCGTGCAAGAAGAAAAAGTTCTCACAGTTCTCCAACTCGTGGTGGTTCTCATTTGAACCAAACCATATATATGTGTGTGTGTATATATATATAGTCTTATGATCTTGTAAAAAAGATATTTTTCGTGAGAAAACATAAGAATTGACATATAGGCATCATGTTTTGGACTTGAGCATAATGTTTTGGGTTGTTTTGACAAGAAAAACACCAAACATAGCGATGTAAGATAGAATACAATGAATTCTAGCTTAAAACTTAAAACACCATACCGAGAACGTTACGTAGTGTGTTTTAAGTGTTAGCCAGGGTGTTTTAGTTGTGTTTTAAATTTCACGCTCATAATATGTTGCATTGTGTTTTAAATTGTTATGTTTGGTGTTTTACTTATCAAAACAACCCAAAACATCATGACTAAATCCAAAACATGATCTCTACATGTCAATTTCAATGCCTTCTGTATTTGTGAACTGAGTGAACAAATCCTGACCATTGATTTACTTCATCAAATCGTAATATACACTAGTATATTTTCATCATCAAATTCTGGCTATTGATTTACACTTGTGTAGTGATAATCAAGGGATAGGATTAGTTCACTAGTGTTATATATATATATATGTGGATCATAAAAAAGTCCACCCTAATTGAGAAACTTGAAAAGTTTTCTGGACCACACATTTTCATAAGCTTTTCGTTATATACATTATGTATAGTTTAAAATTGACTATATACGTATGTGTATAATTCAAGATTTGACAATATACACATATGTACATAGTCAATTTTAAACTATACATATGTGTATATTACGAAAGCTTAGGAAAAATATATGGTCCACAATGCTTTTCAAGTTTTTTAATTAGCTAAGTGCTTCTCACACGATCCTAACCCTATATATATATATTATGTATATATATATATATATATATATATATATGAAGAAATCCATTATTAGTTAAGAAAACTAAGAAACCCAAATAAATGGACCTCCTTTTACCACATGTTACACCCTTTTTGCAAACGTGTTACGTGTAACAACCAGAGGCTGCCACATGTTACATAACAACTTTTACTTTTTCAAAAGAAGCTGAAAGTCTGCAAAAGCTGTTACACGTAACACGTGGTAGCCTCTGATTGTTACACATAACATAGTCTGCAAAAAGGTGTAACACGTGGCAAAAGAAGGTCCATTCATTTGAGTTACTTAGTTTTCTTAACTACTATGGGTTTTCTTTATACCCATTCCCTATATATATATATATATATATATATATATATTTATATGGGAGGGTTTAAATGAGAATGCTAATTATCGCAAGAATTATTAGAGTGAATGAGAAAACCAATCAAAACCATTTTTTTAATACAATCATCACTTTAATTAAAGTACAACATAAAAAAAGAATTTATAACATCAAATAACTCATTCTCCTCTCAAAATCACTCTTATTAGATTGTTTATACATGTGTAAATATAACAAATTTACACATGTGTAAATGGCAAACTTACACATGTGTAAACGGCAAACTTACACATGTGTAAATTTTCTCTATTTCCGAATTCACGTAAATCTAAATGTGTAAATTAAATTTCTAGAATTGTATTCGAATAATAATGAAAAGTGTAAAAAGTAATTTTGAATTTCACTTGTTTTTTACCAAGTTCTAGTAGTTGTTTTATTCGTTCTCACGGTTCTCGCGATATTTAGTGTTCTCATTTAAACCCTCCCCTATATATATATATATATATATATAATGATATTAGACTTTTTTCAGACACTAAAAAGTGCCTGAACACGAGGGTAGAGGAGTGGCAAGTAGCTTTAGAGGGCAAAGTCCAAAAGATTTGTCGATCTAGACTAAGTATCTACACTGTGATTTCATTGGTGTAGCCGATGACACCCAAATCACCATTTTGCATCAATCAGATTCGTAGGCAACTTAATTCTAGTATTTCGGGTCATTTGTATAAAGGGATGGTGACATAGATAGTGAGTAACCCATCGCATACAGGCTGGCTAGTATGGATGGATAGCAGCTAGTGAGGTATTGTTGATAGGTGGTTCCCAACTAAAGTAAAGGGGAAATTTTACAGGGTAGCAGTTAGGCCCACTATGCTATATGGAACAGACTATTAGGCTATCAAGAAGACAGAAGCGCGCAAGATGGAGGTAGCCGAGATGAGGATGTTTAGGTGGATGTGTGGACATATGAGGTTTGATTGGATAAGAAATGAGGTTTTTAGGGAAAGTTTAGGAGTGGCTAGTATATCGGATAAGATTACGGATGGGAGATTGAGATGGTTGGGAATGTGAGGCGAAGGCAAACGACGACACCAGTTAGAGTAGTGGAAACTCTTACTATGGAGGGGAGGAGAGGAAGAGGCATACCCAAGCTGACATGGGATGAGCAGATTAGGCATGATTTACTAGATCTGCATCTTTCCGAGGACAAGGTCCAAGATAGGACTTCGTGGAGGCTTAGGATTAAGGTTAAGGACTTTTAGAGGATATTGCAGTAGGGTCTTAGGTGTATTTTAGGGACACAGATTTTTCTTATTCTTTAAGTGACTTTACAAGTGATTGCTTCTTGTGTTTATGCCCATATGATGTTCTATGCTATTATACATGTTTTACATTATATTGTGTCACTCTCTGATCAGTTTCTTGGTATTGGTGATTTCTTATTTCTATATTCTT
Source organism: Scalesia atractyloides (assembly GCA_947069175.1). NCBI lineage: Eukaryota > Viridiplantae > Streptophyta > Magnoliopsida > Asterales > Asteraceae > Scalesia > Scalesia atractyloides. The sequence goes on along the minus strand of CAMTDV010000020.1, from coordinate 84,973,318 downwards.
TAACTTGGTTTGTTGGTATGTTATTTATTTTGGAGGCAAGGGTCTCTCTGAAAACAGTGTCTATCCTTAGGGATAGAGGCAAGGTCTGTCAACATCTCACCCTCTCTAGACCCTACAAGTAACTTTGCTATATGTTAGATTTACTGGATATGATTATTGTTATATACTAGACTTTTTCATGAAGTTTTGAAGTCTTGAAATATATGAAATTATCTGATTATTTATAATTAAGTGAAACAAAACTTACTAAACACATGTTTACAACTTTAATATTCTTTATATATATAAAGATAGAATATTAAAGTTTAAAACATGTGTTTATCACTTTTTGTTTCACTTAATATTAAATAATCAGATAATTTCATATATTTCAAGACTCTATAAAAATTTATATATGACGAATATTAAGGTCATAAACATGTTTAGCACTTTTCATTTCACTTAATATTAAATAATCTAATATTTCATACATTTCAAGATTTATGAAAAAGTCTAACATCTTCAATATGTTTAGCACTTTTTATTTCACTTAATATTAAATAATTAATATTTCATACATTTCAAGACTATGAAAAAGTCTAATATCTTCGATTACGTAAATCAATCATCCATATCTAAGGGAGCCTTAGGATCTTGTAAAAAAGACATTTTCTTGAGAAGTGTGAGAAGGCATAAGAATTGACATTCAAACATCATGGTTTGGACTTGGGTATAATGTTTTGAATTGTTTTGACAAGAAAAACACCAAAAATAACAATTTAAGACACAATACAATGAATTATAGGCTTAAAACTTATAACACCATGCCTAGAATGTTAAGTAGTGTGTTTTAAGTGTTAAGTAGTGTGTTTTAAGTTTTAAGCCTACACTTCATTGCAATGTGTTTTAAACTGTTACGTTTGGTGGTTTTCTTGCCAAAACAACCCAAACATCATGCCTATGTCACACCCCGATTTTCGATGTAGCGGAAGCGTGTCACGAGGTGTGGCCAGAGCGCAATCGTTGCATTCAACCAAGTAAACAATAATTTAAATATGTTACAAAATGTTCGTCCATACTTTTTATTTAATACATAAGTTACATACAAACTTTTATTTTTAAAACATACCACAAGTTTAACATCATTACTTAAAATTCAAGCATAAGTTTACAAAACATAACAACAAAAGACCGGATGAAACACAACATCTTGACTTCACAACAAACAAACAAGATTTTCCCCGAAGGCCATCCACTAGTTTCTTGTAATACATGTTAATTTTGAAAACAACGTCAACAAAAGATGGTGAATTCATGTTATAAATTTTTGTATCAAATGAATCTTCAAAAACATTTGAAATAATAAATTCTTTTAATATAGCATAATGAAATTTGTAAGATCATTAGTTGTTGCAAGGCCACTAATCTGTATGCCAAATAAGGTGGCAACCAACCCTTAACGATTTAATGTGTCTGAGACACTTGTTTTAGACACAAAAGCACTCTAATACGATCTGTTATTATTGTCGTAATAGAGTGGGGCTCGCCTGTCACACCCCTGGATTTACAACCAAACACTGGTGGACCCGGGTGGGTAATATCATGATGTAAGTTGATATCATCATAGTCAATAAAACACAGCACAAAGTCTTGGAGTTAAATTACTATTACAAACCAATTGTTCAAAGTACGAAAAATAATATACAGACGGCTTGTAATGGAAGATCCACAGGCGGATTGTAAAAGGTACAAAAATGTATAACAGACTTTGGCAGATCTAAGGATTTGCAAGATCCTCTTATAACACTACCGAGCAGCTTCCACCTATTTTGTATTGTACCTACAAGCCTAGTCTTTTGAAAATACGTCAGCTTTCACCGGTAAATACACACAACTGACTCATTTTGAAAATGGATTTAAGTGCACAGGGCACGAAAAATATTTTATAACTTAGGAAAGTCAGCCTTGTAACCTTGTTAACAGATTCACATATTTGTCCATACATATGGGGCCCAGTACAGGGACCAAGACATGATTAACGTGCACACCACTTAAGAACCCACGAAGGAGTTATCCCCAACTAGTGGGTAAAAATAATTTAGAATGAGCATCAGTGTAGCATTCGTGTAAACGGGTTTCAAGAACCCGTACCGTTTGAAATTCAAGTAATTATTTAATGTTTCGTTATGCAATTATTAGTATTAATTAATTCTATTTTATAACCAATATCTATAAATAAAATACATACTTAAAATAATATTCTATAAAGGAAAATAAGTAAATCATTATGAAAAGAAATATAAAAATAAAAATGAAGAAAAGGGACAACCGAATCGAACCCGGGTTCCCCCACATGTTCACGCACCAGAAAACACCACTGCACTGCACACACGCTTGTGCTAAAAATGAAAACATTTAATTTTTATATTGAAGATCGTTTAAACCTGCAAGTTCAAATCATCAAGAAGGTAACCGCCCACTGATTCAATGATCAATCATCGTATCCGTTTTGATTCTTCGATTGAACGGTTATAACCGACGACCAATATCAAAACCCAATTAAAATCAAGTCGTTTTGCAAATCGTTGATCATAATTTCTGTTTTTAAAAAACCGAAAACGAATCTCATTCTAACAGCCTATAATACCCAATGAAAGCAAATCCAAACTCGTCCACTTATTCAAAATTCCACTCGAAACCTACCTGCTCAACTTTCTGTTCAATTCATCATCGCCGGAAAATCCGTGCGACACCGGAAATCAACCGGAGAAAGTTTACGTCCCCTCGATTCGGTACAAGTATCAAAACCATCTTACTATCTTGCGTTAATGTTTAATTTGTTATAAAATTCAATAGATCAAATCAGTTTAAGGGGGTTAGCAGTTGGGCAAATGTTCTGGGAAGAAGATGAAGTTTGTGTTGTACATATATATATATTTAAAATCGGGTTATAACTGGGTTAGACACACAGTCCAGTGGTGGACTATGTGCGAATACATTGTACACGTCCTGAGTTCGAATCCTGGCCAAGTTCGTATCGTCGGAATAAATCAGTTTTTATTTTAAGCAAATTATATTATCTATCAGTTACTTCGATAAGTATAATAAAAATTCTAATATAAGCGGGTTAGACACCCAGCCCAACTGGTTGGGCTGGGTGCAAAGCAACGTATAGGTCGCGGGTTCGAAGTGTGGAATATTCGCCGGTTCAAAGGGTTTTTAAACCTTTTTAAATTAAATAATTTCTGATATCTTCCAATAAGTATATAAGAGTAATTAAAATTGGGTTTCATTCGGGTTAGACACGTAGCTAAGTTGGAAGAGTTAACGTAAACGGGAGGTCACAAGTTCGAGTCTCCATCCGTCTTTTATGTTCCCAAATTGTGACCGATCTTCAAACCGAATTAGGGTAGCTCAACATATTTCCGTCACGGAAAATGATGTACGAGATGAACTGTTTTGTGGAGCTGAAACTAACTAGAATCCAAGTCGGATGGTATTCTCTATTACTTGAATCGTATTTGGGTACCTGATCGTGACAATCTTCGTGCTTTTCTCATGAACGAGGCTCAAAAACATGATACTCTATACATCCAGGGGCCGATAAGATGTATCAAGACCTATGATACTCCTACTGGTAGCCTGACATGAAGAAAGATATCGCCATTTTTGTTTCAAAGTGCCTCACGTGTTCTAAGGTTAAAGCTGAACATCAACGACCTTCAGGGTTACTCGTCCAACCCGAAATACCTGTATGGAAGTGGGAAAATATAACATCGACTTTATTACCGGGTTGCCTCGCACCTCTAGTGGGTATGACACCATTTGGGTTATCATTGATCGACTCACCAAATCGGCTCATTTTATTCCGATCCGCGAAGATTTCAAGAACGAGAAGTTAGCTCGTATCTATATCAATGAAATTGTAAGCCGTCATGGTGTACCTTTAAGTATAATTTCGGATCGAGACGGCCTTTTACTTCACGAATGTGGCAAGCCGTACCATCTGCTTTGGGTACATGTCTAGATCTCAGCAATGTCGTTCACCCTCAAACTGATGGTCAATCTGAGCGCACCATACAAACCCTTGAAGACATGTTGCGAGCATGTGTCATACATAGACTTCAAGGGTAATTGGGATACTCATTTACCGTTAGTTGAATTTCCTACAACAATAGCTATCATTCAAGCATCAGTATGGCTCCTTTTGAAGCTTTATATGGTCGTATGTGCTGATCTCCTGTATGTTGGCACGAAATTGGTGAAGCACAAATCACTGGACCTGAATTGATCCAAGAAACGACTGACAAAATCCTTCATATCCGCGATAATCTTCTAGCAGCTTGAAGTCGTCAAAAGAGTTACGCTGATAAGCGACGAAAGCCACTAGAGTTTTGTGTTGGTGATCAAGTACTTCTGAAGGTATCACCGTGGAGGGGAGTGGTTCATTTTGGTCAAAAAGGCAAACGAGCACCTTGCTATGTGGGACCATTCAAAATACTCAAAAGAGTTGATCCTGTAGCTTACAAGCTTGACTTACCAGAAGAACTCAACAGAATTCATCCCACATTCCACGTATCAAACATAAAGAAGTTTCTCGCCGACGAAAACCTCCATATTCCTTTAGAAGATATTCAAATCGATGAATCAATGCATTTTGTTGAAAGACCTGTAGAAATCATGGACTTCGGTGAAAAGCATTTGAGACGAAGTCGTATTCCAATAGTCAGGGTGCGTTGGGAGTAAAAAACGAGGACCAGAGTTTACTTGGGAAGTGAAGACTCAATGCGCGAGAAATATCCGCATCTTTTTCCAGTTTCAGCCACTACTTAAATTTCGGGATGAAATTTCTAAAAGTAGGGGATACTGTAACATTCGTGTAAACCTGGTTTCAAGAACCCGCTCCGTTTGAAATTCAAGTAGTTATTTAATGTTTCATTATGCAATTGTTAGTATTAATTAATTTATTTTATAACCAATATCTGTAAATAAAACACATACTTAAAATAATATTCTATAAAGGAAAATAAGTAAATCATTATGAAAGAAATATAAAAACAAAAATGAAGAACAAGGGACAACCAAAATCGAACCGGGTTCCCCCACATGTTCACACACCAGAAACACCAATGCACTGCACACACGCTTGTGCCAAAAATAAAAACATTTAATTTTTATATTGAAGATCGTTTTAAACCTGCAAGTTCAAATCATCAAGAAGGTAACCGCCCACTGATTCAATGATCAATCACCGTATCCGTTTTGATTCTTCGATTGAACGGTTATAACCGACGACCAATATCAAAACCCAATTAAAATCAAGATGTTTACAAATCATTGATCATAATTTCTGTTGTTAAAAACCGAAAACGAATCTATCCTAACAGCCTATAAATACCCAATGAAAGGCAAATCCAAACTCGTCCACTTATTCAAAATTCCACTCGAAACCTACCTGCTCAACTTTCTGTTCAATTCATCATCGCTGGAAAATCTCGTGCGACACTGGAAATCAACCGGAGAAAGTTTACGTCCCCTCGATTCGGTACAAGTATCTAAACCTGTAACATCCGTCGAAAAACGGGTTTCCAAAACCCGCTTCGTTTATTAATCGAATATCCAGTTAAAAATTTTCGTTGCATATTTATGGCTCAAACTAATTTTAAACAATACATAATTAATAAACATTTTAGAATTTAAAAACTATAATTAATAAATGATAAAATAAGTGAATAAAAAATAGAATGAGGCTGCCGGGTTTTGAACCCGGGTCGCCCATAAGCACAAGCACACACTACACCACTCCGCCACATGACTCCTTTGTGAAATTACTGAAACAAATAATACTTAAATTAAAACTCAAATTCAAAACCAGACCTCAGCGCGGCAGAACTCGCAATCACCGGAAAATCCGGCAATCCGCGAGTTTAGCCATTTTCCTTTTGACTAAAACGTTATAACCGACTTCGACATCGGTTATAACCAACGTCTAACATTCAATTGCGGTCGTAACCGCCAGAGAAACTTTGACCATGAATCAAGACCAAATTCGGAGTCAATACATTCTGTTTCTTCCCTATAAATACCCACCCAAACCTCTGGTAACCTTTTCGCTCAAAATCGCACAATCTCTGGAAGCTTTAGCACTCGCCGGAGATATTGTGCATTCGCCGGACTTCCACCGGAAAACCACGACTTACACCATCGGTAAATTTCTCGACTCTTTTGTTTGCAATCCATTATTAGACAAGTATTAACATAAATCGTTCAACCAGAATCCGTCTCAGACAACGTTACCGGGAATTCCTGCACTCGCCGGAAAGTCACTGAAAATTCCGAAGTCTCGCTGTGAATCGGTACAATCATCTAAAACCCCTGACATCCCTTGCTTAGTAACTTAATTGCACAACTCATTGATCAAAACTGTTAATTGATTCACTCAGACGGAAGTCACAAATCAGAGCCGATGACCCTTGCCGGAAATCTGAGAAAAATATTCTGTTCGGTACATTTTACTCCGTAACCCTCTTTATTCATTTCATTCCAATCAATTATATGTTCGATGACCGATTTAAACAAGAACAGTCGGGCATCTTTGTTCTGTGTCTTTGTAAACGAAGAAGACGAAGTCGAACATGTGTATAAGTTTAATTAAAACTGAATACTTAACCGGGTTAGACACACAGTCCAGCGGTGGACTGTGTGCACAAACGATGCACACGTCCCGGGTTCGAATCGCACACGTTACCGAATTTCAGAATTAAAACCAACATTTTTAAAACTTAATCAGATTAAGTCACAGAATGTTTTTAAGAATAATATAAATCATAAGTTAAACAGATATGACACACAGCCCAACTGGTTGGGCTGTGCGCACTAGAACCGAACGTCCCGAGTTTGACTCCGGGTCACCGAAGTCGGCTCGGCCATATTAAATCCGTTTTGAAATAAACCAAATAAAATAACAGTTAATTAGTATATATATATAATTAAAACAGAGAATATTTCGGGTTAGACACGTAGCTCAGTTGGTAGAGCTGCGTGCATGTATACGAGAGGTCACGAGTTTGAACCTCTCTCAGCGCATAATTAAACAACAGTCTGACCGGTCAACGGTCAACAGTCAACAGAGTCAAAAAGTCAACATTTTTTATTTAATCAGAAAATTATTTAAAAATACTTAAAAATAATATTTTTAAAGTTAGAAAATGTCCTTAAACTCACAAAAATAAATCTAAAAATCCTATTAAGATTATGAATTAAAAGTATTAATCTCAAATAAAATCCATTTATTTACCGAACCATTTCGTTATATTTTTAGGTTAGTTTTTCCTCGTTGATCAAATCCTAAAATTCGTGCGCATCCAACGTCATCAAAGAACGCACCCACTATGAGTGAATTCTTACAAATTCCCCTTTTTATTCATGTTTTGGGGTGTATCATGTGTCGCTTTAATTAATTCAATTATTCAAACTCGTGCTATTACCATTGTATGTTCTAAACTCGAGATGTAAAAATTGTTTGTTGTGATGCGTGTTTACATTTTGTCAAGTTGCGTGCAAATCATTCATTAGGCCCATCAGTTCCTCGTTGGAGACGGGTTGAGCATCAGGTGCCTCATTGTTCATCATTTGGTGTGTGCTTGTGCATTGATTGAGATTATGTGATTATGTTGTTGGTTGTGATGTGTGTTTATATTTTTGTCAAGTTGTGTGCAAATCATTCATTAGGCCCATCAGTTCCTCGTGGGAGACGAGTTGAGCATCAGGTGCCTCATTCGATCGGCTCCGTTTGATTGAGCCTTGATCTCATTATTCATCATTTGGTGTGTGCGTGTGCATTATTTGATATTATGTGTTTTGTGATTAAATTTACATTTACGTTTTTTCATATTTGGTTATGCACAATTTTATTCAAATAACCAACATAACTAATCCTTTCAAATATTTAAATAAGATTCACTCGCCAACTTTTTGTTGACCCAAAACCCTATTTTTACACATGATACAGGTGGACAGGTTGAAGCAAGGAACACGTAGGAAATTGCCTTAGAACAAAAATATTGAAGTCTTGATAAATGTATAGAACATGTTGTACTTGTATGTTGATTGTAATGTTCTCCTTTAAAAGGAAATAATAAATATGAAACTTTATAGTAAATGTCATGAGCTTTGATGAAAACCCAATCATGCCCCGATCACCATTTCCGCTGCGGGTCGGGGTGTGACAGATTGGTCTTACTATCTTGCGTTAATGTTTAATTTGTTATAAAATTCAACAGATCAAATCAGTTTAAGGGGGTTAGCAGTCGGGCAAATGTTTTGGGAAGAAGATGAAGTCTGTGTTTAAATATATATATATATATATATATATATATATATATATATATATATATAATATATATAAAAATTGGGGTATAAAGGGTTAGACACATAGTCCAGTGGTGGACTTTGTGCGAATACATCATACACGTCCCGAGTTCGAATCCTGGCCATATCCGTATCTTCGGAATAAATCAGTTTCTATTTTAAGCAAATTAATTATCTATCAGTTACTTCATAAGTATAATAAAAATTCTAATATAAGCGGGTTAGACACCCAGCCCAAATGGTTGGGCTGGGTGCAAAGCAATGTATAGGTCACGGGTTCGAAGTGTGGGATAGTCGTCGGTTCAAAGGGTTTTTAAACCTTTTTAAATTAAATAATTTCTGATATATTCGAATAAGTATATAAGAGTAATTATAATTGGGTCTCTTTCGGGTTAGACACGTAGCTCAGTTGGAAGAGCTGCGTGCACGTAAACGAGAGGTCACAAGTTCAGTCTCACCACACGCAGTCAAACAAGTCAACGAACTGGTCAGACCCCCTTGTCAGGTCTGACAAGTTTTTTTTAATTTAATTTATTTTATTTAATATTTTTGTATTTATTCTTTAGTTAAAAATCAATTAAAAATCCTTAAAAACAAGATTATTTAGGTTTAAAAATCTAAATAAATACGCCAAAAATCCTAAAAATCTAACAAAAAGTATTAAATCAAAATATTATTTTTTATATTTATCGAATTATTGCGTTTTATTTAGGTTAGATTTCTTTTCGGTTAAATCCCCAATTCGTGCGTACTATTCATCAATCGGGAAACGACCCACGGTGAGTGAATCCTTACAAATTCCCCTTTTTAATCATATTTTGGGGTGTATCATGTGTCGTTACATATTTTATTATTTAAACACTTGTGCTAACACCATTATGTGATCTAGCGTGTATATTTTGTTTGTGTGGTTATGTGTGGATACATTTTATCATTTCATTGCAATCATTCATTTAAGGCCCATCAGTTCCTCGTGGGATACGAGTTGAGCATCAGGTGCCTCATTAGATCGGCTCCGTTTGATTGAGCCTTGATCTCAAGTTCATCAAGCATCTTTTTCATACGTTCATCATTATTATGTGGGTTGTGATTTAAATATATATACATAAGTTCATATATGGTCAATGCACATTTTTATTACAACAGCCAATATAATAAACTGTTTAATTGTTAAATTTAGATTCACTCGCCAACTTTTGTTTTACACATGATACAGGTGGACAGGCTGAGGAGAGGAACACATAGGAATGGCCTTAGAAGATAAATAAAATACAGCTTGTTTAGAACAATGTTTTCTTGTGCTTATATGTTTCCTTGTGTTTGGATATTTGAATTTTAATTTCAACTTAATAAATACGGAACCTAATATTAGTAAACGTCATGAGCTTTGGTGATAACCCAATTATGCCCCGACTTTTATTTCCACTGCGGGTCGGGGTGTGACAGATTGGTATCAGAGCCATTTGACTATAGGGATATAGGGTAGGTTATTAGACCCTTAGAGCCTATACTATAGTTGATTAGATTTTAATTGTTTATGTTTACATGCAAAACTCATGATGTTTCTATGTTTCATGTTTATTTCATACACAAATGCATGCAAGCACCTTCACTAATACATGTTAATGTGTGATGTTCATTTTAGTTCATATATTGATAACATATCATGCCTACGCAAGCACACACATCACGATATCACAATTTCATGATTTCTTCTCAAAGATTTTATAATGTTTTCATGTTTTTCAATCACATCAAAGTGAGTTCTACGACGGGTATGTAGTAACTGGAAGGGTACGAGTACCGCTAGTCAGAACGTCCTGTCTAGGCTTGGCATTCTATAAATCCAATATAATGGACCAGTTTGCCTAACTGGGGACTAACTATGACAGTACAAAGTACCTATTAGGCCAAAGCATGCCACACCAAACGTCGTGGGAACTATCCCCACTTTGAGTTGTCATTGTGTCTACACCTGGACACCCTCTGACCTTACATCTCCCAATCATATTTTACGATTTTCATGCGGGTGATGCGAGTGTTATCAAGCCGACACCAATGTGAATCCTACCAAGCCTAGTAGTCATGGGGGCCCACGTGACTACCAAGGCTAAAGTATGGGAGACATTTGGAGGCCCAAATATGAGCAAGCCCAAGACATCCTTCGGATGTAGATAATTTCTTGTTTCATTTATTTTGAGTATTGTTTTCACTTTTTATGACACATGACACCTAGAAGCTATCAACTCATAATCTCGCTACGTATTTCCTGTAGATGTCTGCTAGACACTCTCGAGGCGGTAGTAGGCCAGGAAGATCTAGCGAACGTATGGCCACTCAAATCGCTCAACAGATGGCTGCTGTACTTCCTGAAATTGTCGTACAAGTTCAACAAGCACTTGCCGCCAATCCCATTAACCCCACCAATCCAGAAGGTCAAAATATCGCCAACCCTCTCCCTAACACCACCAAATGCACCTACAAGCATTTCAAGTCCCGCGATCCTCCAAAGTATGAGGGGACCGAAGGTGTCACCGCTCTCCTCCGTTGGTTTGAGGAGATGGAAAGCACTTTTCTCAATTGTAATTTTCCCGATGATCGTAAGGTGCGATATGCTACTGGTCGTTTGTTCGGGGTAGCACTTACATGGTAGAACACAGAGAAGGGCAAGCGAGGTGCTGAAGCTGCTATGGCCTTGTCTTGGGATAAGTTGAGGCAAATCATGACAAGACGCTTCTGTCCAAGAAGCGAAATCAAGAAATTGGAAGATGAGTTCTACTCATTAAAATAAAAAGAGGGAGACCACACCACGTACAACAAGAGATTTCTCGAGTTGAATCAGATGGTCCCCAATCTGTTCACTCCGCTCTATCGTCTAATCGAGCATTACATTCGAGGTCTTCCCTCGGAAATTCAAGATTCTGTGTTAAGTACCACACCTGCAACACTTGAAGTTGCCATGGAGCTGGCTACTGAGCTCAGGAAAATCGCATCCGAAATGGTGATTTTAAAGATGAGAAGAAAAAGGACAAGACATTTGTTGAAACCCAAACCCCAACCCAAACAGGTTCATCTTCTAAGTTTGCTGGTAAGAGGAAACGCAATGGCAAAAATTTCGCCGTTACCCAAACCAATTCCCCTATCACTGCTGCTCCTATCACTCAAGTCGCTCCTCCCGCTACCCCATTCAAGAAACCATACACTGGTCCTCATCCAAAATGCAACCGATGCCAATATCACCACCCTCCTGAGAACCCATGTCAATATTGCACAAGTTGTGGCCACGCAGGTCACATAATTCAAACCTGTCGCATTCTCCAAAAGCCAAATGGCAATCAACCTCAAGCCCAAACTAATAATCAAGTGGTAGGCCAAGCCCAACACCAACAACCTTTACTCTTACCATCTGCACAACCTATGGCTCAACCCTATTACCAACCCAATTACCCAATGATGCAACCCGTCAGAGCATGTTTCAACTGTGGCGACCCAACCCATCTTCACTTGCCCAAGTTTGGTAAATATCATAAATGCTCAAGCTCAAGCCAACCCAGTGAATCAAGAAAACCAAGCTAATCCACCTGCTAGAGGAAGAGCTTTCAACATCAACGCTAACCAAGCTAGGGCTGATAATAATGTGGTCAACGATACGTTTCTTATTAACGGTAGTTATGCATCCGTACTATTTGATACTGTGCGGATAAGAGTTTCGTGTCCTTAGAGTTCGAATATATTCTCGATTTACCTCGCGTTAGTCTCGCTGAAACATTCACGGTAGAAGTTGCTAATGGTGAACCTATTACGTTAGACTCGATTATACGTGATTGTACTCTTACCCTTAATGATCATGATTTCTCAATTGATCTTATTCCTATGAAATTGGGTAGTTTCAACGTTATCATTGGAATGGACTGGCTTAGTCAGCATCACGCGAAGTTGTTTGCTACGAGAAGTTTATTCGAATTCCTCTCGCTAATGGTCAAACTTTACGTATTTTTGGTGAAACTCCTTCTAAAGGGCTCAAATTGACGTCATGTCTGCAAGCTCGAAGATACCTTCGCAAAAACTATATCGCGTTTCTAGCTCATGTCGTCAAGAAGGAAGGCAAGGAAAGGAAGCTCGAAGATATTCCAATCGTTAAAGAATTTCCTCAAGTTTTTCCCGACGACGTTTCAGGACTTCCTCCTATGCGAGAAGTCGAATTCCGAATCGATCTTGTACCTGGTGCTACACCAGTCGCAAAATCTCCCTATCGGTTAGCCCCATCTGAGATGCAAGAATTAGCTAGTCAGCTGCAAGAGTTGACTGACAAGGGATTTATACGTCCTAGCTCATCACCTTGGGGTGCGCCTGTTCTTTTCGTAAAGAAGAAAGATAGAACTTTCCGCATGTGTATCGATTATAGAGAGCTCAATAAGCTGACCATTAAGAATCACTATCCATTACCTCGTATTGATGATCTTCTAGATCAACTTCAAGGTGCCATCTGTTTTTCAAAAATCGACCTTCGTTCTGGTTATCATCAAGTTAGAGTGCGTGAAGAAGATATTCCCAAGACTGCTTTTCGAACTCGTTATGGTCACTATGAATTCATGGTTATGCCTTTTGGGTTGACCAATGCCCCTACTGTTTTCATGGATTTGATGAATAGGGTGTGCAAACCCTACCTCGATTGTTTTGTCATAGTTTTCATTGATGATATCCTTATCAACTCCAAGACCAAATCTGATCATCAACGACAACTTCGACTTATTCTAACACTCTTGAGAACTCAAAAGCTTTATGCTAAGTTTTCAAAATGCAAGTTTTGGTTAAAAGAGGTACAATTTCTTGGTCATGTCGTTAATGACAAAGGGATTCATGTCGACCATGTGAAGATCAAAGCGGTGCAAGAATGGCAAGCGCCAGGTACTCCTACCGAAGTTAGATCATTCCCTTGGTCTAGCTGGTTATTATCGTCGTTTCATCGCAAATTTTTCTCATATCGTTGTTCCATTCACAGCCTTGACTCACAATGGCAAACCCTTTTATTTGGGGACCCAAGCAAGAAGAGGCTTTCCAAATTTTGAAGCAAAAACTTTGTGATGCACCTATCCTTACACTTCCTGATGGCTTTCTAAGACTTTGTGGTTTATTGTGATGCGTCAGAGCAAGGTTTAGGTTACGTGCTAATGCAAAGAGGAAAGGTGATAGCCTATGCCTCAAGGCAACTTAAAGTGCATGAAAAGAACTATACCACTCATGACCTAGAACTTGGAGCAGTCGTGTTCGCTCTTAAGATATGGAGATATTATCTCTTTGGTACCAAGTGTGAAATTTACACTGACCACAAGAGCCTTCAACATATCTTTAGTCAAAAAGAGTTGAACATGAGGCAATGACGATGGGTTGAACTTCTTAACGACTATGATTGTGAAATTCGATATCATCCTGGCAAGGCAAATGTTGTGGCTGACGCCCTCAGTCAAAAAGAGTATGCAAACTCCATCCGTCTTTTGAGTTCCCAAATTGTGACCGATCTTCAAAACCGAATTAGGGCAGCTCAACATATTTCCGTCACGGAAAATAATGTACAAGATGAACTGTCTTGTGGAGCTGAAACTAACTAGAATCCAAGTCGGATGGTATTCTCTATTACTTGAATCGTATTTGGGTACCTGATCGTGACAATCTTCGTGCTTTTCTCACGAACGAGGCTCACAAAACATGATACTCTATACATCCAAGGGCCGATAAGATGTATCAAGACCTATGATACTCCTACTGGTGGCCTGGCATGAAGAAAGATATCGCCATTTTTGTTTCAAAGTGCCTCACGTGTTCTAAGGTTAAAGCTGAACATCAACGGCCTTCAGAGTTACTCGTCCAACCCGAAATACCTGTATGGAAGTGGGAAAATATAACCATCGACTTTATTACCGGGTTGCCTCGCACCTCCACTGGGTATGACACCATTTGGGTTATCATTGATCGACTCACCAAATCGACTCATTTTATTCCGATCCGCGAAGATTTCAAGAACGAGAAGTTAGCTCGTATCTATATCAATGAAATTGTAAGCCATCATGGTGTACCTTTAAGTATCATTTCAGATTGAGATGGCTGTTTTACATCACGAAAGTGGCAAGCCGTACAATCCGTTTTGGGTACACGTCTAGATCTCAGCACTGCCTTTCACCCTCAAACTGATGGTCAATCTGAGCGCACCATACAAACCCTTGAAGACATGTTGCGAGCATGTGTCATACATAGACTTCAAGGGTAATTGGGATACTCATTTACGGTTAGTTGAATTTTCATACAACAATAGCTATCATTCAAGCATCGGTATGGCTCCTTTTGAAGCTTTATATGGTCGTAAGTGCTGATCTCCTGTATGTTGGCACGAAATTGGTGAAACGTAAATCAATGGACCTGAATTGATCCAAGAAACGACTGACAAAATCCTTCAGATTCGCGATAATCTTCTAGCAGCTCGAAGTCGTCAAAAGAGTTACGCTGATAAGCGACGAAAGCCACTAGAATTTTGTGTTGGTGATCAAGTACTTCTGAAGGTATCACCGTGGAGGGGAGTGGTTCGTTTTGGTCAAAAAGGCAAACTAGCACCTCGTTATGTGGGACCATTCAAAATACTCGAAAGAGTTGGTCCTGTAGCATACAAGCTTGACTTACCAGAAGAACTCAACAGAATTCATCCCACATTCCATGTATCAAACCTAAAGAAGTGTCTCGCCGACGAAAACCTCCATATTCCTTTAGAAGATATTCAAATCGATGAATCAATGCATTTTGTTGAAAGACCTATAGAAATCATGGACTTCAGTGAAAAGCATTTGAGACGAAGTCGTATTCCAATAGTCAGGGTGCGTTGGGAGTCAAAAACGAGGACCAGAGTTTACTTGGGAACGTGAAGACTCAATGCACGAGAAATATCCGCATCTTTTTCCAGTTGCCGCCACTACTTAAATTTCAGGACGAAATTTCAAAAAGTAGGGGATACTGTAACATTCATGTAAAACGGGTTTCAAGAACCCGCTCCGTTTGAAATTCAAGTAATTATTTAATGTTTCGTTATGCAATTATTAGTATTAATTAGTTTATTTTATAACCAATATCTGTAAATAAAATACATACTTAAAATAATATTCTATAAAGAAAATAAGTAAATCATTATAAAAAGAAATATAAAAACAAAAATGAAGAAAAGGGGACAACCGAAATCGAACCCGGGTTCCCCCACATGTTCACACACCAGAAACAACACTGCACTACACACACGCTTGTGCTAAAAATGAAAACATTTATTTTTTATATTGAAGATCGTTTAAACCTGCAAGTTCAAATCATCAAGAAGGTAACCGCCCACTGATTCAATGATCAATCACCGTATCCGTTTTGATTCTTCGATTGAACGGTTATAACCGACGACCAATATCAAAACCCAATTAAAATCAAGTCGTTTTGCAAATCGTTGATCATAATTTCTGTTGTTAAAAAACCGAAAACGAATCTCATTCTAACAGCCTATAAATACCCAATGAAAGGCAAATCCAAACTCGTCCACTTATTCAAAATTCCACTCGAAACCTACCTGCTCAACTTTCTGTTCAATTCACCATCGCTGGAAAATCTCGTGCGACACCGGAAATCAACCAGAGAAAGTTTACGTCCCCTCGATTCGGTACAAGTATCTAAACCATCTTTCTATTTTGCGTTAATGTTTAATTTGTTATAATATTCAATAGATCAAATCAGTTTAAGGGGGTTAGCCGTCGGGCAAATGTTCTGGGACGAAGATGAAGTCTGTGTTGTAGATATATATATTTAAAATTGGGGTATAACCGGGTTAGACACATAGTCCAGTGGTGGACTGTGTGCGAATACATTGTACAAGTCCCGAGTTCGAATCCTGGCCATGTCCGTATCGTCGGAATAAATCAGTTTTTATTTTAAGCAAATTATATTATCTATCAATTAGTTCATAAGTATAATAAAAATTCTAATATAAGGGGGTTAGGCACCCAGCCGAACTGATTGGGCTGGGTGCAAACCAACGTATAGGTCGCCGGTTCGAAGTGTGGGATAGTCGCTAGTTCAAAGGGTTTTTAAACCTTTTTAAATTAAATAATTTCTGATATATTCCAATAAGTATATAAGAGTAATTAAAATTGGGTTTCTTTCAGGTTAGACACGTAGCTTAGTTGGAAGAGTTGCGTACACGTAAACGGGAGGTCACAAGTTCGAGTCTCACCACACATAGTCAAACAAGTCAACAAACCGGTCAGATCCCCTAGTTAGGTCTGACAAGTTTTTTTTTAATTTTATATTTATTTTTTTTAAATTTTTTTTATTCTTTAATTAAAAATCCTTAAAAAAGATTATTTAGGTTTAAAAATCTCAATAAATACCCCAAAAATAACCTAAAAATCTAACAAAAAGTATTAAATCAAAATATTATTTTTTATATTTATCGAATTATTGCGTTATTATTTAGGTTAGATTTCTTTGTAGGTTAAATCCTCAATTCGTGCGTACTATTCATCAATCAAGGAAACGCACCCACGGTGAGTGAATCCTTACAAATTCCCCTTTTTAATCATGTTTTAGGGTGTATCATGTGTCGTTACATATTTTATTTATTTAAACACTTGTGCTAACATCATTATGTGATCTAACGTGTATATTTTGTTTGTGTGGTTATGTGTGGATACATTTTATCATCTCAGTGCAATCATTCATTTAAGGCCCATCAGTTCCTCGTGGGATACGAGTTGAACATCAGGTGCCTCATTAGATCGGCTCCGTTTGATTGAGCCTTGATCTCAAGTTCATCATGCATCTTGTTCATACGTTCATCATTATTATGTGGGTTGTGATTTAAATATATATACATAAGTTCATATATGGTCCATGCACATTTTTATTACAACAATCAATATAATAAACTGTTTAATTGTTAAAATTAGATTCACTCGCCAAATTTTATTGACCCAAACTTTTGTTTTACACATGATACAGGTGGACAGGCTGAGGAGAGGAACACATAGGAATGGCCTTAGAAGATAAATAAAATACAGCTTGTTTAGAACAATGTTTTCTTGTTCTTATATGTTTCCTTGTGTTTGGATATTTGAATTTTAATTTCAACTTAATAAATATGGACCCTAATATTAGTAAATGTCATGAGCTTTGGTGATAACCCAATTATGCCCCGACTTTTATTTCCGCTGCAGGTCGGGGTGTGACAATCTGTCATGTGTATGCCCACACCCCGCGCATTAGTCGTGTTCATTATCTAATGTAATGAGCCGAGGATATCCAAGACACGGTCGTTAACCCCCAATGTTTAAGTTATGAAACAAAACTGATTAAAACGGAATATGCGGATTTACTAGCCACAGTCCGGCGTTCGATTGATCCCATTTCCGACCAAACGGTAATAGTTTACCATAACCCAAGCCCGTATAGGGAAAATAAGTCGAGAGTATTTACCTGAGCTAGTCTTGATTTTAAAATACAAGATTTAATATCTCAGTCGTATCCAAAATGAACTAAGTGCAGATAGCATTTACCGGAAGGCTCTAATCTGGATTATGGCATAAGCTAACCAATTAAAATGCTAACGGTCTTAATTAAGTCATAGACTTAGACCAACTAGCGTACAGGATCAAAACGTATAATACGCTAGATTAAGCGATGATCAGATAGAATATAGTTTAAACCCATCAAGTACTAAGACTTGTATAATATGGGTAAACCATAAGCATTCTGGATTTTGAGACTAAAATGATAAGGTTAAACCCGTTTCGGTTAATTTCTGTAAACTAGTTACATATACTTAACCATGCGCATATAAGAGATATCGGATAACCGGATAAGTCATGGACAAGTTCTATATGCCATTATACTTTAAATAAGTTGTAATATCATTATACATACCCGTTAAGGTTTTAAAATGAAGTTATGCCTCATAAGGGCGTTTTGGTAATTATATACCGTATAAAAGGAACTTGAATATATTTTAATGTTATAATCATAAGCATTCTGGAAAAATAATTAATTTATGATATGATATCAGTAAGATATTGGTTATATGTGTAATTTATCTTTTATGACCAAACTATGCACCAAAGGGCATTTTGGTCATTTTACACATAGTATGATAACTTATTGGGATTCTGAGTTTAAATCATGTACCTACTGTAAAAATATTTTAAATAAGTTTTAAAATCATTAGGTAACAAGTCTTGGTCGATTAATATGGTTTAAAACCATACTATACGCCGAAATAGCGCTTATGTCGTAAAATGACGATTTGTTGCGAAGTTTAATAAAAACTGAAGTTTAGTTGTTTTAGAGGTGTTATTTAATATAACATATCAGTAGGTAAAAGATTTTATATGAAAAGGTATGATTAAAACCATTTTATGAGCCACAAGGGCTTTATCGTCATTTATTGACATAACACAAGAACTTGTACGTAAACTAAGTATACAATCTGACTTGACATCCCAAATAATCTTACTAATGACATTACATCAGTAGGAAATTCATTTTCAATTTCGTAATTGATTAAACCTTATTTTATGTAAAAATGGACATTTTAGTCAAAGTGGCATAATAACGGAACTTGTGCATAAACTCGGATTCTGATTATGATCATGTAATATAACCTCAGGGGTTATGCTAGATTATATTACGATCATAATGCAACCTTTGATCAGTAGCTAACTAATCTAAATCGGGTCGGAATCGAAAGTTAAAGCAGAAGTTAAACTTTGCAACTCTTGGTTGCGAACCGACCCTAGAACTGAAATTGACGAGCCGAACATGTTCTCACATGTTCTAATAATTATTACCAACTTGTTTAAGTGTCAAAACATGTTTCATAACATATATAAGCTCAGATTATAATATTTTCAAAAACTGGCCTGTTTGACTTTTTAATAATAAAACTTTGACCCGTCAATTGGTCTAGCAAACATGATCTTTAGGAGGTGCCCTTTACAGGGATTAACACCTACCTTATTAAGATCACTTAACCATGTTTATTACGAACAATGGTTGGACCATAATGGTCTTAACCGAAAGTCAAGGCGTTTTCCGTAAAACGCTTGACTTTTGGCTATAAAAGCCTATAAACGAAAATGCAAGAGAAATGAACACTTACAAGTGATTCCAAGGATGAAATAGAACTAAGTTGGATGCTCCTTTCAGTTAGGAACTTCCAGATGAGGGAGATAGAGTGATAAATGAGAATGGTGCAAGTTCAAGTGGTGAAGAAGGAGGTGATGTCAGGTGTTAGGGAGTGTTATAGGGAGCTTACAAGTGTCGTAAAACATGGCATAGCAGTTTGGAAGTCCCTAGTTTTGAATCAAATGGTTTTTGGCAACATGTGTGGAGGCCAAGCAAATTTTCTGCAGACACAGCCCTCTCGCGCCCCGCGAAGACCAGGCCCATGTCTCTCGTGGCCCGCGAGCGCCTCCAGGGAACTTTCAAAACTTTCCACATTTAGCCCCTCAACTTATAAAACCTCTAAAACACCTTCAATAGCATAATTAGCCCCGTAGCCAACATTTGGCGTACCCGAGAGTATGCCCGGACATTGTCAAGCTCTCATTTCGTTAAAAGGTCACTCAAAGGTATAAAATAACTTTTGACACTTTTAACCCCTCCATTGTCCAACTTTATCATATTTACAGAATTAATCCCTCTCGTCCAACAAGTGGCTCGTGTGAGAGTTAGGACTTCATAAAGGATCACTCAGAGGCTTAGTATAAGCATGTTGACTCTGATGGTCACTCAGAGGCTAAGTTAAGCATGTTGACACTAATGGTCACTCAGATACTAAGTTTAAGCATGTTGACACTAATGGTCACTCGGAGGTCAGTTTATGCATGTTGACACCAGAGGGTCACTCAGAGGCTTAGTTTGAGCATGTTGACACCTTTAGTCCTTAATAGACTTATAAAAAATATGACACATGTCACTATATTATTGGACAAGATTTTACGAGGTGTTACATCCTCACCCCCTTAAAACAAATTTCGACCTCGAGATTTTATTCAAAAAGATGGTGGTACTTTTGTGCATAGTGGACTCAACCTCCCATGTATACTCTGGGCCTCGTAGGGAATCCCAATTAACCTTTACTATAGGTATCTTTTTCTTTCGGAGCTTCTTAACCTGTCGATCATCGATCGAAATCGTTTTCCAAACGAACCTCAGGTTTTCATCAATTTAAACATCATGATGCGAATTGCTAGCGACTCATCGGCTAGACATTTCTTAAGATTATAGATGTAGAACACATCATGAATTTCACTAAGTTCCTCTGCAGCTTGAGCTTATAAGCTACAGTTCCGACACATTCGGTTATCCCGAATGGTCCTATATATCTTGGGCTTAACTTGCCTTTCCTTCCAAATCTCATTACACCTTTCCAAGGTGATACTTTTAGCATGACCTTGTCCCCTATTTGGAACTTAAGAGGTTTACGCCTCTTGTCAGCATAGCTCTTCTGCCTATCACGGGCAGCTTTGAGACGATCACGGATTTGCACAATCTTATCCGTGGTCTCAAGGACAATCTCTGGTCCTGATAGTTGGGCTTCCCCAACTTCGGCCCAGCACACGGGCGTTCGACACTTTCTCGTAGGCTCAAAGAGAGCCTAGCTGATGATAACTATTATTATAGGAGAATTCTATTAGAGGTAAGTAGTCATCCCAACTTCCACCAAAATCAATCACACATGGTCTAAGCATGTCTTCCAAAGTCTGAATAGTACGCTCACTTTGTCCATTCGTCTGCAGGTGGTAAGCCGTACTAAAGTTTAATCTTGTGCCTAAAGATTGTTTGAAACTTTTCCGAAAGTGAGATGTATATCTAGTATCTCTATCGGATACAACAGATACTGGCACACCATGTAGGGACACAATCTTGTCCACATACAACTTAGCCAATTTGTCGAATTATAAGTTTCTTTAATTGGCAAGAAATGCGCTGACTTAGTCAGCCTATCTACAATGACCCAAATCGTGTCATTACCATGTTTGGTCTTAGGTAACTTGGTCATCAAATCCATAGTTACCATTTCCCATTTCCAACTGGGAATTTCAAGTTGTTGTAGAAGTCCTGACGGTTTCTGATGTTCGGCCTTAACTTGTGAACACGTTAGACACTTAGCTACATAAGTGGCTATGGATTTCTTCAAACCCATCCACCAATAATTCATTTCCTTTCAGTTAGGAACTTCTAGATGAGGGAGATAGAGTGATAAATGAGAATGGTGCAAGTTCAAGTGGTGAACTAATGCACCTATTTATAGTTGGGGAGCTTGAAGGAGGTGATGTCAGGTGTTAGGGAGTGTTAGAGGGAGCTTACAAGTGTCGTAAAATGTGGCATAGCAGTTTGGAAGTCCCTAGTTTTGAATCAAATGGTTTTTGGCAACATGTGTGGAGGCCAAGCAAATTTTCTGCAGACATAGCCCTCTCGCGCCCTGCGAGAGACCAGGCCCATGTCTCTCGCGGCCGCGAGCGCCTCCAGGGAACTTTCAAAACTTGCCACATTTAGCCCCTCAACTTATAAAACCTCTAAAACACCTTCAATAGCATAATTAGCCCTCCATAGCCAACATTTGGTGTACTCGGGAGTATGCCCAGACATTGTCAATCTCTCGTTTCGTTAAAAGGTCACTCAGAGGTATAAAATAACATGTTGACACTTTTAACCCCTCCATTGTCCAACTTTATCATATTTACAGAATTAATCCCTCTCGTCCAAAAAGTGGCTCGTGTGAGAGTTAGGACTTCATAAAGGATCACTCAGAGGCTTAGTATAAGCATGTTGACTCTGATGGTCACTCAGAGGCTAAGTTTAAGCATGTTGAAAACTAATGGTCACTCGCGTAGAGTGAACTAAGTTTTAAGCATGTTGACACTAATGGTCACTCAGAGGCTCAGTTTATGCATGTTGACACCTGAGGGTCACTCAGAGGCTTAGTTTGAGCATGTTGACACCTTTAGTCCTTATTAGTCCTTAATAGACTTATAAAAAAAATATGACACATGTCACTATATTATTAGACACGATTTTACGAGGTGTTACATCAGCCAAACCCAATAGATATATCCGCTTGTTCCTCAGAACTTGTTATTCATTAATGGACCAATGCTTGAGCTTTATTCACATGTGATCTAACTATTTTCATTCTCCAGCTATATTAAAAGTAACATGTATACATCATCGCACGTTTAAAACCATAAAAACGTTAAAATAAATGGGAAACATGAACTCACTGATTTGTGTTCCGTGCAAATCTCTATTTGATTCTTGATACTTTGTTCATTTCTCGACCTACAAGTGTTCTAATCTATTAGACACCTGGGCTTTTGTTCGTTTTTCGTACAAGTATTTTATCTTGAATTTTATACTTGTAATTGTTGGTTTTTCTTTGTTGATAAACATGTATTATATATATATATATATATATATATATATATAATTTTTTTTGCTTGATTACATGTAAATGGACATAGTCCATAATTTAATTGTAAATAACTCAATCTAATAATTCATTACATATGGGCCTAGCTCAAAAGCTTTTGTAAGTATGGGCCTAGCCTAGTTTTCTTACTATGGTGGGTCTAGCCCAATTTGTTTCATGTATATGGGCCTAGCCAATTTATTTCATGTAGGCCTAGTCCAATCCTAATTTTTTTTAAAGTGAGTTAAGCCCAATTGGTTTGTAAAAGTGGGTCTAGCCTAAGTTAAAATGAAAGATTGGGCCTAGCCTAATATAGTTTATAAAAATTTAATTAGCCCAAGTTTACTTTTATAAAGGTGGGCTTTAGCCCAAAGTTAGTTGTTATAGAAATGGATTAGCCAAGTGAATTTTTATATAAGTGGGCTTAATCCAAACTAATATATAAATGGGCTTATCCATATTTTTTATAAAATTGGTTTTTAGCCCAATATAATTTTTATAAAAATGGGCATATTCCAAATAATTAGTTTAGTTGGGCTTTATCCAAGTTTTTTAAATATTTACTAGTAATTGTTATAACTTATAAAAATTTATTTGTAAAAACTATTAGTTATAGGTTAAATTTTTATAAATTCTAGTAAATATAAAGTGTAATAGTTGATTTGTTCATTTCGACCGTTATGTTTGACGTCGACTATTTTATTCGTTTTGTCTTTGTCGTTTGTTTCGTTTATACCATATATTTTATTTTGTCTGAATTGTCCAAGTTGTCCGAATTGTCCGATATATATATTATTTTATCAAAAGTTGAACACTTATATATTTTTGTAATTGATTTAACATAATCAAAATATATATTTTTTATTCAAAAATACATATACAGATATTAGGTGATTTTCAAAAAATTCAAAAATATATATATTTCTCCTTTTTAGTTTAAATAAACATAATAATTATATTCTTAACTTTTTCATCCAAACCTTTATTTAACATGACTAAAGTTCCTAATCAATTTTATCACAAAATCTTTAGTTTAATCGCATCTTAATCAAGATTAATTTTTATAAAAATTTTGCCATTGTTTCCTTTAAAATATAAGTTTTTCCAGTTTATATAAACATGTTTTAAATAATTTTTTAACTCAAATCATCATCAATCACAAATATTATACAAATGTATTAATAAAAATTCATGAAGTTGTTATAGTTTTAATCTTTCTTAAAATGGAAACATTATTATCACTTTTAAATAAAAATTTTAAATCATAACTTCTATTTAGTAATCTATAACTTGTATGATCATCTTTAAAATATCAAATCATGTTCATCACATTTTTTAATGAACTTGCAAATCTAAACATGCATGTGTTTAGATCATCTTTTTATTCATAATTTGCAAGATTCAAGTTTACTAGTTTATGAAAAATTCAAGATCATCCAAAATCATCAATAAAACCACATAACTATATTAGTGTCATAGATTTATTAGTGTTTTTCAAGTGGGTTTTTATATATCTTTTATGATGATCTTGTGTAATTTTATAAAATATAAAGTTTGAGATGAGGTTTAAAGATCTTACTACTAGCACAAGGCTAAGGATGATCTAAAATATGAAGAAAATAGGTTGATCAAGAGTTCCAAGCTTCCAAAGTGAGCTACGAATCCTTGCAAGTTCCTTAAATCATCCTTGGATCTTTATGCAAGCTTGAATTTCTTGTGTTTGGTTTTTAAAAAGTTGAAGGTGAAGATGATATGCTTTGGCTGATTTTTTGGGAGCAAAATGGAAGGAGTGTTGTTGTGTTTTGGTGTGATGAAAGAATGGAAGTGAATGTGGGTGATGGTTTTGTGTTATAATTTAAGTTCTTACAGCACAACACTTAACTAAGCTCACATTAAGCCAACACATTATACAAAAGATTAGTGGCATGGGAAAAGCCCCATCGTAGCCGTGAGGTGTATGGTAGGGGGGTTGGTTTTATTTTCTTTTTATAAATAATATGTATTTTTATAAACTTTAATAATTATATATATAAGTTTTTATAAAAACTAATGCCCCAGCACTTTAAATTGATGTTATAACATGCCAAAATAATTCACTAGTCTTATTGTTTCGTTGTTTGGTTGATAAAGTTAGTTCGGGTCTTGTACCGGGTAAAATACTGATATATTGTGTTACATATAAAATTTTATGTTCATAATAATTCTAGTACAATTTTTATTGTCCCGTTAATTAATCTAGCTCTTCAGACTAATAAATTTGTCATTTTGAGTTCAGTTCCTGAACCGACTTTGTCAGTTTTTACTAAACAAACCGTATAGCTTTAAATAATAAGATTTATGTATGGGTTTTATACTATTTCTAACACTCGTTATTATTCTTTAGCTAAAAATATTTATTTTTGGATTTTCGAAGATTTGTTGTTTTGTGCTGCGGAATGCTGCACTTTGCTGCAAACGCTATATTTTGCTGCAGACTTGGGCAATTTGGTATTTTAAATAAAATTTTATAGTATAATAATACAGACATATCTTATGCCTTAATTTGAAATAACAGACTGTACCGTAACCAGTACTGATATTTATTACGTGTTTGCGTCTTTGTCATCCGTCTAAGATATAGTTTTATCTGTTCATGATTGTGAAGAATTCATTATCATACCAAACTATGATTATGTTAAATTCTAGACTTTTAAGACTTAAAACTATAATTTAAGTCAACTTGTTCGGTAAATAAACGATGTAATAGTTGTTCAAGTTGTACAGAATTACTAGAATTTTGGCAATTGTCACAGCCTAAGTCCAAAACATGATGCCTATATGTCAATCCTTATGCCTTCTCACACTTCTCATGAAAAAAAAACGTTTTACAGGAACCTCACCCTCTAAAGGAATCTAGTTTATTTTAATCTTTGTTACAAAGTGTTAATGTCAAAAGCATTTAGGTAACCTAATGATACATTATTATTATTTTTCTGGGGTAGGATCAAATAGGATGAGAATGAATTTTAAGTTTTACTTTTTAAATAATCAATGATTAAGATGAAAATATTAGAAAAATATGAATGTTATATTTGAAAATTACAATTTATTGACTTTCTCTTTCCATGCATATTCCACCCTATTTTTTAATAGTTCATAACTTTTTTTATACAGAATATTTTTTTCATGACAATTTCACCAAAAACGAACGTATTTTTATCTGTAATTTGAGTACCCTATTACTATATAAAATATAACAATTAAAAAACCAAAAAAAATGTGCTGACTTTCTTTATATACGTGGTGGGTTTCATAAGTGAAGCTAAGTGTTTTTGTGAATAAAATGAACCAATTCTGGCTAGATCTTTGGAAGTTGTATTAATGGCATTTTTGTAAATAAAAATGCACTTATTTTAAGTAAAATCTTAACACCAAGGGTAAATCTCGCAGTTTCCCAATCATTTATTTAAAACCTAGGAAACTGTCATCCCCAATCCAAATTTAATTCTAATATATATGCATATTTTATATCTAATTCAAAGAATTCAAATCATATTCCCCAGTCATCATTTCCCATCGATGCAAATAAAAATCAGGGTTTAGTATTAATTGGAGATTAGCGATCAGAGTTTATATGTTTCTCCTTTAGTAGAACCTATGTTGTACATATGTGTACCATACCATTATACTTTGGTGTATTGCTATAAAAATCAGTGTGTTTATGCAAGGTGTAGAAGAACTCATATGTATACATTTATGTATTGCTAAAAAAGACATAGTTTTTGCATAATACAATAGTGCATTAATCATTTAATGAAGAACTTTTTAAGCATTGTTTTTAACTGAGTTGGAGCATGTGTTTCATGAAACAATAAATCCGTATATTAGAAACCCTGTTATACGTATTTGTATTGCGTGAATAAGAAAGCATAATATATGAATGTGTCGAAAACTACAGAAAAACCATAATCACAATGAATAAACTGATGCAAAAAAAAAAAAAAAAACTGACGAATTGTTTTGTTTGAATATTGAATTTTTTAATCTTGGATCAATAAATTAAAAATCACCTGAAAAATAGGAAACAGTTATCTAACATGGTAACTGATTTTGATTAATCTATTTTAAAATTTGTTTACAATCAAAAAAATTAAGTCTATGTTTAATGTCATTCTTACTATTATAATCTTAAAATTAATCAATGGTTAACATGAGTTTATTAAGTTCAGGGAGAAGATTCACAAATAAACCTAACCCTATATATATATACACACACTCTGTGTTTAAGCTGACTCCCTTGTGTTAAAGCTGACTCCCCTAAATTCAATTTCAAAACAAATAAGAACAAAATCATGTTTTAATTAAAAAAGTGAGGGACTATCATCTAGATGACAAGTTGGTGGTATGAGACTAAAAAAATATATATTTCATCCGTATCTCTTACATTCATAAACGAACATTGGAAACTGAAATGAGGGACTATTATCTAGTTGACACGATGGTTGTAGGACCTCCACCATTTATATTCGTAATGTTCAATCAAAACCTTATCCAACAGTAAAACATAAGTCATTATATACAAGTGCAAAACATTGAGTCTTTCTAAACACTCAAAAATGATAAATATTCATATCCTTGCAATACCTTATCCAGCACAAGGACATGTGATGCCTCTTATGGAGGCAACACGGTGTTTCACCAGCAATGGTCTCAAGGTCACGTTTGTGAACACAGAGTTCATTCACAAAAGGCTTATGAGTGCCTGTTTAGAGATTGATTGTCCGAGTGATTTGATGCAGTTGGCTTCTATCCCTGATGGGATGGAACCTTGTGGTGACAGGAATGATCACGGGAAGTTGGCAAAAACAATGTTCCAACTTATGCCCAACAAACTAGAAGAGCTAATAAATGATATCAACAAAAATGAGGACGAGAAAATTACATGCATCCTTGCTGATTGTATATGGGATGGGTACTAAGAGTTGCACGGAAGATGGGCATTAGACTAGCACTCTTTTGTCCCAGCTCGGCTGCAGTTTTGGCTGTGTCCATGAGCCTTCAGAAGCTGATGGATGATCAAGTTATAAACTGCAGATCAGGTGAGATAGCTTTTTAAGTTTTTATCAACTTACATAACAAAATAGTTATCCGTAACTCGTGAGTAATCAAGCTCTTTTTCCAGGAGAAATTCTGAAGGATGAAATGATTCAGCTGTCAACATCTATGCCACTCATGGACCCTGCGAATTTTGTATGGGCATGTATGGGCGACCCGGTCACGAACCAGATTTTCTTTGATTACCTTTTTCTTGAAGGTAAGGATGCAGCAGAAGCAGCAGACCACATAATTTGCAATTCATCCATGGAGCTGGAGCATGGGGCATTCACTCTATTTCCAAAGATGTTGCCAATTGGTCCACTTTTGGCCACCAACAAATCCACAAGGCAAGTAGGCCACTTATGGAAAGAAGACTCTACTAGCTTGACATGGCTCGATCAACAGCCGGTCTGCTCGGTCATTTATGTTGCATTTGGGAGCATCACAATTTTTGACCAGCTGCAATTTGAAGAGCTGGCGTTAGGACTCGAGGATACCAAAATGCCATTCTTGTGGGTTGTTCGACCTGGCCCAAGTGGTAATATGGACTATGTCTACCCGAGCGGCTACTTGGACAGAATAGGCAGTCACGGGAAAATAGTCAGCTGGGCACCTCAGCAGGAGGTCCTAAACCATCCGTCAGTGGCTTCCTTCATGAGTCATTGTGGTTGGAACTCTACAATGGAAGGCGTCAGCAATGGCGTTCCTTTCGTGTGTTGGCCGTACTTTGCTGATCAGTTCTTTAACAAAACATATATATGTGATATCTGGAAAACTGGTGTGGGTTTGAACAAAGATGAAACAGGTATTATTGTTACACGAGAAGAAATCAAGAATAAAGTGGAGCAGCTGCTCAACAACAACATAATCAAAGAAAATGCTTCGTATTTTAAAGAAAAAGTGATTAACTGCTTGCGAGAAGGAAATTCCTCAAACAAAAACCTCAACAAGTTCATTGATTGGCTAAAGGAAGGATGAACATGTTTGAATGAATAAAACCTGCAAATGATCATGCACAAATTTTAAGATTACGTTGTACGTTTGCAAAATTACATGTCTCCGTTTAGCATATGATCCAACTTATAATAAAAGATTCTAAATAATGTCACCTTACATTCTCTATTTCAACCTCGTGAATTTATTTATATTCATTTAATATATTTCTTTTAATATTAATAACTAATATATATATATATATATATATCACCTATCTTTACTCTTAACTTTATCTAAAATTAATAAGTAACTTTGACACATGTCATATTCTCCTTCAATCTTTTAATTATATTATTAATATCTACATTTAATATTTAATAAATAATTAATATCTCTTGAACTAATATGATAAGAATTAATTCACAAATATTAAATTAGTAAAAGAAAAATAAATAAATTGAAACCATATCGTGTGTTATACAGGAAATAAATAATTATTTAACTATTAATTAGAGTTTACTATATTAATATATAATATATAATAGTTTATTCAAGTTTTACAAGATAAATTTTTTAACCTTTTTGTAATTTATGGTGGTGTACCTTATGTATAAGGGGTTTTTTTTCTTTTTCTATTTCTAACCTAAAACTTTTCTTCTTTTGAAATTTCGACTCTTTATTTTTTTTTTACTTTTAACTCAAAACTTCTAATTACGGAACCATAATTTCACCCTCATTTTAAGACACTAAACTCTATTAAGTGTCTTAAAATCTTGGTAAAAGTTTTTTTTTTCTTGAAGAGTTGTATTTTAAGATATTATAGATAAACTTATTAAGATATTATTGATAAACTTATGATCAATTTCATTTTGCATACTAGTCAGGTATAAGTCTATAAGATCTCGATCATGTGCATCAGTGTTCATTTATGATGTGAAACGGATTCACAACTTTTAATAGATATACACTTTATGGCAATTAAAGAGAAATTTTATTGTATAAGAGGAAAGAAGTATATCAAGTGTAGGAGAGAAGTTTGGTTTTTGATTTGCAAGATCAATAGTTGAGATTAAGTGGTTCCTAAATATAAAATTCACATAACTAAGACTATCTTTAATGCGCCTGCGTAAACTCTGTTCGTTGGAAATGTCCGAATTGAAATGCTGCATTGATGTCAGCCGCCTGAAGTTACCCAAAAGGTGAGTATCCGAATTTAAGGGCTTAGGTTGTGTTGGTTATTGTGCCATTTCCTTTTTTTTAAAGTAAACTTCATTAAAACGCAACTACCTCAAACCGAGACAGCCTAAAACAAAATACAAATTTACATATTTACACCATTCATTCTAAGTGAAACTTTGACATTTAGACCTGGACGAATACCACAAGAAATCAACCGATTTTTTTCACTTATAATATTTTCTAGCTTAACCGGGTTATCTTTGAATCTTGATCCATTCCTAGCCCTTCAAATGCTCCAACATCCAATTCTGATTAGACCCATAAACATCTCTTTTTTCTAGCTCGATAGCCCAAAATACTCATGAACTTCAAGAAAATCTCTAAATGAAAAAACATAAATGTTTGGAACCTTACACCAACCGCTTATGTATGACCAAACCATTACTACATAACCGCAAGAGATGAACAAATGTTCCTCCGTTTCATCTTCCTCGCTGCACATACTGCAAGCCGTAACATCGCCACATGTGTTTCTTTTCTTTAACGCCATCAGTGTTGCAATCCTGTTCATTTCCGCTCTCCAAATAAACATATTACATTTGCTCGGTATCCATTTACACCATTCAGGAGTAAAAACATTCTCTTGACTCTATTTTTATCCAGTCACAGCTTTCACACTGAAATTAGTGTCGTTTCCACCGATCCAGGCCCAATGATCCCGCGACTGGTTCAGCTTAGTTGCTATGAGCATATTACAAAGGTTCAGCAAATTTGTAACTTCCATACCTGCAGATAACGACCTTTTCCATTGCCAAATGAACCTATTGGAACTGTTTTGAGGGGATATACGATCGCAGACCCGACAAGCCTTTGCCTCTTAAAGTTTGAAAAGATCCGGAAACATCTCTGAGGAGGTATGGCCCCAAATGACCATACCCTTGACCAAATTTCAACAAGGATAACCTTGAGCGCAATGTGCAATGGTGCGCCTTCCTTGGATCCAATAGGTCACACAATGAACCTTGCACACTCAGCGCAACGGTGAATTATACCAGCTTTTATAGGTTACACAATGAACCTTGCACACTCAACGCAACGGTGAATTAGACCAACTTTTATAGGTCACACAATGAACCTTGCGCACTCAGCACAAAGGTGAATTAGACCAGCAACAATAGGTCGTACAATGAACCTTGCGCACTCAGTGCAACGGTGAATTAGACCAATACAATAAAGTCACACAACGAACCTTGTGTACTCGCCACAACGGCAAGTTAGACTTACGCGCGAAGGTTACTAGACCCTGCGCACAGCAACATTCCTCTGAGCTGTGAATCCCAAAACCTTGCAAGGATAAGACACACATGAGAAGCGCCTCATAGTCTTAGGACAAAAGGATGTACCCGTAACACCCTGCGCTGGCGGGAAAAATCTTGACAGCCTCGAAGAAGTGGTAACCACTAAGAAATGTTGACCATACCTTAGGGTACGAAATGGCAGAACTGTGACCAAAGGTCACTTGGCAAGTTGCGTGTGACAGTGCCCATGACCATGTGAGGCAGACGTCAGACCATACACCAACCACATCTCTGCCAGTGAATGTTCCACTTTCTCCATCTTCGGCTGGCAACAAGCCTGACACCAGAGACGGCTGCCTTTACACGTGGCACCACTCAACATCTGACAAAGCATACCTCCCGACAGTGGACATTAATTCTCCTGCAGGGAGCATTTAATGTCTGACCAGAGGGACAAAAAGGATGTCTCTGGCTATATGGGCCGGGCCCAAGGCCCACCTACATTTCTCCTGACCATACCTTTCTCGCTATAAATAAGTATTGGATCTCCAGGTAAAAGATACGCTTACAAACTTACAATACTATACACCATACACATAAGCTCTCGCTTATACTTGCAATCACTTGCTTACCATCCCATATACTTATTCTCACGCTGGAGTGTGGTCACGGAGAAAACCACCCTTTTCTCTGTGGCGAGACTAACGGCGCTGCTAGTTTTGCAGATCAGCCGGAGCGAGCTTACAACCCAAAAAGTGAAGTGAGGGGGTAACCTTTTATGCAGAAACACCCTGGTTGTGACTTATATATCCCCGGATATCACTAGGTCAACCGGTGCTTCTTCATTGGCGCATTCCGTTATTTTCTCACTATTTCCAGTTTCCAACCTCCCATTTTTCACCTTTCCAAGCCTCATCTCTTTATGGCTGATTTTCCATCAACCACCCCACGAGGCCCTCGAGGCGAAGGCAAGAACCCGGTTCAAGCCTCTCGTATCGACGGACAAGTGAGGGAAGACTCTTCCGAGGATACCGGAGCTCACCACGGCTCTGGCCGAATAAACATCCCGGTCACCCCCGGAGCCCAGCTAGAAACTCCCTTTGTTCCAATCATGTCGGTCTTACCCTCGGGTGAGACATCGATGTCATGGTTCATAAAGTCTCAGACGGCCCTGAACGCCGTCTATGCACAACTCTGTGCGCAGACAAACACCCCTGCTGTCCCAGTACAGCCAGCCGTTCAGGTGCACGCTTCGCCTGCACCGAGGATTTTGAGTTACGACTCGCCAGCAGGGCGAGCGTACCATATAGTCTCCATCCACAGGAGACAGAGTACACACAACCTCCGCCTAAATCGGAGTCTCGCTCTCGCAGACGAGCATCTGTCCACTCACGGTTGGGCCCGCGTCCTGAAGGGGAGCGGTACACCAGCGTGAGGAAGATAAAACCTACGGTGAAGGTGATAGCGCTAGAGTTTTCACCGGATACCCAAGAATCATGCTGCATACAGGTTCGCTCCACGAGGCGATTACAACCCGGAGGCCAAGCATGATTACAACTTGATCTACCGACCTACGAACGCAGCCGAGAACTCCAAGTTCATCAAGGAGATAGCTCTCGCACCGTTGGAGCGTGCAAGTTGCCCTCCAACGTCGAAAATACAACGGGTTGACGGACCCGGATGACCACCTGCATCTTTTTACTGGCGCAGGACTGATCAGAGGATGGACACTACCGATGTGGTGTCACATGTTCGTTCAAACCCTCACAGGCGGTGCACACCTGTGGTTTGATAACTTGCCCACGGGCAAACTCGGGTCTTGGAACGACTTGAAGGACAAGTTCCTGGCGCATTTCAGTCAGCAAAGGCGTTACGTCAGAGACTCCTTAGACGTAATGAATATTTGGTGGTGGGATGATGAAAGTCTCGAAGACTTCATCACCCGCTACAACAAAGAGGTGCTAGAGATAGGGGATGTGCATGAAGACCTGATTCGTGCACAGTTCAAGTACGCCGTACGCTGTGACGAGATGATCAAAGTCTTGTCAGGGACTACAGGTCTCCCCAAGAGCTGGGAGAAACTTATGGCGGCGGCGAAGGTCTATGCGCAAATAGAGCGCAATCTCAACAACAGTAGGCCTCCCCTACCTCATCATGGTCCCCAAGACTTGAGCAGGAGTTTTGGGAAAAAGAATAAAGGGTGGAGGGACCACAGCCAGGACCCTCCCCACACACCGGTCGACGCCTGCGCGACCATTAATAAGCTCACCACCCAGCGAGCAATAAAACAATATAATCGCGATCGCCAGTGGACCCCACTGACGAAGACACCAGCAGAGGTCCTTAGTACAGAAGACCACCAATTCAAACAACCACCGCCGATGCGCAACAAGAAGAGTCAAGACCCCAACCTCTTCTGTGATTATCACAAAGACACATGACACACAACCGACAATTGCATCTCCCTACGCATGGAGA
This sequence comes from Scalesia atractyloides, assembly GCA_947069175.1. Classification (NCBI taxonomy): domain Eukaryota; kingdom Viridiplantae; phylum Streptophyta; class Magnoliopsida; order Asterales; family Asteraceae; genus Scalesia; species Scalesia atractyloides. The sequence continues at coordinate 84,939,517 of CAMTDV010000020.1, read as the reverse complement.
TTGAGAAGGCACTCAAAAGTGGGAAGCTCACCCAGTTATTACAAATTGTGCGCAATGAGGTGCGTCAAATCATCTTCCCCGTCATCCCCGGGGGTCCACAAGAAGACCGACCGGTAGTGATAACTGGCATTTTCAGTCACTACCACACCGATTACACGTTCATAGACCCTGGGAGCTCTATGGACATTATATATGAACAGTGCTTCCAGCAACTTGACCCGGAGGACAAAGCATGCCTGGAGCCGGTGGATTTCCCACTCACTAGTTTCTGCAATGAGGCTGTTTTTCTGTTGGGACAGATTTCTTTTCCGATTACTCTCTCTGACGGGCGCCACACTCGCACCGTCCAGGTCAATTTCATGGTCATGCCGCAACCTCGCGCCATGACGTACTATTAGGATGGCGCGCCCAAAGAGACTTCAGCATGGCTACTTCCATTCCTCATGCCGCTTGCGGTTTTCCCACAGAAACCAGAGTGGCTATCATGTATTCAAGGAAGGAAATCATGTCTGTGGACGAGGAAATACCAATAAAGTAACCCAAGCCATATTCCGACGGTGAGCCAGAAAAGTGGGTACTTAACAAGTACCCGGAATAAACCATGCTCTTGGGACCCGCCATGACCCCCACAGTCAAGGCGCGGTTGAAACAGTTGTTGTTCCGAAACTCCGACATCTTTCATGGTCACTGGTGGATATGACAGGGGTACCAAGGGAAATAGCTGAGCATGCACTTCACACTTTCCCTTCAGTTCAGCCTATCGTTCAGAAAAAGCGCAGCTTTGGGCCTGAAAAGACCCGCGCTCTGGACGAGCAAGTCACGGAACTTCTCCAAGCAGGAATTATCCGAGAAGTGCGTTATCAGACATGGTAGCAACCAGTCATGGTCCAAGTCAACGTAGTTGCGCATGTGCGTCGATTTCAAAGATCTCAATAAGGCATGTCCCAAGGACTGTTACGCCTTGCCGGAAATCGACAAAAAGGTGGACTCTCTTGCTTAATTCAGGTGGAAATGTTTCCTTGATTGCTACAAGGGCTACCACCATATCCAAATGAAAAAGAGGACGAAGACAAAGGCATTTATTGCTACACAAAAATGCCCTTCGGACTGAGCAACGCAGGAGCCACCTATCAACGCTTAATGGACCATGTCTTTGGGGATGACATTGGTGAAACCGTGGAAGTATACATTGATGACCTAGTCATCATGAGCTCGGATGAGGAGAAGATGTTGGCGAACATCCAAAAAACGTTTGCCTCCTTGCGCAAGGCAAATCTGAAGTTGAACCCCAGCAAGTGCTCTTTTTGAATGGAGGAAGGCAAATTTTTGGGATTCATCGTTACGCGCGATGGCTTTAAAGTCAATCCCGACAAAGTGGAAGCGATTCAGCGTATGCGATCACCCTCAACTATTAAAGAGATGCAACAGTTGGCAGGACGGCTGGCTGCGCTGAACAGGTTCTTGGCTAGCCACACGATGAAGTCTTTCCCTTACATCAGCACTCTGCGGAATTGTGTGAAAAAGAACAAGTTTCAGTAGACTCTAGATGTGGAGAAGGCCATCACCCAAATGAAGGAATACTTGATTCGGCTACCAACGCTAACCGCGCCGCAGAAGAAGGAGCCACTGATAGTCTACCTTTCCGCATCAGATGTCGCTCTTGGAGCAGTTCTGCTAGTAGAACGCACAGGAGTTCAAATTCCGATCTACTACGTCAGCAAAATGCTTACCGACCCAGAGACCCGATATCCCATGATGGAAAAGCTAGCTCTAGCTTTAGTCCATGCATCCCGTCCGTTGCGCCGATATTTTCAGGCCACAAAATAACAGTTCTCTCAAACTACCATCTAGACCAAATTTGTCAAAGCCGGATATCTCCGGTCGCCAAGCAAAATGGGCGATCGAGCTTGGTGGATACAATGTTGTGTATAAGCCACGACCGACAATAAAAGGGCAAATATTGGCCGATCTTATCGCGGAAGTTCCGCAGAATAAAGCACAGGAGTGTGAAGGGGTACAGAATACAGCGCCAGTTACGGATAACCGCATACTTCACACTGATGGCGTGTCCAACGACGACGGTGTAGGGGTAGGTCTCCGCCGAATAAGCCCCGATGACCAAGAGTTCACCTATGCCATCAGGTTGGATTTTAAAAGCACAAATAATGAAGCTGAGTACGAAGCGTTCCTGGCAGGTCTTCGGTTAGCAATCAAGATGGGTGCGCAGAATTTGGAAGCCCATGTTGACTCGCTCCTAGTCGCCGGACAGGTCAACAGCATGTACGATGCAAAGGGTGAGGTAATGGCCTTGTATCTAGAACAAGTGCAAGCCTTAATAACCAAGTTCCAATATTTCAAGATAACCCATGTTAATCGGAGCGAAAACAAACATGTCGACGCTCTCAGCAAGCTAGCTGCTACAAGCTTCAAGCACCTTGCGCGCGAGGTGCGCATTGAGGTACTAAAAAACCCTTTTGTCCCTTTGCAACAAGTCAACATCATAGAAGTGGGAAATCTATCTTGGATGTCTCCCATCATCATGTTCTTGAACCACGGGAGCCTTCCAGAAAACAAAGCGGAAGCAAGGAAGGTCCAGAACAAGGCACTCAACTATGAAATGGCGGATGGTATCTGATGCGAAAGACTCCAAGTACTTGATCCGCGAAATACACGAAGGGTTATGTGGAATTCAAGCCGGCCCACGCATGGTCGTTGCAAAGATCATGAACGCCGGATATTATTGGCCTGGCATGCACCTTCATGCAGTTGAAACATTGCGGAAATGCGCATCATGCCAGCGCCATGCTCCAAAGACACTGCGCCCCAAGAATCCCTTGATTCCGGTAACAGAAGCGTGGCCCTTTCAATGGGACCATTCGAAGACGCTCCAGGAGCAGTGAAATTCATAATTTTTGCAGTCGATTATTTCACCAAATGGGTAGAAGCTAAACCCCTCGCATCCACCACAGCAATTGTAGTGCGAAAGTTCATTTGGGAACACATCATATGCCGTTTTGGGTTACCCCTGCGTATAGTCAACGATAACGGCCCCAATTTCACAGCCGAAGAACTGCAGCAATGGATGAAAGAGATGCATATCGAACACGTTTTCACTTCGGTCGCGCATCCTCAAGGGAACGGCCAAGTCGAAAGGATTAATAAAAGTATAATTGAGGGAATCAAGACAAGGTTGGGAACAGCGCGCAGAGGGTGGGTAGATGAGTTGCCAAGCATCTTATGGGTTCATCGAACCATGCCGAAAACCAGCACGGGACGAAGGCAGTAATTCCTGCAGAAATAGGCCTCCCATCACCGCGCATGTTAGTTGCGCAAAAAAAAAACGAGGAGGAGCGCATGCTAGACTTGGACTTGCTAGAAGAAAGGCGTGAAAACGCTGCCATCAATGAAGCAAAATACAAGTCCAAACTACAGAAATACTATAACGCGCGAGTTCGCATATGCACCTTCTTACCCGATGACTTTGTTCTACGCGACAATGAGGCATCTAACGCTGAACGACCTGGAAAACTAGCACCCAAGTGGGAAGGTCCTTATGTTATTCATGAAGTCTTGGGAAAAGGCGCATACACCCTTAAACGCTTAGACGGAACAAGCATCCCTAGGACATGGAATGCGCAGCAACTAAGACGGTGCTACATGTAGACCTCGAAGTTCATCGTCTCTTGTCTATTTCAAAATGCGGCCCTTGCGCCCAATTATGTAATATAGATAAGAGTTACTTCATTTCTTTTTTATCTTAATGTTTCGCTACAAATGCGCGGAACCACGTTGAGTATACGCAAAAACACAGTGGTGCACAATGACTCGTAAAACATAAATCACTACTTATGCAACACGCACAAGAGCTGATACCCATGCGCGAGTTCATTACCAGTTACATTAGCTATACTTACACAAAGTTGGTCCAGTTCACGCAATTATTGTAACAAGAAGAAACATTTCATTAAGAGATAGAAAAGTATGTACATAACCACGTCATGCGCGGCGCAAACAATGATCCTACAAGAATATTACATCAAGGATCCTACACTAGTCTTCTTCTTCAGCAGCGACCTCAGCGTCTTCCGGAAAGATATCCTTCAAGCGGTCGACGAAGTCATCATGGGTAAGCACCTCGCTTACCAACTCCAAGGCAGGGATTTCAAGACGATTATACCCTTGCTGCGACTTCTCGAAGACAGCTCCAGTATTAACTCCATGAGTGGAGGCATGGTTAGAATCCCATGGAGTATCCAAGGCATGAGTGACTTGTTGTACACACTCATCATAGCCTTGCGCATGCCCATCATGTCGCGCAGCAACCACCAGCTTATCCACTACCATCCAACTCCGCGAAGTTGACGGTGGAATTGGCAATCTGCAAATACAAAGGAAAGATCAGAGCCATCACATAAAGGTCAAAAAATAACAAGTGAAGACACTTACATGGTCAATCCCATGCTATTGAAGCCACAGCATGTTGTTGGTGAGCGATTCCACCAACGATTCGGAGATGGCACGGGAGTTTTCAGAATCCTCCATTTTTCTCTCCCACTTCCACCTTCGCCTCTGCCAACTGCAGCCTACGCATGAGATCAGCATTATTCACAGAGGCTGCTTGGAGATCTTTCTTAGTGCTCGCTAAAGCAGCTCAAGCTTCGACCTGCTTGATTTCAACAAGTTTAGCAACATAACTTAGACATATCAACAAAGAATGAAACAAAGAAAAGGGGGTACCTCTTTCTGCTCGCTGTGCTCGCGTTGCACACTGGCTTGTGCAGCCGAGGCAGCCACCGCCTCCTTCTCCTCTCGCTCGCGCACCACATCAGCGCGCAACTGGGCCAGCTCATCCCTAAGGGATTTCTTCTCCCTGATATCCCTCTCGCAAGCCTCCTTACACAACTTGCGTTCCTCAACAAGTTTGGCATCCAAGGCTTCGGCCCGGTTCTTCCACCCCTGCGCAGACCACCCTTCAATTCGCTGATTATCGGCGAAGGCAGTCTCCCTTGCCAACACCGCAGCTTCACGCACAGCTACTTGGGCTCACTCCTTACCAAGGGTCTCTTGAGCAGCCTCAAGATTTTTCTTTTCTTTCACCAGACCCCACCATTCACGAACAATCTTATAGGTCACCGAGGCGGACCTGGCAGCTGCTTGAAGGTACGTATGATCCGTCTCTTCTTCTTCACGATCAAAAGAAAACGTACTTCCGCCGGGGGAAAGCTCCCTTAAAAAACTCACGTCACACCAGCCAGTGAGAAAAGTCATCTCCTTTCTCCAACTTCCACACAGAAGTGTGGATCTCTTCAGCGTAAGCAGAAGAAAATAACCTGTAATAATAATCCCCCGGAGTCTCATCCGGGCGGATGGGAGACAAACCAAGGGCGGCAGATCCCGTGCCGCCCTCAGGTAACGGTTCCTCCACATGTCCTGGTGGAGCACCAGTCTAAACCTCTTCGGTGGATGCCGCTCCCGACGGCCCCGCCTCACCAGCATTAACCGCGCCACCCAGATGCACGCGTTCTGCCCCCACCACAACGGGTTCTTGCACAACAAACCCCGATTCTTCCAATTCCATGGAAGGTTCCCCAAGATCCACCCGTGATTCCTCAACAACAACCACAGGTTCTTCAATATCCTGTTGTGGTTGCGTCAATGGAACACCCAGAGTTTCCAAAACCGGGGAACCCACATTAGTACCTGTACCAGCACCTTCCACCTCCCCGTGAGGCCCCTCCCTCACGCCGACCGGTTCTTCTGCCCCAGCAGCAGAACTTCCTCCTTGACCACCGGCCTGGGTCATCGACGATTCAACTTCCCCAGTGCATGGGCCGGAATCAACAAAAACCGGCTCATCCCCCACTGTATAACAACAAGGGTTAGTTACATACAGCATAAAAAACGGAAAGAAATATCAAGGGGTATAACAGCTTACAAAGGGATATTCTAGAAGTTAGTGATCCAAATCCGCCCACTTCCCAAAATGTCTCCGTGCAACCGTTTTAGAGGGTTGCGCGGGAGAGGTTCTCTTCGGGCGCCTCTTCCGCGTCAGAGGCACTTCTCGGACCTCTTTAGCCTCCTCCGAGCTAGCAGGTTCCACTTGTCAGTGATAACGCGCTTACCTTTGGGAGGGCCTACCCCGAGTTGAGTTGCCTCCCTATCCACCACCGCGCTTGACCCCGCGCGTCCTTTTTTTGTGATCTGGGCCAATGCCCAAATCCATCAGAGCGCCTACATTTAAACAAGGACAACAAATAAGTCACCTGCAAAGGTGCGCAAGTAAACAGTAAAGACTCACCAGTTGGTAGCGCACGGGCCTCTAGGTCCGCGTCCTTGATTAGGGCAAAATTGCCCAGGACCTGCGCGTACCAGGTAGGCTCATCCGTATTCAAAGGAAGCTTCTCCATCCACCCTTCCTTCCTCTGGAAGGTGGCCAAGAACAACGGGGCTCCTGCAAGCAAAATACACACATGATGAACAAATCCACATGTCATAATCAAGGAAGAAACAAGAGAATAAGAATGCTTACAACGATTGCCCTCAACATACATTGGTCGAGACAGGCGGTCGGGTCCCCACACCAGGCTCATCCCCGCCGCCACCAGTACCCTTTCTAACAACTGAATTGCTGGAATCTCTTTCAAGTCAGAATACCAGGCGTCAAGCACTCGTATTGGAAGGGTCTCCGCCGGAATCTCTTCCGGCCCCCGGAACACCTTAGGCGCCGGTATAACACCGCCTTACCTTCCAATCATGGAAGGACTTGGGGGGAGAAAGCAAAATTTTCCGTGCCTGCGCACGGTGCTGAAAAGTGTAAAACCCCATTGAGCAATGGGGTTGATAAAAAATACGAAACCGATTGACGGTGGGAACAGACCCAGACGACCGTGAAAGAAACTCAAAGTCCCTGATTCTCACCATTCCCATCGGATTTAACTGGGAAAGGTAGAATCCATAATACGGCAGTACTTCCAAGAAAAACTTAGTGGTGGGCAACCAGAAGTTCCCCTCACCAAAGAAGTCAGAAAATAAGGTGATATAACCCGCCGGAGCATCAACGGTTGTCTCACATTCCGCCAACAACCGGGCATCCCAAGTGGGAGGAAACCAGAAGCTAGACAGAATCTCATCGAACGCCTGTCGATCAACTTACAAGCCGGCAAAGGAGACGGAGCAGCGGCACCAGCGGCAGCCTCAGGCTCTTGGATGCCATCAGAGATAAAGAAACAAAAGAAATCTTTTGGAAAAAGAATTTTTGAAGGATTGAAGAACTCAACAAGACTCAGAGTAAAAGTTTGAAGAAATGTGAATGAATGAAGAAAGCCCTACCGGAGCACCCCTATTTATAGCGCTCACATTTAATGCGCTCAGAGAACGTGTCTCAAACGTGGTGATAGCAACCAATCATAGACGGATGCGTGGAGATCAAGTGGGTAGTGAAGGTTAACGTGCGCGCGTGGCCAACACGATCTTTGCCAATCCATTAAATGAATGGCAGATGAAGCGGCTGAGTGCACGCTAAGCTGTCAGACGTCTTTTCAACTCCCACTTTTCTCACAAAACCACCTGTAATGTCAGAAGATCAGATTTTCAAATTCCAAAAGTTGAAGACAAAACGTTTCCTTCACACAAACGTTTCCTCTCAACACTTAGCAAAATTTTCGCCACCACGTTAACGGCGCAAGCAACAACTCTTCTAGTCCAGCACTCCTCCCACCTTACAACATGCGCGTAGGAGCAACACTGGACTGGGGGGACTTGAGGAGGTATGGCCCCAAATGACCATACCCTTGACCAAATTTCTACAAGGATAACCTTGCGCGCAATTGCAATGGTGCGCCTTCCTTGGATCCAATAGGTCACACAATGAACCTTGCACACTCAGCGCAACGGTGAATTAGACTAGCTTTTATAGGTCACACAATGAACCTTGTCCACTCAGCGCAACGGTGAATTAGACCAGCAACAATAGGTCGTAGAATGAACCTTGCGCACTAGCAGTTCTCCTAACATACTTTCTGGGCTATAATAATATCGAATCTCCAGGTAAAAGATACGCTTACAAACTACAATACTAGACCAATACAATGAAGTCACACAACGAACCTTGTGTACTCACCACAACGACAAGTTAGACTTATGCGCGCATGTTACTAGACCCTGCGCACAGCAACATTCCTCTGAGCTGCGAATCCCAAAACCTTGTAAGGATAAGACACACATGAGAAGCGCCTCATAGTCTTAGGACAAAAGGATGTACCCCTGACACCCTGCGCTGGCGGGAAAAACCTTGACAGCCTCGAAGAAGGGGTAAGCACTAAGAGATGTTGACCATACCTTAGGGTACGAAATGGCAGAACTGTGACCAAATGTCACTTGGCAGGTTGCGTGTGACAGTGCCCATGACCAGTGAGGTAGACGTCAGACCATACACCAACCACATCTCTGCCAGTGACTGTTCCACTTTCTCCATCTTTGGCTGGCAACAGGCCTGACACCAGAGACGGCTGCCTTTACACGTGGCACCACTCAACATCTGACAAAGCATACCTCCCGATAGTGGACATTAATTCTCCTGCAGTCTGACGCAGAGGGACAAAAAGCATGTCTCTAGCTGTATGGGCGGGGCCCAAGGCCCACTAGCAGTTCTCCTGAACATACCTTTCTTGGCTATAAATAAGTATCGAATCTCCAGGTAAAAGATACGCTTACAAACTTACAATACTATACACCACACACATAAGCTCTCGCTTCTACTTTTAATCACTTGTTTACCATCCCATATACTTACTCTCACGGTGGAGTGTGGTCACAGAGAAAACAACCCTTTTCCCCGTGGCGAGACTAACCGCGCTGCTAGTTTTGCAGATCAGCCGGAGCGAGCTTACAACCCAAAAAGTGAAGTTTGGGGGTAACCTTTTATGAAGAAACACCCTGGCTGTGACTTATATATCCCTGGATATCACCATGTTCAACCAGTGCTTCTTTAATCTCTTTTAACGGGACGTTACAAATCAAGCGATCCAGCCAAAAAGTCGTATCGCTACCATTGCCGACCGAAGCTTTAATGAAATTTCTCAAGGGTATCATGTACACAGTGGTTTTCGACATAATTTGAACTATATACTCCAACCTCCTCCCAGCGCTTTCTTAACTGGAAAAAAGTCCCAACCATTTCTCGTGGAATGAATCGTCTCAATGACTTTGATCCAAGTTTTACCTTTATCCGACAAGAACCTCCAACCCCATTTAGCAAGCAAAGCAATAATATTGTTTTTTAACTTGCTCAGACCTAAACCTCCATATTTTTTAGGTCGGGTCACCCGGTCCCAAGCAACCTAATGGAGCTTTTTTATCGATCCATCACCACCCCAAAGAAAGTTTCTAATTTTTGTTTCCAAGTCGTTAATAACCTGAGTTGGGGCTTTATATAAAGAAAAGTAATAACCTAGCAAACTTTCAAGAACTGATTTAATAAGAGTGATCCTGCCTCCGATAGATGAAGAGGGAAGCTTTCCATTTTGCGAGTCTAGAATCGAAGATGTCATATACCGGTTTCCAATTGGAAAATCGGTTCATATTTGCTCCTACCAGTCAATCCAAGGTATTTAAACGGGAAACTTCCCACTTGACATTCCACTTCCGCGGGATCTACTCCAATAGCAAATAAGTTATACTTCATGATGTTAACTTTAAGCCCGGAGCAAAGATGAAACACCCTTTGGATTCGAACCACGTTTGTTATATTTATTTCCAACCACTGTCCCATAAGAATCGCATCGTCCGCGTAGAATAAATGCGAGATACACAGGCCATTATTCCGTAATTTGACACCCGAAATCAAACCCACACTTATGGTTTCTCAAGCATACATGAAAGAGCTTCCATGACAATAATGAAGAGAAAAAGAGAAATGGGATCCCCTTAGAGCATTGGAATTTAAACGTAGGCGATCTGTTAACTAAAACCAACAAGCTCGCCAATTTAAGAATTCCTTTTTATCCAAGAGCACCATTTGACTGGGAAAGCCATTTGCTCCCTAATGGAAATAAGAAAACTCCAATTTACGTTGTCAACTTTTAACATGGATGGTTTATGTTTATTTATGAAATGCATTTATAGGACATGCAACAAATAAGAGAATGAATTTTGCTAACTTTGTGTGTTTACCAACTTATCTAATAAACATCATAAGCAAATTATTATTTAAAAGCCGCATCAAATGCACATTTCTATGTTTTTTTTGTTTAATAGGACGCATCAAATGCACATTTCTATGGTTTTTTTATTTAATAGCCGCATCAAATGCACATTTTTATGGTTTTTTAAACTTAGTTTACTTTTTGTTTTAACAGTTGATACGTGGTCGAAAACCGATGATGAATCGTATTTAAGTTTATATTTTTACGTGACTTTTGGTTTCGAATGGCCTACTTTTGATTAGAATTGTGTTTTGCAGGTCTAACGGAGTTTAAGGAGCTATTCGGGAGCTTTACGAAGCATCAGGGAGCGAACGGGATCAACCGGGAATTGGAAATGAAGAAAATGGAAACCAAGAGTTGGGCTTAGCGTCGCGGACGCCCAAATGGGCCATCGGCGATGCCCCTTGGTTATTCGCGTCGGCCAGAAACTCGTGTAGACAGCCTATTAAGGCGTCGGCAGAAAATAGAAAATCTAGAGGTGTCGCCGACGTCCTGTTTGGCCATCGCCGACGCCCTCCAGAAAGTGCTATCGCTGAAATTCAATTTTGAACGGGTTTTAACTTGTGTTTGACCATTTTTTGGAGGAGTTACGAGTTTGAGAGCCTTGAAGCACCTCTTGGGAGCCAAGAACACCATAACCATTCATCCACAAACCAATTCCAATCATCATCACCAATTGATCATCTTTGATCATAACCCTAACCTACCATCATCATCTCCTTCATCTTCCATCCACCTTCACCTTTCATCCCAAACCCTAACCATCATCATCACTACCTTTGAAGCTTCAAGATGTTTGCGGGTGATCAAGTTTCGTTCGTAATGAGCGGCTAATCTCTTTGGGTTTCACCCCGGTGTAGGTTTTTGTAAGTTCTAGGGTTTAACATTGTTTTGAGCTTTTGATTTTGGCAAATTGTAAATTGATTTGAAAACCTATGATAATTGTCTCGCATTGGTATTGTATTCGTGAATTGTTGAATGAGTTATGAAATTTGACTTTGCGAAATGTTTATGTGCGATTATGCCTTGTCTAGGTTAGAATTTACATGTTCTTGGTAATGAAGTGCATTGTAGTCCGTTGTCTATAACGTCGATAGCTTTTGGCACCTAAACCACGCAACACTAAACTCGTTAATCATTGTTGCAATTGAATTGAAACTAAAACGTGTAGGAACCTTAGGATTTGCAATACCGAACCGGGTGTGACTTGTTTCTCATCTTGTTATACTCAATCAATTAAGTTTATTGCAATTGTGTGAATTTTCATAGTTAAGTAATACAAATCAAATTTTCGGATCTTTCTGACATTCTTTCAAACAATCAAATATTTAAACAATCAACTTAGCAAACTTCATAAAAAGTGACATTTTTACTTAAAATCAATCACATTCATTCGCAAACCACAAACTCTTCGTGGTTCGACCCGTTACTACCACTAGCGCATTGTTAAGGGAAATTCGGGACTATAAATATTATCTTTGACCGGAGCGCGACACCCCGATCAAATTTTGGCGCCGTTGCCGGGGAGTTCGTGCGCTTTGCATTTGGGTTAAATTGATTTCCGTGATCAACTGTTTAAAGTGCTTAACTCTTATTATCATCTTTGCTTTTGTGTTACGCGGGTGTGTAACTTGTGCAGGATACAGGTAGTGCATGCATACACGGAATTCCGGGAGGACCTCGCCATTAGTGTTCGAACTTGAAATCGAGCGGGTCGTTAGGAGGAATTTAGCCAACCGATTAGAGGCAACTCTTGCGTCTAATCCACTCAACACCAACTCACCACCTACACCATCCTTTGGACTCATTCCAATGGATCCTCAAAATTCCAACCAACCCAACAACCAATATTATGATTATCCACCCCAAGCTCAAAACAATCAAAACAACCAATCGGGGGGTGGACACAACTCAAGACCACCAACACCACCATTCCAAAACCGTAGCCGAAACCCAACCAACCGCCAACGTACACCTACACCTCCTCCAACCCAAAACCGACAAAACCCGTTACCTCCAAATCTCAACAACCAAAATGTTAACGCCAACCGTGGGGTTAACCATAATCATGGAAATCCCACAAATGAAGCCCAATTTCTTGACCTCGATGAGTTGAGGAATAATATTCCTGATGATGCACCATATAGTGTTCCCGGTTATCAATCACCGGATCACATGAGCATTCATTCGGAGTACTCAGATGATGGGGGAAATTATAACGAGAGAGTTGTAGATGATGAATGGGGGGACAACAACACGGGGAACTTCTACAATGCGCGGAGGTTTGATTATGACGATTTTGGTTATCAAAATGCCAACTTCATGGGGAACAATAGCGGTTATGGGCAAGAGATGGGTAGAGATGACGGCTACGGGAATGACCGTCAACCACGCAATAATCAAAGAAATCGGATTACCGTAACAACAACAACAACAAAATAACAATGGTAACCGTAAACGAATCCCTTAATTTGTTGGCGGTGGGAATCAAGGTGGAAACGGGGGTGGTGACCGAAGGGGTAATTAATCAAGAGGTTAATGGTCCGCATCGTCAACATCAACAAGGCCCAAGAAGGTGTTAATGGGCGATTTAGACCGGCGGTCACCGAAAATGACTCACCTATTGTGCCTACACCTCGAGGGAGGCGATCATTCAAGTGCAAGCCCAATTACATTAACATCCCACCGCACTTCAACGGTAGGACGAATGACGAACCATACACTCACTTGGCGGAATTCTTTGCTATATGTAGCACGATTGGGGGTCACAATTTCGAGATAGAGGAAGTGAAGCTAAGGCTATTCCAGTTCTCGTTAAAAGATAAAGCCAAGCAATGGTTCCTCACGCTTCCAGCAAATAGTATTCACACTTGGGCAGAGATGCAACAAGTGTTTTTGGATGAATATTACTCAATTGCGAAGACTGACAATGCGAGAGACGAAATTCAGTCGTTTCGACAGTTTTCGGGTGAACTGTTACATAAGGCACTTGCTCGATTCAATGAGTTGGTTTGAAAATGCCCTCACCATCAAATTCCTAGATGGGAATTGTTAAAGTGTTTCATACGGGGATTAGATGCGGAGATCATAAGTACTTGCAATCGGCAAGTAACGGTACGTTGTTGAACAGCCACGAGGAAGATGGTTGGGAATTATTAGAGAGGATGAGTAAGAACTCCAAGGCCGTGGCTATGGCGGACGAACAAAAAAGCATCCAATCTCAAAGTCTTGGCCCGACCGCGATGCAAGTTCCAAGGACCGGATTGAAACATTAGAACGGGAGTTGGACCGTATGAAGAAAAAGAGGTGGGTGCGGTACAGTTTGCCGTGTGTGAAGAATGTGGTGACCTCGGTCACCGGGCCGAGTATTGTCAAGTTATTATGGCACACACTACTGAAGAGGTGAGCCAAGTGTATGGAGATAGAAAACAGTTTGCTATGAACTCCAACACTTACCATCCGGGTTTGAGAAATCATCCCAACTTTCGGTATGGTAATGCTTCGAATCAAATGAACCCAAATTTCCAATCGGGAAATCAAGGTGATGGTCAAGGCGGGTCGACGTACCAAAACCGCCAAAGTGGTAATTCGGTCGGTTACCAAAGAAATTACAACTAAGGGGGTGGCCAAGGGTATCACAATCATGGAGGTAATTACCAATGGGGTTACAACCAAGGCGGTAATGGGGATGGTAACTCAAACCCTCAAATGGGTGGTGAAGATTCCTTGAACTCTAAATTGGATGCAATCATGAATGCCATCACTACTTCGAATCAAGAGATAAAGTTGGAGATGAAGAAAGAGATCAAGGTACGTGACAAATCGCACAAGGCATTGGAAAAGCAAGTGGGTCAACTTGCGGAAGAAATGGCCCAAATGAGAGGAAGTGGAGGAAGACTCCCAAGTGACACCACAATGAACCCGAAGCATCAAAGTCCAAGCACGAATAATGTGAGGAATATGCACATTAACGCGATAAGTTTTCTTTCAAATGATGAGGTTTGTAGTGTTGAAAGTACTCCACCATCACACCTGGTTGATAGTGTAGTGGAAGATGTAGGTGATGAGTCGGGAAGGGAAAATGAGCAAGAAACGATTTCACAAATTAAAATCGAAAAAGTAACTAAAAATTCTTTTTGTGAAAGTTGTTTAAATGACTTGCATGCTAGGGCCGATGATATGGGTGTGGAGTTTAATACCATCCCATACCCGTTGGCTCTATTAAAACCAACTAATGCATTAAAGTTTGAAAAACGAAGCCCACCAAAGGACGAGAGGTGGGAAAATTTTAAACAAGCGAAAATTAATTTTCTATTACTTGATGACATTAAAAAGGTCCCGGCTCATGTAGAGTGTTTAAAAAGAATTGAGCACCGAGAAACGACACACTAAGATACCAAAACAATTTGACTTAATCTCACATGTTAGTGTCGTTTTATCGAGTGCCCTCCCCCAAAAAGCTCAAGATCCAGGAGATCCTCTTATTCCAATCCAAATAGGTAAATTTAAAATAAAGAGGGCACTCTTAGATCTTGGAGCTTGTGTGAGCATACTGCCTGGGAGTCTATATGACCAATATGATTTTGGTCCTTTCAAAAAGTTCGACACCCCTGTGGTGTTGGTCGATCAGACTCCCACACATCCAACGGGGATGGTGGAAGATATGATAGTGAAGGTTGAAGATTGCTATTACCCAGTTGACTTTTTGGTAGTTGACTATGTTGGGTGTGTTGAGGACACACAACCGATAGTCATACTGGGTAGACCGTTCCTGGCAACTGCTAATGCTATAATAAATTGCGCAGCGGGAACGGTAAGCATGAAATTTGGGGACCGGGAACTAAATGTGAATGTTTTTCAAAAATTTACTAACCCGCTAGGTGAGGATAAGTGTCCTAAGGTGGACATGAATCCGAACAAAAAGATATGTGCTATGGTTGGTAGGTTTGGAGAATCGAAGAAGAAACCGGTCAAGAAGAAGAAGGTGAAGAAGTCACCTCAAGAGAAGAAGGCAGATGAAGAATTAAGGAGGTTTGGCCCGTTTGGAAATAAATGGTATGAGTCATCGGTCGATGATGTGGAAGAGTTCGTGGGCGACAAACACTCCGTTCAACCACCGTGAGGTGGTATGTTATTTGTTGTTGTATATTTTTGTGTAATTATTCATTTTGTGTTTTGTTTCTTGTAGTAACTAAATGAACTTTGTGGGTGTGTTCCCTAGATACCCTCACGAGACCTACTCGTCCTTTGGAGCTATCGGAAGGTTTAAAAGGGCTTGTTGCATACGCTAAATGCAACCGTGATTCCTACGAAAGTGAGTTTAGGTTGTTGTTGTAATTCTTTTTCCACAAGAAAATCAAAGATGAATAAAATTATATGACTTGGTAATTATTTTAATAAAAATGATAGAACTAAGTGACTAACAAATTTTTAATAGTTGTGAGAAGCTTGCTTCTACACGAAGATTGAATTCGTAGGTAAATTATGTTCACGAGATGACCATTTTTATTGAAGATGAAGAACACACGAGGAATGAGCAAAAACCAGGTGCATACGTTTCTTTTTAGCTTTGATTTTTAGTTAGTAATAAGTGGATTGCATTTTGTATTTTATTTTCTGGGGTGAATTTCTGGGAAGGTTAGCCATGTCACATCCCTTGTGTGCTTTAAATGGCTCTATTATTACACATTAAGGACAATGTTAACCTCAAGTGTGGGGATGGGGAGAAAAAGTTTTTCAATTTTGACCCGTTCATTTAAACACTACACAGGACAATGTTGACTTCAAGTGTTGGGATGGGAAAATTTCAAAAAAAATTCAAAATGTCTTTGTTTGAAGCAATTTAAAAAGCACAAGTAACTAAGTTAATGAGGGATTACACAACTCATGTGGTCTTTTGTCATGGTCAAGTTCAAATTAATAACATGACGGGTATTTAGCGGGTGGTTATTTGGGAACAATCCGCCTAAGAAACTTGCATTTTATATATATCACATACCATACCTTCTATATCTGATATTTTGAGCCACTTTTACATATCATATATGCATATATTTCTTTGGTTGAGTGGACCATTACTCATGTATTGTAGAACTTGCAATTTTTGATACGTTTGAGACCATAGACCGAATATGAGCACAAGAATGATTAAGGCATTAGGTAAACCTTTTTACTTTACACCAGTTATTTACCCTTACCCGAAATCAATCCCTTAGTCGCCAATTTTGAGCCTAAACCCTTCGTTTGATTAACCCATTTAGCCCTTGACCGTTGAACCTTTTATTTTTTAACCCGTGTGATGAAAACTTGATTTTAGGATTAGTTGTAAAAAAAACAGAATAAAATTGAGAAAAGAAAAGAAAAATGTATGTATTAATAGTTTGTTGAATAAAAGGCGAAAAACTTTTGTCTCTTAGCTTATTGTTTCGTAGTCGGTTGTGTTAGAATAGTTGTTTTTGTAATAAAAATCGAGTTTTCATCACCTTAGCCACTTTCAAAATATCATATTCCATACCCTTAGTCTAGCCCCAATACAACCCGTTCAAGACCTTTTGACTTGTGCTTAATATTTGTGTTCGGTGGTGGAAAATGATTGAGTTGCAAGCTTATGTGGGTATGTGTTCTAATCGGTTTGTGTGATTATATCAAAAGTGCTAATACATCAATTATTAGCCAATCTCTAAGCCGAGTGGAGAGAACATTGTGAGGGATGTGTATGAATTGTGAGTTTCAAGAGCGGGTTAATCTTGGATAACCATTTTTATGTGTTAATCATGTTAACGTTAAATATTTTGAAAATGATAAAAATTATGAACCGAGTATGACATTAGACCTTAACTCATGTCTCAAGAATGGAAAGTGTGTTCCTCATTTGACCTACGTGAAAGTGAAAGACAGATTTGCTTGAGGGCAAGCAAAAGACAAGTGTGGGGATGTGATACGTGGTCGAAAACCGATGATGAATCGTATTTAAGTTTATGTTTTTTTACGTGACTTTTGGTTTCGAATGGCCTAATTTTGATTAGAATTGTGTTTTGCATGTCTAACGGAGTTTAAGGAGCTATTCAGGAGCTTTACGAAGCATCAGGGAGCGAACGGGATCAACCGGGAATTGGAAATGAAGAAAATGGAAACCAAGAGTTGGGCTTGCGTCGGCGACGCCCCTTGGTTATTCGCGTCGGCCAGAAACTCGCATAGACAGCCTATTAAGGCGTCGGCAGAAAACGAAAAAATCTAGAAGGCGTCGTCGACGCCCTGTTTGGCCATCGCCGACGCCCTCCAGAAAGTGCTATCGCTGAAATTCAATTTTGAACGGGTTTTAACTTGTGTTTGACCATTTTTTGGAGGAGTTACGAGTTTGAGAGCCTTGAAACACCTCTTGGGAGCCAAGAACACCATAACCATTCATCCACAAACAATTCCAATCCATCCAATCATCCAATTGATCATCTTTGATCATAACCCTAACCTACCATCATCATCTCCTTCATCTTCCATCCACCTTCACCTTTCATCCCAAACCCTAACCATCATCATCACTACCTTTGAAGCTTCAAGATGTTTGCGGTGATCAAGTTTCGTTCGTAATGAGCGGCTAATCTCTTTGGGTTTCACCCCGGTGTAGGTTTTTGTAAGTTCTAGGGTTTAACATTGTTTTGAGCTTTGATTTTGTGGCAAATTGTAAATTGATTTGAAACCTATGATAATTGTCTCGCATTGGTATTGTATTCGTGAATTGTTGAATGAGTTATGAAATTTGACTTTGCGAAATGTTTATGTGCGATTATGCCTTGTCTAGGTTAGAATTTACATGTTCTTGGTAATGAAGTGCATTGTAGTCCGTTGTCTATAACGTCGATAGCTTTTGGCACCTAAACCACGCAACACAAAACTCGTTAATCATTGTTGCAATTGAATTTAAACTAAAACGTGTAGGAACCTTAGGATTTGCAATACCGAACCGGGTGTGAGCCTTGTTTCTCATCTTGTTATACTCAATCAATTAAGTTTATTGCAATTGTGTGAATTTTCATAGTTAAGTAATACAAATCAAATTTGTCGGATCTTTCTGACATTCTTTCAAACAATCAAATATTTTAACAATCAACTTAGCAAACTTCATAAAAAGTGACATTTTTACTTAAAATCAATCACATCCATTCGCAAACCACAAACTCTTGGTGGTTCGACTCGTTACTACCACTAACGCATTGTTAAGGGTAATTCGGGACTATAAATATTATCTTTGACCGGGGCGCGACACCCCGATCAACAATTTAAGTAACATAATTTAAAGAGAAAATATGTGATGATTTGGAAAAGATAAGGATATATAAGGATGTTTGAATGGTTAGAAGGTGAAATTAAAGTTTTCAAGAAATTTTAAAGATCTGTATGGAACGTGCACAACAAAATAATTAGAAAGTAATAAACTTTTAGTTAAAACAGATCATCTTGATTAAATTACATCCGAAATGAACAAGCTTTTTTCATAAAAAAAAAGTACACCCATATGAGAAATTACACAAGCAAGAAACATAAACTGAAAATTACAGTAATCAAGAATATAACAAACAAAAATAATGAGAGATTGTAGCAGACAAATTTAAGATTCACAAGAACCAAAGATTTCGAAACAGGTTTTAAGATTATAGTCAGAAACATGAAAAAAAAAATTGGGCTTTACAGTACCCTCTATGCTAACAAGCAATCAATTGTGGGGTTTCTAATTCTTGAAGTAGATTGATACCCTTTAGAAAATGGTTTAGAGGAGAAATGAAGATTGAAACAGGGGAGAGACCGAGAGAATCAAAGATGAAAATGTGTATTTTTAGGTGTAAAATGAAGTGAGTGATGTTGAATGAACCCACCACATTTAGAGAAAAAAGTTTTTAAAATTAAATATTACTTATTTACTTATATTAGTTCTTTAAACATGTTTTAATGATTTAAGTAATTTAAAGAAATATGGGTGATGATATGGAAAATATAAGGATATGTAAAAATGTTTGTATAGTTGGAGATGAAATTCAGGTTTCTAAAGATCTTTAAGAATTTTTAAGGATTTTTAAGAATTTGTAAGAATATAATGTGGCAGCTTACTAGACAGCTAAGGCGTCTAAGGGCTCTCTTAGCATTGGAGATACTAAAAAAACAAGGGAAACAAGTAGGGAAATGACAAACAGGAAAATCCAATATTGTTGACTCATAAACCCATTTTCACCTTGATTTTCAAACGACTATATCATTTTCATACGTTATTATTTTTTATAAAAATTATGCCATATTAACGAACATTTTATTCTCTTTAATTCGAGCAGCCTATTGCTATAGTTTTCTTAAAAAATGTAGGATTTGATTTTGAATATACAGTAAGTGTGCCTACGTGATTTTGAATACCCATTACGTGATTACGTAATTTCATGTGAAACTACACTAATCGATTACGTAATTACATAACAATAGTTAACTATGTATTATTACGTGACTACATGATTTTGAATACTTATTTAGTGATTGTGTGATTTCATTATAGTATTTATGTGAAATCCACTAAGTGATTACCTAAAAACAAAACATCTAATACATAATATTTCATATGTAATATTTCAGGTATAATCATGTAATAAGAATAAATTGTATACAAAACATTAGCCAAATCAATTTATAATAACAACATAATATCGTATATTAGAGATTTAATCACGTAATAAAGGATAAGCAATCAAGTTCTTTTTATTGAATGTGCAATCCTGTTATAAGCATAATTGTATTAACATTAGTTATAACAAATCATATTGAATGTGTAATCACGTAATTAATTTACATCAAACGCATAATGATTTATATTAATGTGTAATCACGTAGTGAGTATTCAAAAATCACGTAGTCATGCACCAGGTATTCAAAATCACGTAATGGGTATTGGGTATTCAAAGTCTTGTAATTATTTTAAGGAAAATATAGCAATAGGCTGCTCGAATTAAAGAGAACTAGATCCTCGTTAATACGATACGGTGTAATTTTTTTTAAATATTATGTATGAAAAGGTTATGTTTGAAAATCAAGGATGAAACTAGTTTAAAGGAGAAAAAGATCATCACACTTTTCCCTCCTTAAATTGAGAAAGACAAATATACAATCATGATTCCCTTCTATACTTCCTATGGAATTTCTTTCTTATACATGATCTTGTATCTTTTTTTTAATTTCTAAAAATTATATCAAACTTCACTTTTTTATAAGATAATTAATTTTCTAAATTGTACATCAAACTTCTCTTTTATATAAGAAAATTCTTAATTGTTGGTGAACATTGTTAAATCTTCATAATCAAAATTAATCACTAATATATAATTCAGCTTAAAACAGTTAACAAAAGATAGAATTAATAACAAAATTGTAGTTTACTTATAGATTAACACACAATCAATTACAATCATTGAAAACTAAGAGAAAAAGTTTCGCATGAGAAACTAAAAAATTACATACTTAATTATATTGTACTGCATATATACATTATGTATTGCGCATTACGTGATATGGAGTTATTAATTTTCTCATAAAAAGAGTTTTTCATGATCATTGCCTTGGGTGTATTTGTGTGTGCATGTGTGTATATATTAAAAGTTTGAAAACTCATAAAACTATTACCAACCAATCAAGTTATCTTATTTTTTAAATATAAATATACTAAAGGAATATTTATCATTAATGAATCGGACGAACTATCATGATTTCCAAATCGATTTCTGGCTCCACCACCTTAATATGGGTTGCTCTAGTCTCTAGTGATTTGAAACTAATTAGAGGCGTGATCCTTTTTTTGTTATAAAAGGGCTGGCAACCAATAATCTATATTAATCGAAAGCAAAGTTTGAACTACCTCGAGACGTTGACCTTGGGTTTTAGAGACTTTGTTCGTTTAACAATGCGGGCCCTACATTTAAACTGGGCCCTACTAATAAATCTTATGTTTACACCACTCTCAAGTTTGAAAAAAAAAAAACTCAAACAACCATTTAAAGATATACCCCACACTCAAGTTCACAAAAAACTTAATAATCATTTAAAGGTAAAGAAGGCTTAGACGCAAAGTCTAACTTTCAAAAGACCGTTTGAATAATCCTCAAACGATGGTTTTGAGCATCCACAATGCATTTCATTTTCAAACCTCCACAAACCGTCATCTCACATGCTATATTAGATTTCAAGTATTCTTAAAAAACATTCATTTCACTCACAATACTATATCTTTTTTTCAAACCCCGCGTTATCACCTACTTTAACAATTAATTTATAAAAACCAAATTACTTTTGTAACAATCTAATTTTTTAAAATAATTAAACTAGTATATAAACCAACATATAAAATAAAGCCTAGTACATAAATCAACATATAAAATTTAAGCTAGACTAAAGGGTTGATTGTTAATCCGACCTCGGATTCATATGGATAATCATATTTATTATAATACCAACAATTAATATAAGGAAATTCAAAATGCGGTACTTAATCCTCCTACTCATCCACTTGACCATCTTCTAGAATCGGAGGGTTGCTTGTTTCGACAACTGGAGCATTGTCTGGTTCGCCAATTAAAGTTTTATCTAGCTTGACAATCGGAGGGATTTCCGGTGTATCTTGTGTAGGTAGTTTTGGAACCTAAAAATTGTTAGCACGTCAGATATTCGGGTAGTTTGTGAACATTTTTTTAATGAATGGAAAGGTTGTGAACATTTTTAATGGATGGAAAGGTTTGAAAGATGATTTGATTTTTTTTAAAGATGGTCTAATGTATACAGAGATGATTGAGTAATTAATAGGGTAAAAAATAATATTTTTTAGGGGTGAATTATACTTTTCGTCTTTTATGTATGTATCAAATTACAACGGATACCTTTTAACTTCAATAATAACAGTCACAATCTTTTATTTGAAAAACTCATTACACCTCACGTCCTTTGGTTCTAACCTTGTTAAAATTTTCAGTTAAGTATGACATATGCTATACACATGAGGGCATTTACGTGTTTTCATCCCCCAATCTCTCCAAAACACCATTCTCCAACCCTAAAACACCATCATCTTTCCCTTCCATAGCCAGCCATTAGCTCAAGAACGGAGCTCCAACCACCATAATAATCTACTCCAATCAAATCATCGACAGAATTACACAAGTTAAGTGAGAATAAACCAAGAAAAATGTGTGTTGATACATGAGTCTCCGAGCAATTATGAACATACCATTGATTGAGAACTTTTCTTTGTTCAACCAACCTCTACCACCACCGTATCCAGCAACCATACACCGTCTTTTAGGTTTCAACGACGACATGTTCTTGCAGGTTCGATATGAATGGGAGGGAGGAGTGGCGGCGGCAATGGTAGGCATAGCTGGGTTTTCTGAAGATTTAGAAACAGAGTTGAGAGAGAAAGATGATTATTATATTTATATGTAATCTTTTTAAATTGTTCTAAATTCTTTTTACTTTTTGTTAAATATATTTTAAATAAATGAGTGAAATCACCGATCCACCGTCATATGCAAGGCACATGTTCTAACTTAACTTAATTTTTTTTCCTTGTTAGTGTTAAAGGACGTGAGGTGTAATAAGTTTTGCAAATAAAAGATTGTGACTTTAATTATCGAACTTAAAAGATATCTGTTGCAATCCGATACAAACATAAAGAATAAAAAGTGTAATTTACCCTTTTTTTATTTCTACCGTTTAGAAACAAGAAGTTAATTTGAAGATTCATATTGAAAACAAAAAAAAAGCATTCAACTCTTGTGAGGGGAGGGGGTTTAATTTGGGGCCCACCTCACATCTGGCTTAGGTTTGGAATCTCGAACATCACTGCTAGATTTCACCCTCACATCACTCTCGTTTCCCCTCGTTCGAATTTTTTGGACGATGCTACAAGTGCAACCTTGGAGCTACTCTTAAAACGGCCTTTAGGAAACAGTGTGGCATTAGATTGTTGATAGCGAGTGTATAATCTCTTTAAAAATATGTATGATTTTATGCCTTAAAGTACAGGTTCGCAAAAAAGAGGGTAACCGGTAAAGGTATGCATGGTCAGGTTTTTACAGTTTTTAAGCCGAAGAGTCAAACCGATAGTAATGGTTTTTGATGGTTAAAAGCCAAAACTAAACTGTTGAAAATTAAAAGTGAACTAAACCGAACCATTATTAACAGTTTAGCTTGTATGTGCTGCTGGGATTGACTCACGAAACTCAAATGGTACTTTGAGATAAGAGTGGAAGGGACACTCCCCACTTTTTTTAACCAATAAAATCATGTCATATTAGCTTCCCCATTTACTACTCAATTTGCACTCAAACACTAGGGGTGCTCAAACACATGAAGGGAAACAAGTAGGGAAATGACAAACAGGAAAATCCAATATTGTTGACTTATAAACCCACTTTCATCTTGATTTTCAAACGACTATAACATTTTCATACGTTATTATTTTTTATAAAAATTATGCCATATTAACGACCATTTCATTGTCTTTAATTCGAGCAGCCTATTGCTATAGTTTTCTTAAAAAATGCAGGATTTGATTTTGAATATACAGTAAGTGTGCCTACGTGATTTTGAATACCCATTACGTGATTACGTAATTTCATGTGAAACTACACTAATCGATTACGTAATTACATAACAATAGTTAACTATGTATTATTACGTGACTACATGATTTTGAATACTTATTTAGTGATTGTGTGATTTCATTATAGTATTTATGTGAAATCCACTAAGTGATTACCTAAAAACAAAACATCTAATACATAATATTTCATATGTAATATTTCAGGTATAATCATGTATTAAGAATAAATTGTATACAAAACATTAGCCAAATCAATTTATAATAACAACATAATGTCGTATATTAGAGATTTAATCACGTAATAAAGGATAAGCAATCAAGTTCTTTTTATTGAATGTGCAATCCTGTTATAAGCATAATTGTATTAACATTAGTTATAACAAATCATATTGAATGTGTAATCACGTAATTAATTTACATCAAACGCATAATGATTTATATTAATGTGTAATCACGTAGTGAGTATTCAAAAATCACGTAGTCATGCACCAGGTATTCAAAATCACGTAATGGGTATTGGGTATTCAAAGTCTTGTAATTATTTTAAGGAATATATAGCAATAGGCTGCTCGAATTAAAGAGAACTAGATCCTCGTTAATACGATACGGTGTAATTTTTTTTAAATATTATGTATGAAAAGGTTATGTTTGAAAATCAAGGATAAAACTAGTTTAAAGGAGAAAAAGATCATCACACTTTTCCCTCCTTAAATTGAGAAAGACAAATATACGATCATGATTCCCTTCTATACTTCCTATGGAATTTCTTTCTTATACATGATCTTGTATCTTTTTTTTAAATTTCTAAAAATTATATCAAACTTCACTTTTTTATAAGATAATTAATTTTCTAAATAGTACATCAAACTTCTCTTTTATATAAGAAAATTCTTAATTGTTGGTGAACATTGTTAAATCTTCATAATCAAAATTAATCACTATATATAATTCAGCTTAAAACAGTTAACAAAAGATAGAATTAATAACAAAATTGTAGTTTACTTATAGATTAACACACAATCAATTACAATCATTGAAAACTAAGAGAAAAAGTTTCGCATGAGAAACTAAAAAATTACATACTTAATTATATTGTACTGCATATATACATTATGTATTGCGCATTACGTGATATGGAGTTATTAATTTTCTCATAAAAAGAGTTTTTCATGATCATTGCCTTGGGTGTATTTGTGTGTGCATGTGTGTATATATTAAAAGTTTGAAAACTCATAAAACTATTACCAACCAATCAAGTTATCTTATTTTTTAAATATAAATATACTAAAGGAATATTTATCATTAATGAATCGGACGAACTATCATGATTTCCAAATCGATTTCTGGCTCCACCACCTTAATATGGGTTGCTCTAGTCTCTAGTGATTTGAAACTAATTAGAGGCGTGATCCTTTTTTTGTTATAAAAGGGCTGGCAACCAATAATCTATATTAATCGAAAGCAAAGTTTGAACTACCTCGAGACGTTGACCTTGGGTTTTAGAGACTTTGTTCGTTTAACAATGTGGGCCCTACATTTAAACTGGGCCCTACTAATAAATCTTATGTTTACACCACTCTCAAGTTTGAAAAAAAAAAACTCAAACAACCATTTAAAGATATACCTCACACTCAAGTTCGACAAAAAACTTAATAGTCATTTAAAGGTAAAGAAGGCTTAGACGCAAAGTCTAACTTTCAAAAGACCGTTTGAATAATCCTCAAACGATGGTTTTGAGCATCCACAATGCATTTCATTTTCAAACCTCCACAAACCGTCATCTCACATGCTATATTAGATTTCAAGTATTCTTAAAAAACATTCATTTCACTCACAATACTATATCTTTTTTTCAAACCCCGCGTTATCACCTACTTTAACAATTAATTTATAAAAACCAAATTACTTTTGTAACAATCTAATTTTTTAAAATAATTAAACTAGTATATAAACCAACATATAAAATAAAGCCTAGTACAGAAATCAACATATAAAATTTAAGCTAGACTAAAGGGTTGATTGTTAATCCGACCTCGGATTCATATGGATAATCATATTTATTATAATACCAACAATTAATATAAGGAAATTCAAAATGCGGTACTTAATCCTCCTACTCATCCACTTGACCATCTTCTAGAATCGGAGGGTTGCTTGTTTCGACAACTGGAGCATTGTCTGGTTCGCCAATTAAAGTTTTATCTAGCTTGACAATCGGAGGGATTTCCGGTGTATCTTGTGTAGGTAGTTTTGGAACCTAAAAATTGTTAGCACGTCAGATAATCGGGTAGTTTGTGAACATTTTTTTAATGAATGGAAAGGTTGTGAACATTTTTTTAATGGATGGAAAGGTTTGAAAGATGATTTGATTTTTTTTAAAGATGGTCTAATGTATACAGAGATGATTGACTAATTAATAGGGTAAAAAATAATATTTTTTAGGGTGAATTATACTTTTCGTATTTTATGTATGTATCAAATTACAACGGATACCTTTTAACTTCAATAATAACAGTCACAATCTTTTATTTGAAAAACTCATTACACCTCACGTCCTTTGGTTCTAACCTTGTTAAAATTTTCAGTTAAGTATGACATATGCTATACACATGAGGGCATTTACGTGTTTTCATCCCCCAATCTCTCCAAAACACCATTCTCCAACCCTAAAACACCATCATCTTTCCCTTCCATAGCCAGCCATTAGCTCAAGAACGGAGCTCCAACCACCATAATAATCTACTCCAATCAAATCATCGACAGAATTACACAAGTTAAGT
Source organism: Scalesia atractyloides (assembly GCA_947069175.1). Taxonomy (NCBI): domain Eukaryota; kingdom Viridiplantae; phylum Streptophyta; class Magnoliopsida; order Asterales; family Asteraceae; genus Scalesia; species Scalesia atractyloides. The sequence goes on along the minus strand of CAMTDV010000020.1, from coordinate 84,912,911 downwards.
GAGAATAAACCAAGAAAAATGTGTGTTGATACATGAGTCTCCGAGCAATTATGAACATACCATTGATTGAGAACTTTTCTTTGTTCAACCAACCTCTACCACCACCGTATCCAGCAACCATACACCGTCTTTTAGGTTTCAACGACGACATGTTCTTGCAGGTTCGATATGAATGGGAGGGAGGAGTGGCGGCGGCGATGGTAGGCATAGCTGGGTTTTCTGAAGATTTAGAAACAGAGTTGAGAGAGAAAGATGATTATTATATTTATATGTAATCTTTTTAAATTGTTCTAAATTCTTTTTACTTTTTGTAAAATATATTTTAAATAAATGAGTGAAATCACCGATCCACCGTCATATGCAAGGCACATGTTCTAACTTAACTTAATTTTTTTTCCTTGTTAGTGTTAAAGGACGTGAGGTGTAATAAGTTTTGCAAATAAAAGATTGTGACTTTAATTATCGAACTTAAAAGATATCTGTTGCAATCCGATACAAACATAAAGAATAAAAAGTGTAATTTACCCTTTTTTTTATTTCTACCGTTTAGAAACAAGAAGTTAATTTGAAGATTCATATTGAAAACAAAAAAAAAAGCATTCAACTCTTGTGAGGGGAGGGGGTTTAATTTGGGGCCCACCTCACATCTGGCTTAGGTTTGGAATCTCGAACATCACTGCCAGATTTCACCCTCACATCACTCCCGTTTCCCCTCGTTCGAATTTTTTGGACGATGCTACAAGTGCAACCTTGGAGCTACTCTTAAAACGGCCTTTAGGAAACAGTGTGGCATTAGATTGTTAATAGCGAGTGTATAATCTCTTTAAAAATATGTATGATTTTATGCCTTAAAGTACAGGTTCGCAAAAAAGAGGGTAACCGGTAAAGGTATGCATGGTCAGGTTTTTACAGTTTTTAAGCCGAAGAGTCAAACCGATAGTAATGGTTTTTGATGGTTAAAAGCCAAAACTAAATTGTTGAAAATTAAAAGTGAACCAAACCGAACCATTATTAACAATTTGGCTTGTATGTGCTGCTGGGATTGACTCACGAAACTCAAATGGTACTTTGAGATAAGGGTGGAAGGGGCACTCCCCAAATGGGGAGTGGTAAACTTTTTTTAACCAATAAAATCATGCCATATCAGCTTCCCCATTTACTACTCAATTTGCACTCAAACACTAGGGGTGCTCAAACACATGAATAGTGGTAAACATTTAAAAAATAATAATAAATAAAAAATTTGTGATTGGTTGAAAAAAGGGTGGGGCCCACCACTAACCCTCTCTCTCTCCCCTCTATCTCTTCTCTTCTTGTTCGGTGAATACCCACCGATTTTAACCACTTTGTTTGAGTTACCACTCGTCGAAACAGGGGTGGCGGCGTTGTCACCAATTGGTGAACCCACTCAAACACCCCACTCACCGATTACACCCCTACCACCCTAAGAAGAAGAGGATTAGAAGCTACCAAATATTCTTTGCACGTGTTGGAGATTTCAATGTGTTTTGCCACCAAGCCTCCCGTTGGGTTTATAGTGCAAAAATCGAGTCAAAAAGTCAAAGAATTAAAAATGAAAATAAAATTGCATTGAACGACTTCAATGCCCTTTATTCTGCCTTTAATTCTTATTCCTAATAGCTTGACTAGTCTGTTACAGACCTGAAACTGTTACATTGTCCCAGACTAGGAAGCAAATGCACGACATAATTACGCCAATCCGCGCGTTGTTTCATGCTACACAGACGATTGAACATGTTGGTTCGTGACGCATCATCTTCATCTGCCACTCAGGCGCCCCACGCCACATCATTTGAGAGTGTCGCGTACACACACGCCACACAGTCAAGCCATTTGGATGCCTCTTCATTCGCCACGCACTTGTGCACTACCCATGCGTCGTTCGAAAGCCTCTACACAGACCACAACGCCACCAGGTCATGCTCTATCCTTGCCCGCCGCACCCGCCATGCCACGTCATACGCATACTTGTAAATCCACCACCTGGTCCACACCACCTTTGTTTTGAAACACAAACACACAATCAAAAATACAAATATGGCTCTCGGTCATACGAGGTGCAAAGTGCGCCATCAAAATGCTACATGGACAAACGGGCATGCCACCCATGTGCCATTTGGAAGCCGCCACATAGACTAAGGTGCCACTATCCAAGCCTACCACACCTGTCATGCCATGTCATCTGCGTACTTGAAGATCTGTCACCTGGTCCAGAACACCTTTGTTCCGAACCACACATACCGGTCAAAAATACAAAGACGACTCTCGGTGATGCGAAGTGTCAAATGTGCATCTAAAGTGCCACATTGCACCAAGGCCTCATGTTAGTCCTGCTTACGGGTGCAGCGCACCCTTCGCGACTTCACTAGTGTGTGCTTCCATGGAACAATAAGAAAGAGAGCTCCTACTTATATACCACCTCAAGTTTAGTCTCTCCTCCTACGTGAGACAAGTTGCACTTTCCCATTCTGTAACACCCTGTAAAATCGTGTCCAATAATATAATGACACGTGTTGTATTTTTAAATGTAGTTTGTTAAAGACCAATAAGGACTAAAGGCGTCAACATGCTCAAGTTGAGCCTTTGAGTGACGAACCGATGTCAACATGCATAATAACAGCCTCTGAGTGACTAATATGTCAACATGCTTAAATCATCAGCCTCTGAGTGACTAATACGTCAACATGCTTGAAACTTGGCCTCTGAGTGACTGAAGCCTCTGAGTGACATCGGAATCAACATGCTTGTAATAAGCCTCTGAGTGATCCTTTGTGAAGTCCTAACTCTCATACGTGTCATTTGTTGGACGAGAGAGTTCAATTTTGTAAATATGTGAAAGTTGGATAACAGAGGGATTAAAAGTGTCATTTGTTTGGTCTCCAAGCAAAACTCCAAAACCATTTAAATTTGAAACCATGGACTTGTAAACTGCTATGCCACGTTTTGGGACACTTGTAAGCTTCTTCTTACACCCCTAAACACCTGGCTTCACCTCCTTTGAGCTCTCCAACTATAAATAGGTGATCAAGTTCACCATTTGAACTTGCACCTTTCTAAAACATAACTCTTCTCCCTCCTCTGGAATTTCCTAGCTAAAAGGAGCATCCAACTTAGTTCTCTTTCATTATAGTAAGTGTTCCTTGCTCTTGCATTTTCGTTTATAGGCTTTTATAGCCAAAAGTCAAGCGTTTTCGTAAAACGCTTTTGACTTTCGGTTAAGACCATTATGGCCCAGCCATTGTTCGAAATGAAAATGGCTAAGTGATCGTAATAATGTAGGTGTTAATCCCTATAAAGGGCTCCTCCTGAAGATCACGTTTGCTAGACTAATTGACGGGTCAAAGTTATGATATTAAAAAGTCAAACAGGCCATTTTTTGGAAAAATCATAAGATGATTTTATATATGTTATGAAACTTGTTTTGACACTTAAACAAGTTGGTAATAATTATCCGAACATGTAAAAACATGTTCGGATCGTCAATTTCAGTTCTAGGGTCAGTTCGCAACCGAAAGTCGCGAAGTTTGACTTCTGCTTTGACTTTCGATTCTGACCCGATTTAATTAGTTACCTACTGATCTAAAGTTGCATTATGATTATAATATAATGTAGCATAACCCTCTGAGGTTATATTACATGATCAAAAGCAAAATCCAAGTTTATGCGCAAGTTCCATAATTATGCCATCTTTGACCAAAATGCCCTTTTTACATAAAACAAGGTTTTAAATGGTAATGAACTTGAAAATGAGTTTTATACTGATGTAATGTTATAAGTAGGATTATTTGGGATGTTAAACCAAGTTATAAACCGAGTTTTCAAGCAGGTCCTTAAACTATGTCGATAATTGACGGTTTTAGCCCTTGTGGCTTATAAAATAGTTTTAATCAAATCTTTTCAAGTTAAATCATTTACCTACTAATATGTTATACTAAATAACATATTTTATACATTTTAATCTGACTTTAACATCAGTTTTCATAAACATCACTTAAAGACGTCATATTACGACAAAAGCGTCATTTCGGCGCATAGTACGGTTTTAAACCATATTAATGGACCAAGACTTGTTACCTACTGATTTTAAAACTTATTTTAAACATATTTATAGTAGGTACCTGTTATAAACTCAGAATCCCAAATAAATTATAAACTATGTGTAAAATGACCAAAATACCCCTTCGGTGCATAGTTTGGTCATAAAAGGTAAATTATACATATAAATGATATCATGATGATCTTATATCATAAATAAAGTATTTTTCCAGAATACTTATAATCATAACAGTAAATTATATTCAAGTTCCTTTTTATATGGTATGAAATTACCAAAACACCCTTATGAGGCATAAATTTGTTTTAAAACCTTAACGGGCATACAAGTTGATATCTTAACTTATTTAAAATATAATGGCATGTAGAACTTGTCCATGATTATGCGGTTACCCATTATCGCTTATGAGCGTACGGTTGATTATACGTAACTTGTTTACGGAAATTAACCGAAACGAGTTTAACCTTATCATTTTAGTCTCAAAATCCAGAATGTTTATAGTTTACCCATATTATACAAGTCAAGTACTTGTCGGGATTAAACTACATTCTATCCGATCATCGTTTAATCAAGCGTTATACGTAATGATCATGTACACTATTCGGTTTATAAGACCGTTAGTATTTAATTGGCTAGCTTATGCCATAATCCAGACTAGAGCCTTGCCGGTAAATGCTATCTGCACTTGGTACTTTTGTATACGGCGGAGTTATTTAAAAATAAAAGAAGAAGACTAGCTCAGGTAAATACTCTTGACTTATTTTCCCTATACGGGCTTGGGATACGGTAACTTGTTACCGCTTGGTCTAAAATGGTGTCAATCAAATGCCCGCTTGTGGCTAGTAAACCCGCATATTTCGTTTTAATCAGTTTGTTTGATAACTTAAACATCGGGGGTTAAATTACCGTGTCCTGGATATCCTCGGCTCAATACATTAGTTATTGGCCACGACCTTAGCACGGGGTGTAGGCATACACCTTTTGATGCTCATATACAATATGCCCAAGACGTTGGGGATGACTCCTTCGTGAGTCTTGAGTGGCGTGTATTTAATCATGTCTCGGTTTCTGTCCCGGGCCCTGTATGTATTGACAAACATGTGAATCTGATACAAGGTTGCAAGGTCAACTTTCCCAAGTTAATAAAAGAATTTGTGCCGTTTGCACTTAAAACCATTTTTAAAGTTTTCAAAATGAGTCAGTTGGGTGTATTTACCAGCGTAAGCTGACATATCGTCCAAAGGCTAATCTGCAAGTACAATATGAAATAGGCCGGAAGCTGCTCGGTAGAGAATAAGAGGATCTTGCAAATCCTTAGATCTGCCTAAAGTCTGTTTTGTATTCTTTCCATGTACATTTTAATGATCCGCCTGTGGATCTTCTATTGCAAGCTTGTATATTATTTTGTATTTTCGAACATTCGGTTTGTAATAGTAATTTTACTCCAAGACTTCCGCTGTGCCGTGTTTAATTGACTATGATGATTATCAAATGACGTCACGATACTCCCCACCCGGGCCCACCGGTGTATGGATTCGGGTTGGAAATCCGGGGTGTGACACATTCTACTTCAACTTTTTAGCTTGACAGTTTCAAAGAGCAATATTTGAGCATTAATATTGCATTCATCTTTGCTTTGTTTTGGACACGATCTAGTTTGTTGCGAAGCTCTCATATCATAGAACTCAAACCATAAAGAAATATTTATATTTTTATCCAAAATTAGGAAAAGCAATTCTTTTTAATTTGTGAAAAAAATCTTTTTTCAGCTGATTTCAAACATATATTATAGATAGTGTGTTGCAATATGTACACACAAAAATCAATTTCATAAAATTTTAAAGCTTTTCTTGAAGTCCCAAAATCATTCTCTTTTTTTAGCGATAAACAAATATCCCAAATGGGCTACTAGCGAAATTTATCACCTCGAAATACACTCGCCTTCGAATCAGGGAAAACCCTCACCTAGGGCTGAAGTCCCTAAACATTCCCCCAAAAGTACAACACTGTGGTAAGATAAAACCCGCTATGTTGAAGGATCAAACTAGCGACCACCACCTATTCGCTTAGTCTCTAGGCACCGTCAAAAATTCAACGATGAGGGCAAATATCAAACCTATATCAATTAAAACACCAAATATTTTCGCATTCACTTCACTGCCAACTCATAGAAAAGGACCCATGCAACACCAAACTTCAAATTTTGTTTTTCTTTCATCAGCTTCAATTTTTCAATGTTCTAGATGCTTTATTACAAAGTTCAACATAGTTCTTATACCAACAAAGAAAAAGTTCAAATTCATTATCAAGAATCTTAACATACATTTACCTTGACAAATCAGAAGATCAAAAGGTGAGCACGGGAAACCAAGCATGGAAAAGGGATGAACCACAGTTTATTTATTTTCTTAAGATGAATTTTTTACTTTTTTAAAACTTAAACCAAAATTTCACACTTACATGTTTAAAATGTTCTACCTTGTTATTGGACCAACAATGCAAGTGGTGACCCTCACTTTTCCACACCAATTTTGTTTTAATCAAACTTAATTGATTCAAAATATATAATTGATACACTTATTACGATATATATGTATATAGGCCCAGTTTAAATAAAAATCATCATAAGTTACGAGAACCGTGAGAACTTTTTGTTCTCGCATGAGTTGTGCTAAAAAATTTTGCACAAACGTAGATGGAAATATTATAAACACATCTGTAAAAAGAGAAAAAATTTGGCGAGTTTTTTTACGCGCTGGCGTAAATTTTGCATGAAGATAAATATTTTTTACGTCTCATGTAAATGTTGGTATGCGGCATTTTAATTTTTTTTTGTTGAAACACATGATTTTTTTATGACTTTTGAGAAAAAAAAATCGGGAAAACCTTTTGGATTGCCAAATTCTCACGGTTCTCGTAACTTAAGGTGATTCTCATTTTAACATCCCTATATACTTACATATATCTTATGATCCGGTCTTATACAGTTGGTTTTTGGTACAAACTGTAAACCAAGCCGTTTGTCACAGTTTGAAATTTTTGAACCTGGCCGACAGAAAGTAAATGAAAAAACCAACCATAAAACCAAACCCATGACTAATTTAGGTGGTTTCGCGGTTTCAAACCAAACCGCAAACACCTCTAGGAAGCAGGGAATCATTAGTTTTACATGTAAAAAACTTATAAAAAAACTCATTTTTACATAATAGTTAAGGAGTTTTTTTTTTATATAAACCCATTAAGAAGCCATTCACATTAAAAAGAAAACAATAATTTTTGTAAGTTTTCTTTTTACATTTTGTTTACGGTTTCAAAAAAAAAAATTTTATTAACTTTTTTTATCAAAACGGTTTTTACATGAGATTATATATAAAAGTTTAAAAGAATTGAAGTCAGATAAAAATGAATATTTAATAAGTCTTTTACATGGTTTATCATGATTCCGTGATTCTCCTTTTTTTAGATATAAAATGAATATTAATTATGATTAAAATTAGTCTTTTGCACATGCACAAACATAATCGAAAGACACCTAAGCCTATAAACATATTTGAAGGTTTGTGAATTGTTCATGAACTGATGGACGTGATGTTCGTTTATAAAATAAATGAAGGAACTTTTGTTCATTTATTAACGAAAATGAATATATGTTTTATTCATTCAGTTATGTTTATGACTATCTGTTTATGTTTGTTCATTTATGTTTGTTTTTTATTTTTTTCATTTAAATTTTAAATAAATACATAAGTAGTTATATTTATATAAATATAAACATAAAAAAACTTTCTAACTACTTATATAAACATGACTAATTAGTAACTAGACTATCTAATAATAAAAAATGGGTTTCCTAATGGAACATATCTTAATTGATCACGAATTTACATATAAAAAAATTACGTAACATAATTATGTACATTTAAACCACTAATTTAGATGTGTTTTTGGATGTATTATACTTGTTTATTTGTGTTCATTGATGTTAACTTATGTTCCTTTGTGTTCGTTTATGTTTGTTTAGTTATGTTCATTTATGTTTGTTCTATTATGTTGTTCAAGTTTGTGTTCGTTTACATTTGTAAACTATTCGTTTAAGTTTTAAATAAACGGACATATATAAACGAAGACGGATATGCTCATTTTTCTAATAAAAAAACATGAACAAAAAATATTAATCGCTTATGTATTCGTGTTCAGTTACACTTAAATGATCAAACGCAAATACATATTTAGTTGTGTTCTTTTGATTCGTTTACGGCTATAAAAGAGACCAAGATGACATTGATGTTGGGTTTAGGTGCCTTTGTTAAGAGGCCTTTTATTGTTCTTTGAACCCACTTTGTGTCTTTAACAATATGGGAATGAGGCCTGCTTTATAAATTTTAATTTTTATCACTTTCTATAAAGAGATTTAACAATACGGGAATGAGGCCTGCTTTATAAATATTTTTTTATCACTTTCTTTCTGTACAGACAAATACTTTTTGGAATTTCTTTACGGGAATGAAGCCTGCTTTATAAATATTTTTTTATCACTTTCTTTCTGTACAGAAATATTTTTTGGAATTTCTTTAAATTTTTCATATTTACCCACTTGAGATGATAAGGATTTATTAGAAGAAATTGATTACGAAACCCGGAAAAAACACCAAACCAAAATTTCACGTGAGGCCTCAAAAGACATTGAAGAACTATATATTAAATAACATATGATTAATGATTTTAATGTTATACATACCTGCTACGTTAAATCATGACTTTCAATTCAATTGTGAATATTGTGAAGACATTATGTATCCACTAATAAAAAAACAATAACAGTCATTCAATTTATTAAAGTTCACCTCATTCGTCACTACATTAATACTTTATGTCAAAATAGATAAAGGTTTTATATGCTTTCTAAAACATGTGTAATGTTATATTTATCTAATCTAATACTAACAAAGGAGTACATATAATGCTATATGGCGTTCTCTCCTGTAACCTCTCTTTTAATTAATGTCACATGACATTTTTATCTTTAATTCATTAATAACTAGTGATATTCCCCGCGCTTCGTGGCAGGAATTTGGCCAGTATATGTTCGGTTCGTTACGATACCGACACTCGCTATAGTAATTGAAAAGAATACCTTACATGGATCGAAAACAAAAAAAACGAATATTGATATCAGTACTAATATTGTTCAGTTGATATTTGTTCGGTTGGTTTGCGTATAAACTTTTTTTGGAAACGGCTATTGTGTCGCTATTGTACCAAGCCCCAAACCGAAACCGATTGAACAACACGTGTACCGGTACCAATATTTATTTTTATTGTTTTTGCTTTCGATAAGCTAAGATTGTATTGCTACAACACAGTACCAAATCGAACATCAGTACCAGTTTGTATTATTTTTTTGGTTTCTTGTTTGATAACAAATATCGTGTCGTTACCTTAGTGAACCGAGCGAACAACATCAGTTTCGTACCGGTATTTATTTTTATTTTTTCGATAAACTGACATCGTATCACTGGTATGTAGTATCAAACAACATCGGTACCGATACGTGTATTCACTTTTATGGTTTTCGGTTTCACAACATTTTCATTTATACAACTATATCTGTGACGACAAATGAATATCGCTAGCAGTACCGTGACAGTTTGAACTGATCGATATTGTTCAAACAATATCGGGTCGGTACCGGCATTCAATTTTATCGTTTTCAGTCAATGTAAAACACATGAAGTTGATTTCTATATCAAATACATAAATCGAACCATTGTTGTAACAAATAGAACCGATACTGATCCAATGCCCGCAGTAATGTATCATCAGAATGCGTAGGTGTAACACCCAAAAATGTGTAATTTATTTATTGTGCCTTTAAATGTTCTAAGTATGTAATATATAATTTTATTTGATTAGCTAAGTTAAATTAGTATGACACTAGTATAGAAAGAAATAATGAAAGTTATGCCTTAATAATCAACAAATGGAACTATAGAGGTTGAAAATGCACATTTAAATGAAAGTTTAAATAAAAGAAATAAAACACAAAGTGCAACGTGTGTGTGTGGTGTCGCAAGAAAGAGAGCAGTAGAAGGTGAGAACGCTTCTCCTCCAATAAACAACAAGATTTAGCAAAATTGGAAGGGTTCTAGGGCAAAAGTTGAATACATGTGATTAGTTCCTTGATCATCTAAGTATCCTTATCACAAGGTAAGTTAAATTGTATGATTTGGTGATCTTGGTGATGTCGGTTGTAATCAATCCGTAAAATTATATGAAATTAAGCTTGAATGTTGGTTAGAATCACCATGTAGAAGATGATTTATACTTGAATTAGGTTATATTGATGATTTGATGAGAAACCCACTTGTTGTAGTAACATGATGAGGTATGGTGATCATGTAGTGGCAAAATTAGTTTAACGATGATGTATGAATATGTATGTATTAGAGTATTGTTAGATAAATTTGATATAGAATGAAGGATTATGTGAATTTGATTGATTTGAAGATTTATGATGTGAATTAGTAAGGATATGCATATAACATTTGCACATTATGCTTTGTTAGTGGTACGCACACCAAGTGTTGATAAAATGTCTTAGTTAAGAACCTTGCAAATTTAACTTCGGATCCTACACAATGATCATGATTTGAGTATGTATATAACATATGTGTTAAGTTCTTATGATGTCTTATTAAAAAAAATATATGTGAAATAAGCAAAAGACATGAATTCTAAGTGTAAACAGTTATGTATAGGGATAAAGGAAGAAGATTCAAGTCACACGAAGCAACAAGAAAATCAAGACCGAGGTACGTTCCTTGTACGATTAAAGTTTATTTGTAGTATTGCTTAGTGATATATATTGTGGTAATAAAGAACGATCATGTATTAGACCCATTACAAACGGGTCGAAGGATCACCTAAAAGGAGAGGCTCGATAAAACATGGGAGTGTTTTGGGTTTAGAAACTTCGACTATTCCAAAGTGAATCGTAAGTCCTTTCAAATTAGGGAGACATGTTCTGGCCTAATAAATAAAATACTCCCACCGAGGAACGGTTAACAACATTTTACCCTTCCAGTTACTACATGTCCCTAACCGATCGAAAATTTGAAGCTTTGGCGAGATTGAAAATCGAGGAGTGGGACTAGTCAACAAGATGCGGGTATCACCCCTAACTTGCTAACATCGTACCCTAAATGTGGTTGATAATTACCATATGAGGAGCAAATTCTAACTCGTTGGTAAAACCCACTAGAGTATGAAATGGAAGTTTCCCATCAAGATGTGGATATCACTCCTGAATTGATGGTGTAACTTCGTGCAAAAGTGGATACGCGGATCGAGAGTGATCACCAAAGTGTGGGTTTCACCCCTAATTGGGTGAGATCGTCTCGTTTCTGGTACGAGTGTCTTCATGTCTTCAAGTGTGTATTGTGTCAGCCTTAGGAAAGGCACGTAATATTTAAGAAACACGGCTAGATCAGAAGTATAATAGGAAAGTTTAGTCGTTTTAATCGAGGAAGATAGTTAACCTCATATGAAGTGGGCTCACCTCGTGCAAAGTGACCACCACTTTGTGCGAAGTTGTTCGGTTCGCACGAAGGGGTCCAGTTCGCACCAAGTGCTTCAATTCGCACCAAGGGTCTCAGTTCGTACGAAGGGTCTGATTGGGTACTTAGACTATAGACTATGTCAAATCATGCAATTTTTCCTAATTCCTTATAGTTATGGCTCTGATACCAATCTGTCACACCCCAACTGATGGCGAAAACATCGGGGCGGGACGAACGAGATTGCTCGAGACTTCATAACGCTAAAAATGACAAGTAATTTAAATAATAAGATTTCATTTCATTGATTTAATAGCAAGTACATAGTTTCAAATTTGAAATACAACATCATGAGAAAAACAAAATACAAATACAACAACTTTCTAATACGTTCTAAGTGAGTATCTAAGTCGTCCTACTTGATTCCATGTGTCTCATCATCAATATCAACCTGCAATACATGTTAAAGTATAGTTCAACCCACAAGGCATTAGCGAGCATACAATTTTAAATAAATAACATAGTATAAAGTTTTAAATGAATCCTTATGCATCAATGTCTATTCTCGAGGATAACATGTAATATACGAGCATGCAAATATACTAGTCAACCCAAAGTTTCCTACTAGCGTAATCTAATCATAGCAATAAAAAGACTGTAAGTGTTTAACTTAACATGACCTCAAGTTTAAGGGCAGTGCGTTACTCCTATAGCGTATACATGTTAAGGGAGGCTTGATCAAAGTTAATGACTAAGTATGAGAATTTCGAGTATAAGCATGTGTGATCTCAATAATAGCACACAGAGCATAGTTTGAGGATTGTTTCATGATTTAAGCATAGCATGTTTATGTGAATTGATAAAGTACATGTATTGCACCCCAAAAGTGATAATAGGTAAAACGGAGTCGAGTATACTCACGGTTTTGCAAAAGATTCCTTAGTAACATCGAGTTGTAGGATGGAGGGTAGGACACGAAGTTATTCTACACAGGGGAACAAAATTGTGTGAGTGTTTCAGAGTTGGATTTGGATTCGGGTTGGAAGGCAGAAAATACATCAGGTAATACAGAAAAATGCCACTTCGTACGAGGTGACCACTTCGTGCGAAGTGACAGTCCACTTCGTGTGAACGGACTGATAACTTCGTGCGAAAGGTCTGTTTCTGTAACGTTTTAGCTCATTTTTGTACCCGTTTCGACACTAATTTTCTTGAACAAGGTATTGGCAATGAAGCAGAACAGTCTAGGACCATAATACTTAATCAGAAAGCGATTAAGATTCTGTTCCGACTAATTTATTAAGAAAATATGAAATTATGTATTGTTTAAGTATATAGATATTCAAGTTGGTCATAGATGTCAAGCATGGAGATGTCAAATCTCCTTATATGATGCACCAAAGCACAAGGTTGCAATAACCCTGTTGGTCATGAATGTACTGAAAGTAAATGCAAAGAATGTTCAAGTAAGGTATGGAACTTAATTCGGGTAGCCAAAGCTCCCAACGTTCTCACTAGCTAGAACACTAATCTAATCCTATGAGGATGATGAACTAGGTTAGCTTACAATACTTGGTATATATGGAGTTGATAACCATAATTTATATATTTATAACACTCCCTCTTGGTTATCAACCTAATATGCTTGGAGATGTTGTCTCATTAAAAACCTTGCTAGGAAACCCAGTGGGATAAAACCATAACTAAGGGAAAAAGAGTGTAGCATGTAATGCATATCCCCCCCCCCCTTATACTTATGGATCAGGTATGTTGCCTCGTTAAAAACCTTATTAAGAAAACCCAATATGACAAAACTTGGTTAAGGGAAAAAGAGTGCAACTTGAATAAATCTCCCCCTCATTATAATATGTATCTTTTAAGTAACGTGTGTTCATCTTCCTCGAGAGTTGCTTAAAACTTTGGTAGAATGATTTGTCGTTTGATGCCTTAATGTGCAATCCTGTATGTTGAGAAATGTTGTTTAATCATCTAACGAGACTTTAGGTCCCTCCTATCAAAAAATATCATATGTCCACGAATGTGTTTTGTTACATTCCCGCATCTACAAGACTAACCAAACTTGTTCTGATGGGTTAGTAAAATATAATCAAATATCGTTTATACCTAAAATCTTTCTTTGAACTCATTCCAATGTCTCTTCGCTTGACAAAGCTATATTATGACAATAAGCTCAAGTGAAAGATATTATAACCATACATAGCTAGCAAAACATATTAATGCACATATACATTTAATGGTGGTACTTCTAGAATGAGAATCTCTACTTTGGTAGGAGATGATAATAGGCCTTTCTTATAGCAAGTGACTTAACATACTTTAAGGTTCAACTATGTCCATACTAAAATGTCTCAACATCATCTTCTGGATGTATTTGAATGATTAATAAAATATAATTACATATATACTCGAACTGCAGTTCGAATAATAATTAGACCATGCTAAGGTCATTCAAAAATTCTCCCTCTAAAAGCTCAATAGTTTCTCTCGATGATGCCTAGACATCACCACAGTAAACAACGATTGTAGTGAACTTTTAAAAGTAGAATGTTGATAAAACATTTATAATTTAATCAAACTTATATCGCTCTTTATGCAAATATCTCGAGTTATAAGCACTCAACCTGACATTTTAGTACATACGTATTTTGTCAACTTCATATAGTACGCTCTTGAGGTTTTTTATATCAATGCTTCTAGCATCATCAATCCACCAGGGACCTTTTTCATCTTGACCAATTATGCAAGTGCATTCACTCTTTAAGAGTTTTGGTACATAAATATCATTTAGCAGATCAACTCGAGAAATCGGTAACATCTAATTCGTTTCCAATCCATGTGTACCATGCTAGCAGGTTGAGATATCAAAATCACCAGCACACTTTATTCTATTAATGTATATTAGTGCACAAGATTTACATCCTTAAGTTGTTTGAGTTAACTTTTTAAGCACTCCACTGCTATGGGAAACCCATGGGGAGTTCCAATTACATTCAATTCAATAAGATATATAACAAATATAATGTATTCGGATCCGAATATGTATACAATAATCAAGCTATTCTCGATAACGTACTTTACATGAATTTGACAATTTAAATCCTTCAAGGACTTTCATGTAAACTTTAGTATCAAAAATGATACATAACATTTATAAGACGCATGCCAATTCTCTCTTTATATTAACAGACAAATAATGTATTGGAAAATCAATGCATCCACCACAGGAGAATACGTTCCTCGTAATCAATCATAGGTATTTGCGAAAATTCTTGTGCCACTAATTTTTCCTTAAATCACTCTATTTGATTTTCATATAATTCGCATAAAAGACATGTTTATATCCAACATATTTCACAAATTTAGTTGTATGGACTGTTGGTCCGAAAACTTTCAATTTCATTAGAGAATTCAACTCTATCTTGTTCGCGTCTTTTTGCTTTTGGCCAATCATTTCTCATAGGCAAATCTTAAAGTTTGATCCTTATCGTTTTATCATTTCAAGTGCTATTTTATATACAAAAGTATAAAGACGTCGATTTCAATTCGATTCCATATATATTAGACATGATACAAATTAACGAGATCTTTTTAATTTCAGGTACCTGAGGTTCTTCTAGAACCATCATGTCTGATGTCTCTTCAAAAGACCTTTTTAATATAACCTCGACTTGACCATCCTTATTATTTGCTCCAACTTTCGAGGAATTTTGTTCTTGGAATCGACTAGTCTACCATGATTCAGACGTGTAGACTCATTACAAACATGTGGTTGTCGTTCTAGGAAACTCATCTTAATTGGAGCATTAGCAGTTGGTATATGTGACGTAGTCACCTTTTAAGGTCGGTGAATGTGTCTGGTAATAGATTCGTTAATCTTTGTAATATTCTTTGAACTTCTGATTCACACTTTTAGTTTTGAGGATCAATGATAATTCATACCAACTCATTTCTTTTCTAGCTGCTTTTTATCTTCCCCTGATGTTGGGAATGTTAATCCATTAAGATGGATATCAATTAATTGAGCCATAAATAAATATCTTGTAAAAGGCTCTGTCCGTTATCATATATTCCCAACCACCTTTTAAGGTCCTATCTTTGTGTGTAGTGGTGGATCAATTTCAGTATATACCGCACAACCAAAATCTTAGAAGGGTATCTTTGGTTCCTGACCAAAAACCAACTATAATGGGGAGAAACTATTACAACATCTTGGCTTGATGTGAATTAATGTTATCGCATATGTAACATCACATGTACTCAAATTTAAACATAAACTTTTTCTCTTATCATTATTGGCTTTGCAATCAATCGTAGATGTTTGGTTACCGTCTTCAACAAAAGCATTTGTGTATAAATATATAGAAAGTTCAACAGTTATTCTAATAATCATTTATCACTTGGGAATTAAATTCACCAAAACAAATATGCCAATGTGGAATAACATGCTTGCTATCTTCGTAGCTAAGACAAATCATGCAAACTTCAAGTTACATACATGATACCATTTAGACGATGCATCGATTTAAAACACTAAATGGTATAATGATAGAATATTCATATCTTTTTCTCATTTCCAAACTTTATTTAGGGATTCACACCCTATTTTACTTGACAAACAATTAACTTCCCTTAAGAGCAAATATTGCATGCTAATTATCAACTTGAAGAATCTTTCAGTCCTCCAATAAAATTCACATCATTGACACGGTGTGGTATGACCGGTCATGCCAATTAATTAAATAAATATAACCCATAAACATTTGGTCTATGATCGTATATGTATTACTTGCACGCACGTAACACAAAACATAAGATATGAGAGAATATATTATAACTTTAAAGTTCAAACTATCATGTTATATAATCTCTCATTTGCCGCTTGTGGTCGCCAATCTCATTGTTTAACATGATCATCATTGCATTGATGGTCGATCTTATTATCAATATGACCATAATTACAATTTTCTCAATTGAGTCGATGATCGCCATGATGAAATGCCTAGGTGAGATTAATAGATGAAAAGGTATGTAAGTACTGGATGAAATCGTATAATATGGGGATATGATGTATTTCATGGTAAATAAACATGTGAAATGTATTTTAGATGGAATACATGTAGGAATTTTGGTTGGTTATGTGATTTGGTAAAAAAAATGTGCATTAGAAGGTTGTACTCTATGTTGGAGTGGTATGATGTTCATCATAAGTTTGAATAATTGCTTAATCGAAATTGAGAAATAAATATATACTAAACGGGAAGCATATGAGATTATTAGAAGAGGATGAAGTTGGAATGATATTGAGTTAGCTAAGCAGGAGATGCACTAGATGTGAAGTTATGAGAATGCTAACATGCATAAAATGATTATATATGATGTGTATGTGTATGTGTATGTATATTTATGTGTATGTATATGCAACTAGGTGATTACATGGTTATGTGTATTTCACTACATGGGTGGAAAATGTTATAGTGCCATTAGTATGATCGGCTACATCGATATCGACATATGTTCCTAAGTTGGAAGTTTGTATACTGGACCGTTGACTTATGAAAAGTCAACAAGTATGAGAATAGCATGATTAGAAATCCTAATATGGTTGTAAAACTAGGAGGATCGAGTGATGCATGATGGGTCATTATATGTCATACTTGACGGTAAGTTAAATTGCGTAAATTGGAATGATGCATTGTTAAGTCTACGCCATGTGCTTGTTAGGATTGACAATTGAAAGTAAAATACAAGATATGAATTAGTTATGATTTGGTGATATGTGATATTATGTATGTTGACAAGAATGTAAATATGGTGACATGTAAGGATAAGCATCATGTCAAGGACGCAAGCACGGAAGGCTAACGGGTCAAGAGGAGGCAAGGAAGCGAATACGAATACGGACGCATAAGGTAAGAGATTTCTGAACTAAATTATTTATTAGGTAATTAGTTTTGGTTGCAAAAAGGATGGGAATCATGAAAGGATGGGTAAGTAATGGTAGAACAAAAGTAAAAGAGGTCGAATTGGGTAATATGTGGATTAGTTATGAATAAAACTCTCGTTAAGTTCAAACGGGTCAAAATGTAGAAAGTATGTGTCGGGTGTGGAATTTGGATGTTATGGTATGGGAACCATGTAAGAATGTTTAGGTAATCATAGTACTAAGGTAAGTATTGTTGTAGTGGGCCATAAGTAGTAAACTATGTCGGAAATAACTTGGTAAAAACAAACGGGTCAAAATCAAGAAAGTATGATAAAAGTATAGTTTTGATTATGGAGAGATGGGGTTAAGTGTTAGAATGATTTGGAGGGTTGGAATATGTTATTTTACAATTTGGGAAGTTCGGGATGCGCAAACGGGGGTCGAAAGAACAAAATTTGGGCGTCAGTGTTGTTGGGGCAGCGTCGCCGACGCTAGGCAGCAGTTGGCCGACGCCCTATGTTGCTGTCTACACGCCAGTCGATGCCAACAACCCTGTTTCTTTGTTTTTACTCGATTCCGAACCCCGTAGACCCATTCCCAAGCCCCGTTAAACTTCCATAATGTACCCCAACCTTACCAAATAGTTTTGTGAGGTATGGGTGATTATAGAACTCATTTTTAAGCTCCCAAAATGTACCCCAAACTCATTAAAGAGTGTTTATGAGGTACAGTAAGAATGGGGTGTGTATGTAGGTATATGTGTGGGAAGGAAATAAATATGTAGGAATGTATGAATAGATTAATTGTATGTTAGTAGATGAAACCCATTAGTAAACACGAATAGAAATGAGTATACGCGTAGGTTGGTATGTACGAGACTTATATATATATAGTAGTTTGTGACTAAAAATTGTTAGTATGAATATATGAGAATGTAAGTTGTATGTAGGAGTTGGATTGGATAATATGTATATGTGTTATTGAACCATATGTATTCGAATGAGTGAGACTTGTATGTATGTATGTATGGTGTAAATATACATGAGTATTAACAATGCTAACTGGGTTGCCTTTGAGAATGAAATGAAATACAGGTACATTATTGTTGACTCAATGAAGGTTAAACACCAAGATGAAATGCTTGAATTCAGAAAGATAGCCGAATGAAATGTATATGATGATAGAACGCAACGTGATCCTATAATTATGAATCCTAGATTATATATAATGTCACCAAGTACTAATGATGTGAATGTATGTGGTGAATGCAGGTTGCACAGAATCACGGATTATCATTACGAGGTATAAGCTGTCGAACATCGAGTTATAAAATAGATTGTACGGAAATGTGTGATTATATAATTTGGTAAACATAAGATATGTTTTATTTAAAATGAGAACGAAGAATGTATTTAATGTAAAAGAGTTATTTTAAAATGGACTTTCAAGTATTCAACAAAGTTATAAAGAAATAAATTTTATGGTACATATTTTCGCTACGTCTTTTCGGTTAAAACGTGTTAGAGTCTTACAAATTTATTAAATCAATAAATTTATAAGAAGTATTTTCTTTATACAGCCCGTGTAACACACGGGATCTTAAACTAGTATATATATATATATATATATATATATATAACAATTACATTATAATTCGTATACTGTCTGGACCAATAATGAGTTAAGTTCGCGTACAAATACGCTTAACGTACGAAAGGTATGAAAAAAAACGCTGTGACATTTTCTTAATTATTTACTCGTATGATAATTATCAAAATTGCTCTACAAATGATCTTGTAGCGTAATTTTGTAATTTTGATATTGTAGGGTAATATTGTAAAATGATCTTGTAGGATAGTTATCAAAATTACTCTACAAGTTTATCAAACAACATACAATTCAAATTACCCTAAAAGAGCAAAATTACCCTACACGTTCATTTGTAGAGTAACTATGATATTCTACAATATTACCTTACAAGATCAAAATAATCCTGCAAGATCATATGTAGAATAATTTTGATAATTACTATACGAGTAAAATAATTACAAAAAATGTCAACCTGAAAAACCTTTACTTCATACGTTTTATACGTTAAAGGCATTTGTGTTTGATCTTTTATCTTAAGTTAAAATAAATTATAAGTGTATAAATAAAATAAAACAAATAGAAAATCTATACGAAGACATAAATAAATGAACCACTCAACTCAAAATTCCAAACTCATGCAACCAACAAAACATTCTTTGAAATTTTATAGGAAAGCCTAGTAAGTCTCGGATAATGTTAGACGATATAATTTATGGAGTGTATAAATAGTTCTTATAAACAAAATTACATAAATAATGAAAAATTTAAAATTTGTAGTTAGGAATCACCTTTTATTTTTCTCTGTAAATAAAAAAAATTAGGATAACTAACGACCAATTTTGTGCCTATTTAGAGCTAGCAATACCAAGTATATTTGTAAACCATCTAGAACATGTCCCAATAGTTAAATTATAATTGTAAACTCCTTAGGAGGCAAATCTTAGGGGTGTATATATTAGATATTGTATAACTTTTCAATCATCAATTGTTGTGAAAAGTCATGGTGTTCAAGGCATATAATGCCAGTTATCTTCTGCAATGACAACCATTAATAATCAATAACTATTATAATTTCAAGTGTATACATATAAGTTAGTCCTGTTATTAAAACTAATTATTAATAAAATACAAGAATAAAGTGTAAATGAAGATTCTGTCATTTAGAAATAGAGGTTTTTATTTACTGTGACATATAGCTGGCTACCATATTAAAAATCTCATATATCACGCTTCAAATTTGCTAAGGTAGAACTTTTGGCGAGGTTACACAACATCCATGACAAAAAGAAGCTACAAATCAGGACCTGCATTTCTCAATTTATCAAGATCAAATTACCTTTCTGCATATTTTTCCATGTTGTTTAGTGTCACACTGGAAATTAACACGAACACACTATGTTAGTTTAATTCAATTGACAAATGACAAATAAATTCAGCAAATGCCAGATGTTATAATTAATAAATAGGCAATCAACATTTTGGGCACAATGGGCATCTGCTAGTAATTATTTAAATATTATATATATATATATATAAAATCAAAAATGTGTATATAAATTACCTCAAAAAGTATGTTTAAAGACCTAATATAACATTTCATAAATATATTTTTTATGACGAAAACTAAATTTATACAGTGACAATCTAAGTGTTTGAAGAAAGTGATTTACGACACTGTAAGTTACATAAATAGACTTTGGACGACTTTCATTCCGTCCTTGGTCATATAGGTAAATTTATTATTTGAGCCATTTGAGATCAAAGCACAATGGACCTATTCAGCTTTTTTGGTGTTTTATATGACGATATAGAATGGAAAATGAATATTTTCTAGAAAATATGTTTAACCATGCAAATAATATACCTTTCCATTACGTCTTCAATCCGTATACGTACAATCCTCGATAATCCAATTTGTTTGCTATTATCATGATCACTTAAATTTTCAAAAAATTAGCAGTTTCTTCATCAATGAACATGAAAAGGCAGACATCTTTCTTTGCGATTTCACTGATGTTATTTGGTTGTTTTATTCGCCTTTTTTTTTAAAAAAAAAAACGGACCAAGAACATGCGAATCTGTAACCACGTCTGGTTTAAAGCCAGACAACTCCGAAATCATTTAATTCCAAGAAACACGCTCTTCTTGTCAAAATAATGCTAAACATATACATCTTCTTATCAAATTAAATGTAAATATAATTAAAAAAATGAAGAAAGAACATGTCCTCCTCATGGGCCTATGTAAGCCACCTTGTACTCCATTTGAGGCTCGTTCTTAGGTTCTATAACAATGCGACCTTGGACATCATCTTTGAACGAGGCCGGGGTGATAGGATCAAGTAGATATAACTAGGATGCTTAACTATTATAACTAACAAGATCAGGTTTTCTGTAATGATCTATTCTACATGTTGTTTTTGTAATGATGTATTCTGCCCGGTTTTTGTAATGATGTATATCGTACCTGGGTCATATCTATATAATCTATTAGTTGATGGATTATCATTGTAAGTTGGTTAGTGTTCGGTTGTAATGGATTATCAATGAAGATAGTTTTCATTTGATATAGACTTAGTGTTTGGTTACGTTTGACAATTTTGCTTGTAACTTGTGTGTGTTGGTTTGATTGAAGACATGCTGACAGTTTGCATATGAATCAGATTGTTATTTGTTATATTGCTTTAATCAATGTTGCATTTGCTTTTAAGTTGCATTTGAATCAGATTGCTGCATTTGCTTGTAAGTTGTGTGTTTTGGTTGTAAGTTGGACAGTTTGAACTTGTCCATGGTTGATGAATGCAAGCAAAAATTTTGCTTGTAAGTTGTGTGTGTTGGTCTTGAATCATGCATTTAGTTGGATGAATGAAGACATATTGCATGGTTATGTGTCTTGCATGAATGAAAACAGATTGCAAATGCATGAAGACAGTTTCCACTTGTGTGTGTTTGGTGTGTTGCATTTGAATTTGGACGCTTTGGAGTTGTGTGTGTTGCATTTGGTTGGACACGGTTTGCAGCATTTGAATCAGTTGTGTGTTTACATTTCAGTCATGCATTTGGTTAGAACAGATTGTTGCATTTGAATCAGATTGTTGCATTTGTGTTAAGTCAATCAGATTGGATATTGTGGGAAGTTGATTGTATGGATTTGGAGGGAATTTGGATTGAATCTACAGGGATGCATAATCCTAGAACCTAAAAATTAGGGGCAAATTAGTCTTTTCACAAAAGTTTAAACAACTATTTAACTTTAATTTGACAGAAGGACTCAGGATGCAAGAAAATGTCAACCATAGGACTCACAATGCAAAAACAAAAGAAGAAAAAGAAAAAAAAAAAACTAAGGACTCGTCATACGAAAACATGTCAACTATAGAGACTCAAATTGCTATTAACTCTTTTTTCACTAGTGTCTTACAATATATATTATTTACCCACTTCATTAAACTTTGTATGTTTTATATAATTAGATTACTATTAAAAAACTAAATCTAATAAACAATGTTACTTTCAGTTAACAGACAGCACATGTAAGTTTTTTATTATTATTTTTTAACGGCTTAAATTACACCATATATGTTTTTAGCGGGGCCTGATACATTGATCTCAAATGGACCAATACCATAACTTTAATGGTTTGTCAAATTGCTATTAACTCTTTTCTCACTAGTGTCTTACAATATATATTATTAACCCACTTCATTAAACTTTGTATGTTTTATATAATTAGATTACTATTAAAAAACTAAATCTAATAAACAATGTTACTTTCATTTAACAGATGACACATGTAAGTTTTTTATTATTATTTTTCAACGGCTTAAATTACACCATATCTGTTTTTAGCGGGGCCTAATACATTGATCAAATGACCAATGCCATAACTTTAATGGTTTGTCAATCGAACCCACCCCCCCCCCCCCCCAAAACATGTGTAGGTTTTTCTAATAATGTTTCATTTATCATTTAATTCAAATTTTATCTAATAGCTTATGTCGTAACTTTTTAAAATCTAAATATACACTTGCATTTATTTTTTATGGAGTTGTGTTCAAATATCGTAAACTAATAAACATAATGAATACTGACATCATATCATAACACTACCAGTAATGTAACCGATACTAAACCACTACCAACAATACAACATCTATGTGTACTGAAATTTATTTGTATGGTTTTTGTTGTCGATACAAGTAAATTTATATGTTTTTCGGTATATTTGCTGCCGTTACCAAACAATTTTGTGCAATAATTTCCTCACCGCACGAGAGAATTCTTACTAGTTCTTTTTATTTGTAAGCTTTCCTTGGTGATAGAAATGGGTTTAATTTTTTTGGTAAATCAGAAACCAGGGGCTTAAATGGTTTTAACATTTGACTTTTTAAAATACATATATTATAATATTAGAAACTAGATAAGTTGAAAGAAAGAAGACAATATGTAAAACCCATTTCATCTTTTTAGTTGATAGATAAGTTCAAAGAAAGAAGACAAGTGTAAAACGTATTTCATCTTTTTAGTTGTTTAATTTTGTTTGTTTGTATTTAGTTTTGCTTATTTATATCCTTAACAAAGTGGATATGATTATGGAAATTCTCGAAACTAACTTTTTATTTAGTCTAGTGATAGTAAATTCAGTTTTAGTCCATGTAGTTTAGTAGCTATTGCTATTATTTACAAAATTCAAATGTCTTGCAATTTTAGTACCAAGGTTTCTATTTTATTGCGGATCAGGGTCCATCGCACTAACTCCATCCAATTTATAGTTAAATCTTTGTCACATGAGAGACATGTACAGGGTATTTTAGTAAATAATAGCAATAACCACTAAACCACATGGACTAAAACCACAATTTACTCTCTTTTAATTTATGTTATTTTTAATTTATAATTTATGTTATTAATTTAAGGAATATTTAGGTTTTATTTTAATTTGATCCGAACAAGCTTTTTTATTTTAGATTTGTTTAAAAATTAGGGAGGGGGTTGTAGCAAACCGGACGAGTCCTACTCATCGCCTCCAATGGTTGCCTCGCAGTTTGGAATTTGGGGTTGGTTTTGGACGACACTCCAACCTCAACATTGGAGGTGCTCTATACCTCTACGGTCATGTTTAGAACATATTCACATATTTAATCATGAGATATGTAAAACTTTGGTCACCTATCTACTTTACTTAACTGAACCTGTCGTATGTTCATTCTATTCTATACGCTGATAATAATACATACATAAATCTATACACAATATGATGATTCGTATCACATTAGTCTAAGTCATTATTGAGTGATGAGTCCTGACTCCTGACATGCCTATGTATCATTTGTTTCTAACGTAACTATATAGTCATAACACATCCAAGAAAATAATTATGTTTGTGATTATATCTAGATAAAAACCATGGAATCTTGTTATAAAAAGGTACAGAGAGGCCTGTGAAATAACATAGTCCACATCAAGAATGTCTTGTAGCCATTGTCATCTTCAATACTTACAAAATGATTTTTAAAGATTACAGAATTTGACAGGAATTGACAATGTCAATGAAAATGAAGCCTGCAGGCCAAGTTTACTTTAATGCATATGTTCTTTAATATAAGTAAGCAAATAATAATATGGAAACTGTAACCTAGACAACAACATCACTTGCTAAGATCTCTAAAATGGAAAATCAAAATAACAACACTGGAATAACACATGTGCTAGTTATACCTTACATAGCACAAGGTCATGTGATTCCTTTACTGGAGCTGCACAGTGTTTGATCGTACATGGAACGAAGGTCACATTCGTGAACACGGAGGTCAATCACAAACTCGTGACGAAGACATGGTTGGAAAGGGGCAATTTTGGCTCTTTGATGCATGTGGTCTCGATCCCAGACGGGATGGAACCATGGGAGGACAGAAATGACTTTGTTCGGTCATGTGAAGCCATGCACCAAGTCATGCCTGGAAAGCTAGAAGAGCTCATAGAAACGATTAACAAAACAGATGGCGATAAGATCAGTTGTGTTATTGCAGATACGGGCATGCCATGGGCCATACATGTCGCCGAGAAGTTGAAAATTCAACGAGTTATGTTCTGGTCTGCCCCTGCTGCTGTGTTATCTGCATTACTGAGCCTTCAGAAGTTAATAAATGATGGGATCATTGACAACGAAGGTAAGAAAACAAAGTAGTTTTGATTAAAGTAGTGTCGCATGAGAGCCGGGATGAGCTTGAGCTTGGCACATTGACTTTAGGCTAAGATCAAGCTCAGCTCAAAAGCTAAAGGCTCAATAAGAGCTCGAGCCAAGCTCTTGTAAGCTTGACCTCGGCTCGTGAGATATTTGAACTCATTTTTTATGCTCAAACTTAATAACATAACAACTTGAACATGTTCAAGCTTGATAAAAACTCGACTTGTTTGCAACCCTAGTTAAATGCGTCAATTTAAATAAATTTTATCCATCATGGGTCGGTTATGGAAAATCAGATAAATATGAAACAGGTTGAATGGGTCAACAATTGTGAATCAATTTAAATCGTTTGAAACGATCGTTTGTGTTCATTTATTTAATAACTAATAAACATGAGCCCATGTCCCATTCATGAACGTTCATTTATGTTTGTTTGTGTCCCTTATTTACGTTTGTCTCTGTCTTTTCATTTATGTTTGTTCGGTTATGTTCGCTTACCTGTCTTTTGAAACCTAAATTCTTAGTAATTAACGATACTTATTTGCCCATCATGCATCAATCCAGACAAATTTTAGGACCAAAAGCAAACAAACACATTCATTTTTCTTATTGAACGAGCATGAAAAAAAACGTTCGTTTAAGTGTTTGGAATGTCCGTTCATTCATTTATAGTTATAACGAACAAACACGAACAAGACCCGTTCATGTTCGTTCAGTCCGTTTACAGACTTACCTCACAACCGAAAGAGTTTTTTGTATATCACAGAGAATTTGCGCATGTTAACAAGCACCAACCCGACCCTTTTATGACCTCTAGTTTTGATGCCGATTCAGCATTATCAGCTTACATGTGGAACCTTGTTTCTTACAGGAGTTCCTTTACATGAAAACACATTTCAACTGTCACCAACCATGCCATCCATGAGATCCACAGAATTTGGATGGACCTGTATGGGCAGCGTGCCCACAATAAAAACCCTTTTCAAATTTACACTTACAGCTGTCGAACGCCCAAAGCAGCACAGTGGCTACTTTGCAACTCAACAATCGCGCTGGAGTCTGCAACACTCAACCTGTTTCCCAATCTGGTGGCAATCGGTCCTCTTTTGGCAAGTAACCGGCTGGCAAAGCAAGCAGGCTATTTCTGGAACGAAGACATGACTTGTCTCGAATGGCTTGATCAGCAGCCAGCAGGCTCAGTCATTTATGTGGCGTTTGGCAGCTTCACAATCTTCAACCAAACTCAGTTTCAAGAACTGGCACTTGGTCTTGAACTTACCAATCGGTCGTTCTTGTGGGTCGTGCGACCAGGGTTAACCAAGGAGACTAGTGATATGTACCCAGATGGTTATATGGACCGAATAGGCACTCGTGGGAAGATAGTAAGTTGGGCTCCTCAACAAGCAGTGCTAGCTCATCCTTCTATTGCCTGCTTCTTGAGCCACTGTGGCTGGAACTCTACTCTAGAAGGTGTGAGCCGTGGGGTGCCTTTTCTTTGTTGGCCTTATTTTGCTGATCAGTTGCTTAACCGGACGTACATTTGTGACGTCTGGATGAATGGGCTGGGGTTTGAAAAGGATGAAAATGGTGTCATCGGGAGAGATGAAATCATGGGTCAAATAGATCAGCTGATCAGCAATAGAGAGTTCAAAACAAGGGCGCTCGATCTCAAGGAAAAGGTTATGAACAGTATTGGAGAAGATGGTTCATCGTGCAAGAACTTTAAACGCTTCGTTAAGTGGATGAAGGAGAAAGATGGTGATGGTGAGAACGTTACGAAGATACGGTTGGGTCTATAGGATAATAGGCCAAAGCTAATAAAATGTTTGTATGTTGATCAGTGAAGAAAACCACTTGTTTTGGGTACCAGTACTTTATAAACAATGTCACAATAAGATCAAGTGAATTATGAATTTACTGTTGGCGGATCAGAGATCACAGCAGCGGAAGTATTAACATAGTTTGGTTTGTAATTGATAGAGTTGGATTCCATAATCAAGTTTTGATCTTGATCGATGAAAATGAAAGAAACAAAGCACGAGAGAAAGTGTAATTGGATAATCGATAAAGATAGAAACGATCGAATATCTTGGTGATCATCAATGTTGCCGATTTGCTGATGATTCACTGTATATACATTTACATATGTGATAGTTAGTGATGGTTAAGGTTTTGGCGGGAATAACTGTCAATGACAGTTCATCGACGTCGTCATCAACCATCAGAACCTTTTATTGTTTTAATACTTTACATAAGTTCTAAATAATAAGTGTAATATCCTAATTACGATAATTACATAATAAACATAAATAATTAAGTTTAATAATCCAATATACTCCCCTAAACTTAATTAGGTTTAAGAGAGTGTTTGAGCACACTTTTGTTGGCCTCATCCAGTGCCTTCGCTGCTTGCTTGAAATCGAAGCGGCGTCTTTTTTAGCAGTTTCTTCATTCCATGCCAATCACCACCTGCAAATAGAGCATAATACTGGGCTGTTGACTCTTCATTCTCTGGTACTTCACCATCACTTCTGCATCTTCCTCGTGTGGCCGTGGACGGTCCTTCATGATTCCTCATTGCATCCTTTGCTATTTCCTTCTCTTGCACAGTTTTGAATTTGTAATTACATTCCAGAACAACCAGATACATAGCAAAAGCAATTCTCATTAGTTCACCATCATTGTAGTCATAACTCATGTCCTTAGCCACCACTGCCGAGGTGTTGTTTAATGTCACATTCTTATGGCCACCATCTTGTTTCACAATCATGTACAAATCGAGTAGAACGATTTTCCTATTATCCTCTGTGTAGAGAGGAACCGGTCTAGTAGTGATTCCCAGGTTGTTTCTTAAAAACCACTCTACCATCTCTTCAAAATTTGATTTTTAATTCATGTATATATTTAATTACAAATTCAACATCTTCTAACATATCTAACAGAGACTTCAGTTGGAGAAATCATGAAATTCCATTGCTCGAATTATCATGGAATTCAATCTGGTTCCATTGATGACATGTTTAGACAATCGAAATAAGCATTCAAGTATTCTGCCTTATATTCTTCATGCATAGAACTATTATTAATTATTGTTTATTTTTCGAGTAAACTGCCATTTTGGTCCCTGAGGTTTGGGCAGTTTTGCCACTTTAGTCCAAATCTCAAACTTTTTGCATCTGGGTCCTTGTAGTTTCAGTTTTATTGCCATTTTGGTCCAAAAGTGATATTTGTCTTCTAAAATCCTACTATTTTGTCCTTTTCTTCAGGGGCAAAATGGTCATTTTAAGCATTAATATATATTATATATATAAATAAACCTCAAACTCTGCTTAAAATGACCATTTTCCCCTGAGTAAAAGGACAAAATAGCAGGATTTTAGAAGACAAAAATCACTTTTGGACCAAAATGGCAATAAAACTGAAACCACAGGGACCCAGATGCAAAAAGTTTGAGATTTGGACTAAAGTAGCAAAACCGCCCAAATCTCAGGGACCAAAATGGCAGTTTACTCTTATTTTTCCCTTTCTCCTATCTCTTCTTCCTTTGTTAAACCAGTAATATCATTTTTAACATTTGAAACAGGGGTACTCAACATAAGATAAATTTGACACTTTTCACAACTTACGTTAAGAGTGTTGTAAGATTAAATATATTATATTGATAATATTTAATTATGTTGTCATTATAATCATTTATACTATATTAGATCAAAATAATATTAAACCTATACCATAATTATTTGGTAATTGTTGATGGACCATATTACCCTTATTAACTAATTAGGGTTTTCTTCTGGGTGTATATATAAGGAGATGATTAGAGAGGTTTGGGGTTAGACATTATGTGATATCCCGGGTTTTTCGGATAACTTACACGTGACACTTGTCGAATAATATATGTGCTAAGTATTAAACGTGCATGGATTAAAGACGTGTGTGTGTTGTGTGAATTTTTAGTTATAGAATAATTAATGTAAATATGTACACGAACTAAACCGAACCGCGACATGAACCAACTTCGATTCATCGTGACTCTAGGAGTAACAAGTTTTAAACTTTAACTCAAGTCAAGTCCTCGGCCAAGATCAAATCCAACACGCATCAAAACCTAAACCCTAAACCAAAACACTCTCGGCCAAGATCAAGTTCAAAACCGCGGATATATATTGAGTTCAAACCCAAACCGAACCCACCTTAGTCCTTGGCCGCGAGATCAAGTCCAAACCAAACTAACTCACCCTAGTCCTCGGCCACATGATCAAAACCCAAACCAACCCGCCCAAGTTACTTGCGGCCGTGTGCAAACCCAAACCGTAACCTTATCCCTTGCGCTTATATACATCATCCATTGCATGACTCCATTCAGAATTCACAAAACCCTAACAAGAAAACTGCAGTCGGCAGCTTCCTCCTTCTAACCGATCGGGATCAGTTTTGTCTTCATCATCTCAGTCGCAAAAACAGCCCTTTACTTGTTCCCTTGATCGCCAGATCAGTTTTGATACACTCCATCACGATCACAAACAGCTTAGCCACATCTCTCGGTTGCGAGATCTACCTCTCTTTTCTCTCGGCCGCAAGCATTATTGATCACCGTTTCCTTAACATACTCACGGTTCGTCTACCCTACCGATAAAAGATTTGAATTTGTCATATTATATTCGGAATACATGTGTTTTGATTGTGTTGTTTTCGGATACTAGATGTATTATATGTAATCGGCTGAATTGATCATTGTTGATATGCATGTATAATTGTTTGCGGATCTCATAAGTTTGCAAGTGTGTTTTGTTTGTAATAACTAGAAGTAAGAACTAGGGTTTGCATGGATGAGATATTGGTATTAATCTAGGATTAGAAATCAGTTTTAGATCGCCTAGATTAATCGCATGAACGGGATTACACGAGTTTATGATAAAGATATGCTGAAACAGGATGCTGATTAAAAGTTACAGCCGATTTCATCTGGCTGTAACTCGGTCGATAGTTGTCAAAAAACGGATTTTCTGATATCTAGAACGTAGAGATTTGAATAAGGAATCTAATGGCGCTGGATTCATAATTTTCTGAAGTCGTTTGATATTTTTAAAGGGCTAAATAAGTTCAGTAACTAAAACTGTGAAAATCCTGAAATTTTGCTAGTTGTTTGTCAAGCTAGATTTTAAAATCAGTAGGGAGTTGAGTCATGATTTTTGTACAGCAACTAGGTATAGAAATTTCCGGGCAACTCCAACTGGAATTTTGTTAATCGGACGATCAGTGATTTTTAAATAAATTCTTCCATGGACTGCAGTCAGAAAGCGGTAAATCTGACTGCAGTTTAGTGAATTAATATTAATGGTTAATTGGTAAAGATTTAGGACTTGGAAAAATTATATAAATTTCTATGGTATAAATGTCACCTACTGTAAAAATATTGGAATTTTTGGAATGTTAGAACTATTTTATAAAAATCCTAGAAAACAGCTGAATAATTGAGTGATAAGCAGAAAGTTGATAACTTGTGATTTTATGCATTAAAGTGTTGCATGGATTTGGAATATGTTCATGATAAGTTGTTTGATTACTATGATCACATGAGAATACTTGCATGCATGTTTGAGTGTTAGATATGTTGTTTGTGTGTATCACTTTGTGAGTAAATTTCGTGTGGAATTTGTATTGGTGTGATTACACACTGACGTGGAAATTAATTGGTTTGTTAGGACGCAACTAGCGGTCCCATCTCTTATAACATCTTTGCTACACTAACCGAGCAAATAAAGGTGAGTTCACGGCCCCTAACTTTATCCGGTTTTTAAACAACAGGGGGAGAAACATGTATACACTCTCAAACTCAAACTCTTTACGTTATACGAATTTAACGTCACATAACTATACGGTAACTAAGTTAATGTTAATGTAATGTTATGGGCACTAAGCAGCTTTATCACTTAAGTCCTCGACAATCTCCTCGGATCGTTAGTATTTGGGTTAAATAGCGGGGGAATTATAAGTAGTACTACTGGGCCCGACAAGCCCCATCCGAGCTAGTCGCGCTAGCCGACCTGGTATGGTCAACGGGTGAATAATTGGCCTAACACCGCCATGGTCATGTGATAGGCCTGGCAAAACGGAGGCACAACAGTCAGCTTCGATCGCGAACACTTAGTGACATGACTTTAGGCTAGCTACCTATATACATTAATATTGAACTTAATTACGGATCAACTTAATATTCCGGGTTTGGAATATTGGAAACATCAACTTATTATCCCGGGTTGGGGATAATGGAAATAACAACTTAATATTCCGGGATGGGAATATTGGAAGCAACAACTTATTATTCCGGGATTGGAATAATGGAACTGATATGTTATCCCAGGTTGGGGATAACGGAGTAACAAACTATAACCGAACAAACGAATTTATGAAAACCTGTGAACTCACTCATCTTTAATGTTGACACTTGTTTCTTTACATGTTTCTCAGGACGCTAGGAGCTCTAGGTGCACGCACATGCATTGAACAAGACATCTTTATCGAGTCTTATTTATTAATATTGTTTTGGGATTTTTCATTTGTTTTTGGCGTTTGTGTTGGCGCCGCATCACTACTTATTTATGCTTCCGCTCAAACTTTAAAAATAATGCTCTGCTAAATATAGGTAATTGATATAAAATCTACAATGAACGATTTTGCAAAACGTATAATCAAATCATGTAGAGTCGTTCGACGTACTAGTGTTTCAGATTCTGGTTTGTTCACACGCCTCGCGGTAAAACTCCGCAAGTGGAAATTGAGGGTGTGACACATTATTAATCATAACATCATCATCGTCCCACCTCTCTCTCCATAACCTAAATCGAATTCATCCCTAGTTCGGTTATCACCATCATAATCTTACACCCTAAGGAGGAACCAAATCACACTAACAAAGATGTCGAACTCCATGGCTGCGTCTCTGACTGGATTCTCTACTGGCTTGTCTGCCGTCACAGGTATTTCATTCATGTTTTCCATTATATTTAAACAGAACGAAACAACATGTGGTATCAGAGCATATGTTGATAATAAGTTTTGTTTGTTTCCATGAATCTGGAATTAAAATTTTGAAAACAAACTTTGTGAAAAATTGATAAAACTTACGAACAAGATTTCGGATAAAACCTTTAAAATTCACGAATTTTATGTTCTAAAGGGATGTTTAATCACATTCGAAATTGTTATTGTTCCGAAATCCGTATCACAGAACTTAAAATTTCAGATTTTGGGTTCAAGATGATATTTTAATTTTTTAGGGTTCATCACATGTTCTTATGAAATTAGAAGAAATTCCTATATTTTGAGATGAAATTTGGATTATTTGGTGTTTTCCTGTTTTGATCTATTTTATCTAATTAAAACTTTTCGAAATCTGTTATTGTTATAAAAGGATATAATTTTCGAAATAATTAGATAAACTAAATTGACATTAAAAAGGAAAACAAATGATCCTATAATCCCTTAATTTTCGAATTTCAAAACTTATCACAACTCATGATTAGAGAATTTGAAATCTTGGAAAACAAGTTTCGGATGGATCAGAGATCCATTCGAGATGCCAATCTCGGACTAATTCGAGTCTCATTAGAGATCCATTCGAGATGAACATCTCGAACTAATTCAAGTCTGACTCATCACAGATCCATTCGAGATACCTCGTCTCAGACTAATCCGAGTCTCATCCGAGATGCCTATCTTGGACTAATTTGAGTCTCATCCAAGATGCCCATCTCGAACTAATCCGAAACTCATCCGAGATCACTATCTCGGACTACTTCGAGTCTCATCCGAGATCACCATCTCGGACTAATTCGAGTCTCATCCGAAACTCATTCGAGATACCTATTTTGGACTAATTCGAGTCTCATTCGAAACTCATCCGAGATGCCTATCTCAGACTAATTCGAGTTTCATCCGAAATCCATTCGAAATCCAAGATTTTATTCGAAGTCTCATTACTACATTAGGCTATCGTTGTGAACTAAATTTCAGCTTGGGGCTCCGCCCCGAACCCTGTGTTAGCTATTAAGTAAATGGTTTTGTAAATACTTAATTAATCATAGTCAGATAACTTTTACAAAATACAAATAGCTTAACTTGAATGAGCTTCTGATATATCACTTCTGCCCAAAGGTGATTTGATACATCTATTTATTGTTTAAGTATTACAAAAGCTATGTTAATTATGCATTATAAACGTAAATGTCTTATTTCTGGCCAAAGCTGATCTAATTCATTCATGTCTAGCATACTTAACAAGTGCATAATTAAAGTGATTGTCTCATTTCTGGCCAAAGCTGATTTATCACAATTACTTTGCACATATACTTAGATGATTATACTTCTGGCCAAAGCTGATTTGTCTTCATTTAAGTAGAATTTTCAAATAAGTCTATTATTTTGATGTTAGTAATAGACATATCACAACTTCTTCAAATTAGATCCTCACATTAATGATCCTTCATTAATATTATGATTTCTTCTATAAATCAGTATCTCATCCACTCTAATTCCTAAACCTAATATGTTTAGCTTTACTTAAAGTTTCTATAAGATTAGCTCTTGAATTAAATCCTTGATTATCTCTTAAGACACGATAATCCTATTGTTCTCTTTTGATAAAAGTGCTACAGAAATAAAGTAGAGTATGATGAATAGGATAAGTCGAACATGATGTCTCTTATGATAATCAAGAACTCATTTAATATAATTGTTATCACTAAAGTTATTCCAGATTATGTTTTCCCTAAGACTAATCTAATTTTATGGAATAATCAGAAGAACTCCTAAGGTGCATGTCTTCATTTCAAATTCTAAACTATAAAGGTTAAATGGTATCCATGAATAAATTATAATGTACAATACCATGACCCTTAAAATAAAGGGCTTACGCATGGAAATAAGTACATTTCCAGTGCATTGCTACGAACTTTTCCACTAGTACAATTTGATGTCTTATAAATCAACTATAACACTCAACAGTATCAAAGGAAAATGAGTGTGTTGATCAGCAACATATGTACAGGAAAAGAAATGCCTAAAACTGGAAAATAAGATATAATTCACCTCACTACCACTAAAAACTAAAAGAGGATACTTCTAAGGTTCATAGACAAAATACAAGTAGTAATTCCAACTCTAAGGTTCTTCAAAGGAGAAACTCACTGCCTAATTATGTCATTAGGCATAAGCAAAGAGATTATCCATAATTCAAAAGAATAGTTGGATAAAATAGGTAGTCACCTTTTAATGATCTTTAAGTCTGATAATTTTAATATTCCAATTAACACCTGATAAGTTGACTCTAGTTCTAAATGTTTCCTTACTAGAATTCAACAAATAACTAACATGAGAGTTGGTGACAAAATTAAATGTTAAGGCTATAAGAACCATGAAAAGTTGTCTTCTAATTATGTTTTATGATACATTACATATTTTGGAAATTAATCAGAATTTAGTATTAATACTAAAGCTATATTGTGACAGTTGTAAGGTTTGCATAGTCAACATAAAGTCACACTTACTTTAAACTCTCATATTATTTGTTCTCAATATCTGAATGGAAACATTAATAAGATGAAGCTAGATGATACCTTACACTTTCACAACTTTTGTTATCATGCAAATGAGAATTTGACAAAAGGAAATGAGATCTATAAATTTCATCCATTGTAACCGTAATTCATGAGAAATCATGACATGGTTAGTGAGGATGATTTTTTTCATCTAATCTCATTCTAAGTGATTTTAAATCATGATGTTAAAAGCCTAAAATATTATTTGGCTAAAGAAATAAGTATGGGTTCACTATAAGTTATATTTCATTGACATTTGTGGAACTTATTCAAAATGGAATATTCAGACATAATTCATTTATCAATTAAAGACTATCCACTTGTACCTCAATTTGTCTCATATGGCCCATAGTCTTAAAGAAATCTATTTATATATATACTTAATATGATTTCTATTAAATATGTCCCTAAGCTTCTTATGACATTTGGACATTAAGGAAATCAAGTAAAGTCTACATATATATGATAGTCTCCACGTCACGTACCTCAATGAAATTTCTCTTATAGCAATTTTAGAGATATCAAAGGTCAGTGGGAGCATTAAGTGTCTTAATTATGACTTGCAAAAGTTGCAAGAGGTGGGGAGTGAAAACTTCACATTACTTCAATTTACACCTCTTGTACAAGACACTTCTCCAATTCGGCACTATTTTATCAAAACTTATCTCCTTAAAATCTAATGCTACTCTTACAAAAGTTTCATTGTTGCTTAATTGTGGGCACACTTAGATTTCTTAGCTAAACTAATATAATCCTCAACAAGAGAAACTACAACGACTAACGTCATTAATGCGTTTCTCTATTAGAATACGTTGGTCGTTAAATATTGACCCTAAGTATGTTGAGTTCCTAAAGACTTCTAAGCACAGTGGGAGCAGTAAAGTCTTTATCATGACTTGCAAGGAATACAAGAGGCGGGGAAAGAGAGTCATTAAATTTTACTCTGATTTTAACTTCGTTTACACCTCTTGTACATTATATGCACCAACTCTTACACAGTTAGAATCCTGAAAATGATAACAACCTAACCAACAGCTAGTCCACAAAATTGAAACTTCTAATAAACCCAATAATCACCTTAGGAGGTCATCTAAGTTTAAAAACCTACTAACTTTGAGGATTACATAACCTCCCTAACTAATGTTGAAGTGGATTTTGGAAAAGTTTACCGATCCTATCTCTTCTAATTAAACCATTACGGCAATCAATTTTCTAAATGGAATAAAACTGTTTTCTACTAAAACTGATTTTATGTGTTCGAATAACGTTTGGGATTTGATTGAATTACCTAAGAGTGTTCATAACCAAACCAAATCCTAATATAAACGTTAAGACACCAAGAAGCATGATTAATTGTCAAAGGTTATACTCAGGAAGAGATAAATTATCAAAGAATTTTCTTACCTATATTACAAAAGTTTCTTTGAGGATCATCACTATTCTGGTAACTTATAACAATTTAGAGCTACATTAGCTGAACATTAAAACAACTTTCCTAATACTGACATATTTACATGTTCATAAAACAACCTGAAAGGTCTAAACTTAAGGTTAAAGAACAGTTTGTCTATAAGCCAATAAAATCCATGTATGGGTTAATGCAAACATCATAATGCGATGAAATCTTAAACAATTATTTTCATCAAGAACCAAGTGGATTAATGTACCTACCTCAAGATGAGTGGGAGCAACTAAAATAAATTCTTCTACATATAGATGGCATTCTTTTGACAAGTATATGTTACATAAGTCAAAGCATTGTTAAAAACAAACTTTGATATAATAGATCTCAGAGATATCTCTTATGTAATAGATATCATAACATACCGAGATAGACCCAATAGATATCATAACATACCGAGATAGACCCAATGAGACATTATTTTCGTTCCATAAGTTTAACTTTAAATGGGTCCTTACATATGTAACAAACAATATTGTTCTCCTTTAGAGGATAATAGGGTAAATGAGATTATTTCCTTACGCTTCATTATTAGAAGCCTAATGTGGTTTAAGTCTATACTCGTTTAGATATTACTCACATTGCAACACACTAGATATGTCTAGATTAATGTGAAGCATCTTATGGAGTATTAAAATATCTATAAAGGAAACGAGAGACTAAGTAAAGAAGAAGTGAGAACTCAAACCGGTTGATTACTCTAACTTTGTAATATTCAAAGATGACAAAATGTTATTTCGGGGCATATCCTTATGTCAGCAGACAAAACCTATCTCATGGAAGAGTCATAATGAACTGATAACAACAACCTAAGACATAATGACATAATATGTTTTTATCACAAAGCAATAGTCATTAAATGTTGTTGAAAATTTATCTTGGACTCATAAGTTTATTAACTCCATATAAATTATATATTGAAGACTTATTGTGATAAAGTCAGCTACCATGTCTCCTTGGACAGTAACAGTTCGAGAGGTGTTGCATTAAATTTCGATACAAAATTAATTATTCGTTTATGAACGAATTGAGGAAACTAAATCTTTGTATCGAATGCATCGATGATATGCTTAAGGATCCTATAACTGAAAGTCTATCACCCATAACTATTATGAAAGCGCTTATAATAATGACGGCTTTATTGATGACTATGTACAACTGCATATCGTACCATGAATGATTAACTATAACTTTCCCTCATCAGTTTGATTTTGTATGTCTCTAACATATGTTCTGCCAGTATAATGACATATAGACAAATATAAATACAAATCAAACGTTAAAGGGCTTACTTGCATATTTTGATCATAACTGTTAGGTTTTAAATTGAGGTTGTAGTATGACTAATAGGGGTCCTGAGTCGAATGATGATTCAACGGCTGTATTTCTCTGCTACGATTCACGGTTTAAAGCTAAAATGAGTGTTAACTCCTGATCAGGCTTATCTAATACTTATGATAAATGATTACTCGGCTAAGTGGGAGAATATAAGATTAAATATATTATACTGATAATATTTAATCATGTAGCCATTATAATCATTTATATTATATTAGATCAAAATAATATTAAACCTATAACATAATTAGTTGGTAATTGTTGATGGACCATATTACCCTTATTAACTAATTAGGGTTTCCTTCTGGGTGTATATATAAGGAGATGATTAGAGAGGTTTGAGGGTTAGACATTATTACTCATAACATCATCATCGTCCCACCTCTCTCTCCATAACCTAAACCGAATTCAACCCTAGTTTAGTTATCACCATCATAATCTTACACCTTAAGGAGGAACCAGATCACACTGACAAAAATGTCGAACTCCATGGCTGCGTCTCTGACTGGATTCTCTACTGGCCTGTCTGCCATCACATGTATTTCATTGATGTTTTCCATTATGTTTAAACAGAACTGCACAACAAGTGTAACCTTGTAACACTAATTGATCCATACTTAAAACGTTCTGAATTAACCCTGATGAATAAGAAATCATCTTCCCTGTTCTAGTTTCTACCCCACATGAATTTTTAATTTGTTTAAAAACATTCAAATTACCCACGTAATGATGTTTAAATGTCGTACTTACAAGCCACATATCTGCCTATAATCCACCATCGGTGCCAGTAACAATCAATTCTTCGGAGAAATCATACTTGGCCCTCTGTTGCTAAATTCCGGTATTGATGGCCTGTTGGATTAATTGCGTTGCTTCATCGTATTCTTTCAGCTTACGAGAACTGATCTAGTGACCGATTTCATGACAGTATTAACACCGTCCATTGAATTGGTCCTTCCTTCGCTTTCATTCCTCTC
Source organism: Scalesia atractyloides (assembly GCA_947069175.1). Classification (NCBI taxonomy): domain Eukaryota; kingdom Viridiplantae; phylum Streptophyta; class Magnoliopsida; order Asterales; family Asteraceae; genus Scalesia; species Scalesia atractyloides. The sequence continues at coordinate 84,874,184 of CAMTDV010000020.1, read as the reverse complement.
CTCGGAACAGTGCTCGCATGGCATCATCATTGATGTCGGACGCAGATCATCTTCTTTCCTAATCGTGGCTCTGATACCACATGTTGGCGGATCAGAGATCATAGCAGCGGAAGTATTAACATGGTTTGGTTTGTAATTGATAGAGTTGGATTCGATAATCAAGTTTTGATCTTGATCGATGAAAATGAAAGAAACAAAGCATGAGAGAAATTGTAATTGGATAATCGATAAAGATAGAAATGATCGAATATCTTGGCGATCATCAATGTTGCTGATGATTTACTATATATACATTTACATATCTACAGTTAGTGACGGTTAAGGTTGACAGGGATAACTATCCGTGACAGTTCATCGACGCATCAACCATCACAACCTTTCACTATTTTAATACATTACATAGTTCTAAATAATAAGTATAATCATCCCGTTTACAGTAATTACATAATAAATATAAATATTACATAATTAACATAAATAATTAAGTTTAATAATCCAATATTTACTGTTTGGTAAAAAGGTATTATACCAAACTTATTTTTAAACTTTATCAAAGATTACGCATAAAACGAAAAGAGGTTAAATGCTTGAGTACCATTACTTTATAAACACTGTCACAAACAAATCAAGTGAATTATATAATTACATGACAAATTTAAGTTATAAATCATAATAGGACCAACATGAAAAGTTTCAAGGCCTTAGGTATATTTTAATCCTCCTTAACTCTATCTAGGTGCCACATCACTCGTCTTTTTCTATTTCACTTTACCTAACCTTGAGGAAATGGTCTAATCTCGTTAAGTCCACCTAACCCTATTATATAGAAAAACAAATTAATTCAATTTGCTTAACATCTCGTTAATATGTTAACAAAGAATCCCTTTAACACCCCTTAACACAAGGAGGGAATGGTATAGCAATGTCAGTTAACATGTCATGTCATTGTTAACACACGGAATATAATTTTCAAACCAGCCAGCTTTAATTCAAACAGTCAACTCAATATTTTTTTCTTTATTTTTAACAGGAAAGGAATCAATTTTATAGTCACACAAGGAACGAGACCCACTCTACCAAGATGCTAGAAAGGGAACCAATACAACAGAAGCTAAATGCAAATACACCCTTAAAACACCTTATTATTTCTATAGATCCATAAGTACGCTTTCGGAATTACCCAATTGCAACTTTTGACAATGAATCCATTATTGATGAATGTCTTTGCCGAACTCAGATCTTCCCGCACTACCTTTTGTAGGTCCCCATAATACGGATCTTGACAAGATTGATGACAAATTAAGAGTGCGGAATCCTCTTAATCTTATGAACACAGAAACTAGTAGAAAATATAACACACAAATCACTATAAACTGGTCTTGTATTAATTATCTAACTGACATATTTACAACCAATCTAGACCAAACAAACCACACAAAAACGCAGCCTCTCTGTGTTTTTTCTTCTCTCAGTTTTTGCGTGCTCTCTCTCTAGTTCTCTTGAATGTCTAACCTGAGCCCTTTGACTAAAACATGTTGGGATATTATACACATGCTAATTTCGAACAGGCTAGGCCTGGCCCAACTCTAAACTCTAATCAACTTGTTTAGAGTCGCCCACATTAACTTGCTACACAATGCTACCCTCAATAACACTAACCGTTTTACTAGTACAAGATATCCAAACACCTTTAGAGTGGCCCACTACAATATTAACTTCTACAACATTGCTACCCTCATTGATCGTTTTACTAGTTAAAGATATACAAAGACCAAATATATGACGTTGATGTCACAATATGCACCACCATTCTTTCACCCCTATATGATCACTGATTTTCCAATTCGACACTCTTCCAACCATTAGGATCACAATATAACTCCGACCTATTCAGTTTTCTAGCCCTATGTCACTGTAGTTTTTATTTACACGCGCTTCCATAAACCCAGTCAATGCTTTAAGAGAGTTTTTATAACCTTTATCAGCAGTGTTTATAAACACCACAGAAAAAGATCTTAAAGTAGTATTTCAAATGAAGCCAACTTCTCAATTAACTCAAAACACGAATACAGTGAATTAACTCATACAAGTACTGAGATTCAAAACAGAAAGCCAAATCCACAAAAGCACCAAACAAAAAAACAACCAAAATTTGTCCTTCATGCTAAATGTATAGCTACATAACATAAAAAAATATGACTGGAATCAAACAGCAACAACAATTCGCCCAGCAACTTGATCAAGGTCCCGTCGACCATTTGAAGTGATTCTTCTCCCTCTGTAGAACATCATTCAAAAGTTAACACATAAACACAAGCATCATAAATAGATTTACTTTGTGTCATCTTCATTTAAATATCAAGTAATCTGTCAACTTGAGCTACTTTCACCAAACCAAAAACATCAAGAATGTGTGTGACCCGTTTGTTATAATTACTTTGACAAAACAAAAAGAGACTCACCCCTTGGGATCCATATCAATGATTTTCATGGTTTCCAATTGTTGAAGGATATGACGGATGATACCACCGCTGCTTTTGCAGAAATGTGGTGGAGCACTACCGTTCCTCTTACGCCCACCATAGATTCTCTGGAACGCACCAACACCAAGACCGCCCCTCAGATAAATTTTCCTAGCAATAGAAGCTGCACAACAGCAAATCAGTATAAGTATGCAAAGTTTTTTAAAGATTGTGTCTGCATAAAACATACTCAACATAGTTTGAACTTTAAATGACATGCACGAAACTTACCAGCTCGGATATAATACCAGTCAGGGTCATAGGGAGCAAGTTCCTTAAAAGTAGCAGTCTTCACAATATCAGTCCATTCAGGAAGCTCCATCTATGCAAAATACAATTAACATAATGATCAATTATAAACTTAAAACTTGAAAGGACATGACTACAACAAATCAGAAAGTGAAAATTGAAACAAGTAACTTAACTGTTGCGTTCTTTATAATGCAAACATATACTCAAAAGAAACTCACTCAAACTCAAGAACGGCCAGAGTGCAAAACTACAACAAACTAAAACCAAAATCATATCTTCTTTTTCTTGAAATGTAGGTAACGACCAACGACTATTTTCAAAAAATAACATTTCATGTTGAATTAATCTATTTAACCACATTCAAAGAAAACTGGTTGTGATAGTGAAATACAAATTTTATATGCTCTTTTCACTAACAGCAAGCATAAATCATAAAGGTATGAATATAAGTTAGATTATGTTTAAACCACCAAACATTAACTTCATAAATTCACTATGCATATTAATTTTGTTACAACAGAATTAAAATATCCATTGAACAGCAAAATCGCGATAACAAGATATAAATTAAAGCTAAACTTCACCAAACGAAACCCAATTATGTCACAAACAACAATGAATCAAACAAGTATGTATTCATTGAAGTATACGGTTCTAAGTTAACAAACTCAAAATATAATAATCTGCTCAATCAGTAGCTAAAGTTCAGCAAACACGAATCGCAACTAAAAGCAAACAGATAAGCATTTACAGAACTGATTTCAGAGTAATAGATTCAAAAAAAGACTGCTAAATTAGAAAAATTGAAATGAAAATGTGATCGATTATACCTTTCCAGATCGTTTGAGGTGAGCGGCGTAACCCTTAACGAATTCATGAGGGGAAACATCCTTCACAGTTCTCGCCGTCGCCATTGTAGTTGCTGCGTGGCACTTTCGACCTGTATACAAAGATATGTAAGCTAGGGTTTCTTCAGAAGTTTTGATTTTGGTATTTATAGGTGCTCACTTTGGGCCGTATGGGCTGGAACTAGTATAATAGCAATTATTAGGCCTACATTGTATTGGGCCAACTAAACCTGAATAAACATTTTCTAAATTTTGATTTCTTTTTAAACGGTGATGTAATACTTCTACTCTTTAAGTTATATCAAATATAATAATAATCGATCACATTTTAGGAATTAAGCCGGTCTTAAAGCTTTACCACCCCAGAAATAACTTGATTAGAAGTTAGAACTACTTTGGTTCAACAACCAAAAGGAAGTTCACCAAACATAATTTGAAAGGGGTAAATTCGATAACCACATTGTTGGTTTGTATTAATAGTTAAGACTAATCAGTTTTTTCACTGGCAGGACAAGTATATATATATTGTTTATGAGTAAATTATGTGCATTTGATTTCATTGTATACCGTTAGCAAATTTGGGTGACCAGAAGTATTCGGCCTGCATTAAGTCATAATGCATACCAAGTAACCATAAGAATACAAGATATAAACAAGTTTGGGATGAAACCTATAATAACCCGAATTTTTAATATATAAAATTTAATCACGATAATGGAAAAAGGGATAAATTATATATATATATAATACCCACAAAATAATTATAACAAAATTTAATAAACTAAATAAAAAAATATTATTAAGTTTTCCTCACAATTATGATGTTTTTATATTGTTAACACAAAGTGAAATGATAATGATAATAATAATAATACAAGTTGATAGTGTCAGTTAGGTTTTAATGCTCTTGAGAAAGGCTACAAACTTTCTATATATTTGCATCTTTGGTCCTTCACGTAATCATGTTCCTCTGGCCCCGGCAATCACGAGTTTAGTCGTCAGTAAATGAGAGTGACGGAGAGAGATAGATAGTGAGTTGCAAAATAATAACTATCATCTGGTCATTGTTACTGCGAGTTGCAAGATAATAGGCAAAAGGCGTTTCAGCGGTGGCGACGAAACACGACTACGACAGTGGTGAATAGTCGTCGATCAACGTGATGGCGGCGTTCGACTTTGAACATATAAAACGGACCACTATTCCCGGTTTGAACCGGTGGTTGATGGCGACAATTTCATCGTAGCTCTTGAGATGAAGAGAGGGGTTGATCTTGAGGAGAGAAACTTTTAGAGAGAGATATGTGAGTGGGTTGCAATATGAGTGACGGTACTTTGTTGATAACCTGACGAACCAAGCAAATTCTGACCAAACAAAATTGGTGCCAGTAATATCAACGTAAAACATATGTTGAACCAATTCACGACTTTATTTATTTATCTGCTTTGGTTTTCTCTTTCAACTACTACAACAAATGTCAACACAGTAACGAATCAAACAAATGCCGACCAAATTCCCGCTACGTTTCTCTAAAGAATCCCGCTGGTTTATTTAGAAATCATAGAAAGAAAATGTTCATTAATAATTATATAATTAAAAGAAAAAGAAAATATATTGAAACAAGCAGATAAGATTTGCACCTGGTTAACTATATATATATGATTTTAGTCGAATCATGAATACCCCATCATATTAATTTAGTCATCTATTTTTATGTTATTACTTTATTAAATAAAAAGAATAACAGAAACTTTGCAAGTGATCCCAGAATTAGTTATTTCATAATACTACGAAAATATGAAGTCTTATGGCCAACTGGTTATAAACCAGAAAGGATAAAAATGGAGTTGTGGGTTTGTACACCTGGATTTCAAACTTGCTTTGACTCAAATCAAATGACCCACAAAAACAATCTTTTAAAATTTTATAAATTCTTAAAAATCCTTTCAGTTAATTTAATAGATCCAATTTCATTTATTTTAACGTAATTTATTTTGAAACAATATTGTTAAGCCACGAAGGTTTGAAGCTTTATACAATATATTTAAGTAGTATTTTAAACGAAAGTAAATGATCGGTTCAAAACAAGATCATGATTGCTTTGTTAATAACTAGCTTAATTAGTGTTACTCAAGAAGTCTTTTGTGTCCTAACAATATTTTGATTTTCTAGAAATAATAAGATTTTAAAATTTTAAAAACTCTTTTATTTCAAATAATTATGGTACTTAAAAATATAAAAACCTTTATTTACGTAGACTTATGTATAAATCCATAAATTAACATTTCCTATATTGATATCAAATTAGTGTTTACATTTTATAATATGACGTAAATTAACAAATTGGAATATTATGCTACAAAGGCATGTGTTGATAAAGATCAATTTATTGTCTCTTAACATTCTAAACTCATCGTATAAACTCATCGTATAGTATGGGTTTTAACTCTCTTTGTTAATCTTCATTTCAAGCTATTATCTCGTATTATCATTTTATTGAGTTGCACTCGTTTAATTCGTATGCGTTACATTCACTTGTCTTTTCTAACTCTGGGATGCAATTTTTTTATCATATTACATGGGTATAAATTTTAATTGAATTGTACTCATTATCGCATTTCGTTTGAAAATATATCTGACCTGTTATATTGGATTATTCATGTTACTTTACCTGAAATAAGTATATTATCTGTTTACCCTTTGTACTCTGTACCCAAGCATGCCCCTACTTGTGGGGGTGATCACAAGCATGTCATTGCAGCATCGATGGCGTGGCACAAACTGTGCGGTGAGCCTAAATCGCAGCGTCTCTCTATTCTGAACTCTACGGAGTGCCGCCTATTCATAGGATATTATTATTCTGTGGATGGTTGTATGATGCCCATACACCATCTCACATCGGTTCAGGACTAGCTAGCCTGTTACGCCTATATATATACATATATACACACATACATACTATATATATATGTGTGTGTGTGTATATATATGTGTGTACATATACCGGGCTCGATGGGTATTTCCTATAACATGGTAAAGTTCTTGAATTCTATCATCTAGTTATAATTGCATTATTATCTTTTCTTTCATATTCATTATTCATTGCTATCATTATGCGTTCGTGGCATTTTGCTCCTTCGCATTTCTTTCTTTACTACATGTTAGCAAGAATGATGAGAAAGTGTGAAGAGAGGTAAAATAAACAAGTTAGAAGCATAGTGTGTAGTTGTTAATAACGCATGAAATAAATTATCAGGAATAAATCTTTTGTAAACTCGTTTGGATATTATATAACAATATAAGTCTTTTTGTATCTGATTCTGTAATAGTGGCATGTCAGCCTAAGAACCGGGTTGGGGTGTTACAGAACCGGTAGATCGAGGCGCCAAGTACAAGGATCGATCTACTAGGTGTGTTTGTTGGTTTGGTATAAAGATGACAATAAAACTAGGTTTAGACTTTGGAGTGTTATGGACCAAATTAATTTGGCTAAGTGTGTTATTATTAAAAACTATATAAGTGGGTATTAGGTTATTTGAGTTTAATCGATTTTAACCGAGTAAACTAAATTAAGCAAATTGTATAACAATAACCCAACCGAATAATCAAATAGAACTCGGTTACGAATACAACCTGAATTGAATAACTGAATAAGAGTTCAATCCGGTTTCTTTTTTTTTCCGTTTGGCATAGTTTTCAGTTTAATCAGTTAGTAACCGAATAATGAACACCTCTATTGTCACGCCCCAACCGATGGCGGAATAATCATGGCGAACGTAATTAGATTGCTCGAGACTTCATAACACTAAATGTAACAAGTATTTAATAAATAATATTTCATTTAATTACTAACGGTTCAAGTACATAATGGGAAAACAAAATACAACAAGTAATGCATGACTAATCTATAAACATGAATTTAAAGTTTGGTGCGTTTCTAGGTCGTTGCTACTAGATTTCGTCAATATCAACATCATCAACCTGCAACATGTTTAGAAATATAGTTCAACACAAAAGCATTGGCGAGTACGCAAGTCTAATATAGCATAAGTATGAAAAAATGTGTAAACAAATCCGCATGGCAAAATAGTTAACTAGATTAATGTATCAAAACATGCAATTTTACAAGTCAATCCTCTAATTACCGCATGAATTTAAAGACTTAACAAGACCACAAGACTACGGCCGGTGTGTTACTCCTCTAGCGCTATATATGTTAAGGGGAGGCTCGTACGCAGTTAATAACAATTAAATCACATAAGAATGTTCCAAGATTACAAATCAAGTATCACGTATTTAAGCATGCATGAATGGATTGTTTATGTTTGCATTAAGTATAAGTGTGAATGTGTAATTTGATAGGTTAAACATATTGCATCCAAAAGTGTAAAGCGTAAAAGGGCGTTCGAGTGTACTCACGGTATTGCAAGCTTTCCCTTAGTAGTCCTGTGAAGAGTTGGAGGTTTGGAAGCACCGAGGTTACCCTACATTGGATAAATGAAGGTGTGTGAGTATTTGGAATTTTGACGAAGGATTTGGATTTGAAATTTAAAGTACAAAATGTATGTAGATATAAAAGTATATATTGTCTAAGTACTCGTTTTGACACTAAGTTTTAAGTGATTTCATGGATCCTACTTGGCCCGTTAGAATAAAAATGAGAGACTTAGAATCATAGATAAAGTAGCCTAAGTTCATGACAATTAATCATAAACCGATTATCATCATGAGTTCGGCCATGTTGATATATATATATATATATATATGTATATAAATATGTATATATAGCTATATAATAATCCTAAGCTAAGTCCATTAAAAGTATCATAGATTGTCATGTAAGTCAAGTATGGAGGATTAATCCTGGTTGTATGATTCACCAATACACAAATCATCACAAGGATGATTCGAATAGTCATGAATGAAAGGGAAAACACAATTAACTAATATACAACATAGAAAGGATCAAGTGAAGTGGTGGAATGTGGTTAGGATATCCAAGACTTCCAAGTATTCACATCTTTACACCATAACACAAGCCTTGCTATAAGAACTATGTTAGCCTTGGTTGGTCTCTACACTTGTGGGTTGTCTAAACCCTATTAAACAGAAAGTTTAGAGGGTATTTGCACCTCTTAAACTCATAAGAATCAACTGCTAACAAGTCTCATAACCTTAGATAGGCTTAAGAACAACTAGGCACAAGATTCAACCAAGTTTTAATCAAGAAAAGTAAGATACAAAAGTATAAATGAAAGCAGAATTTCAATCCTACTTTGGACCTCAGATGTGGTGAGGTTTCACCTTAGTTTGCCAAGGAAAACTTTTGAAAACCTTCCTAGAGGTTATCCAAGTAGAAAGAAAGAAGAAAACATAATAAAATAAGAAGAAAAGTGAGCTAAAACTCACTTATCTATCAAGTCTTGGAAATTAGAGAGTAAACAAGAAGATTTGAGAATGATTTGAGTGTTTGAAAAGTGTTTAGGAGTGTTGGAGGCTCCTATTTATAATGGGGAATTAGGGTTTAGGTAATTAATGAAGTTGGTGGTGGTGGGAGTTGGAAAAAAGGGAAATGGAGCCAAAATTCGTGTATTTTAAAAGATTCTGCCAGACTTGGTCATTTTGCACGGCCGTGCGAATCATGTGCACGGTCGTGCGGATCGCGGATCGTAGGGTGGTGCACAGTAGATGCGCGTCATGCGGATCGCGGTGTGCATGCCTGTGTGCCTCAGGTGCATGGTCGTGCACTACCTGCAGAACTTTCTAGAATTTGCCGTTTGACCCCTAGAGTATGATAATTCCATTATTTTATGATGGAAACTCATAATTAAGCATGTTTTTAGGTATTCCAAGTGCATCAAAGTAATTGTATGAGTATAAAGCACGTATAATTGATAATTTCAAGCATTTCAAGTGTCGGTTTTTGCGTATAAACATGCGTATAACACAAGTATGTAACATGTATAAGTCTAAAAATGAATTTCTATTATGATCAAAGTCTCGGTTCACAAGATTGGAAAGGCAATACGAATACGATAGGATTACAAGTTTCCAAAAATAGAAATACGAGTACACTTTCTAAATAAGGAAAGTATAGAAATGCGAAGCGTTACATCTACGATCGACATGGATATTGTAGCAACATTTGGCTCCAAGTTACTAAAAATCAAACACGTAACTACTTTCCATATTTTGATTTGATTTAGTTTCATTCAACTCTAAATTTATAAAATGAAGTTTACCAACATAATTGGAAAAGAGCAAACTGACATCGAACTAAAACCTATATTTTTGGTTTTGTACTAATAGTTAGACTTAATATTTTTCCGATACAAGAAACGGATCGAATGATCGTCTAATTTTTTTAACATTGCCGCCAACGTTTTTTTGAATGCGTGACACATCTGAAAACCTTTAGAAATTAAAGATCTGGTTTCTTTCGTTTTAGCATCCCATATGATGTTTTGTCTTTGAATGCTTGTGTTGGAATTTGGTTAATCACATTGGTTGAATGCATCACCGCCTCCCCCCCACTTGTAATTAGAAACTTGTCAGGCTTGTAATATACTTTGAGTCATCTCCAATAAGGTACGAAATAGCCTCTCCACCACCCCATTTTGTTGAGGTGTATATGGAACGATAAAATGACATTATCCCCTTGTTTTTACATAACCGATTGAACTCATGAGATATAAATTCTCCCCCTAGATCGATTCAAAACATCTTGATTTTCTCCTTATAATCCACCTCCATCATGACTTTAAACTATTTAAAGCTTTCAAAGGAATCACTTTTTACCTTTAAAACAAAAGGCACATGAAACACGAAAAATCACCAATCAAAACAAATACATACCGATTTCCCGCTATTGTGCTTCGGGAAATTGGACTGCTTAAGTCTCCATGAATAAGTTCCAATACACGCGTTGTCCTGAAATATGTTATCTTTGGAAAAGGTTGTCTCGTTTGCTTCTCGACTAAGCACGAATCACATATTTTATTTTCATGGTCGATTTTTGGCATACCCACGACCATATCTTTCTTCACTATTTGTTTCATAACCTCGAAATTTAGGTGACCCGGTCTTGCGGGCCATAACCAATTTTCATTATTAATCCAAGCTTTCAAATAAATGGGTTTTTCTATCTTCATGTTTATGTATAAAGATGCCTTTTAGAACGAGTTACATACATTAACACCTTCCCTTTACCGTCAGGCATTAATAAATAACCGTCTTTCATACAAATCTCACAACCATACGTTGTTGCTTTCCAAAGACTAATTATATTACTATATAAACTAGGGATATAATAAATATCGGTTAACAATCTTTGCTCCCTTGTTTTACCAACTAGTAATGTAGACACTTCCCTGCACATTTCAACTTGAGACCCATCACTAAATTTAAAATTTTTCACCAACACGCTTATTTAATTCAGAGAAAAAGATAAATTACCTGTCATATGGTTGCTCGCAATGTTATCCATCTACCATAACTATTTTTCTTCCGAACCGTTTACGTACTTTTTGGAATAACCTTTTGATGTAGCGGCTGCATCACCTTTTAGTCATTGAAGTAAACAACTTCTTGAACATTTTGCACCATAAATAATGGCGGGCCAATTTCTTTCGCATCAGCCAAGTTTTGCTAGGTTATCTTTTTCCGAGCCAAACATCTCGAAACAAAGTGACTGAACTTGTCGCACCGGTAACATTATACTTTTGAATATTTTTACCCTTTTGTTTATCCCATTTGTTTGACCCGTCTTGTGACCCACGGTTTTGACCAGATTGGTCACAACCACATCCACCACCACGTCAACGATTCGAGCCTTTCCTGCACCCCTTACTCATTTCGCATAAGTATTGTCTAGAAATAGAGGAGGAACTAGAATTATGAAACAAAAGTTTTGTTTATGTACCTTAATTATCCGACTGTGATTCTTCATCTTTTATATGTTCCTCACACGCCTACATTCGACCAAGAACATCATCGAATGGGATGGAATTCAGATTAACAAGTTGCTAAATCAAAGCTACCAAATGAACCGCTTTGGTAACCCGCTAAGAAATGTTATCACTAACCTTTCTTCCTCGATTACGAACCCCGAGAGACACTACTTTTGAAGAGATTCTCAATAATTTGCTTGAAAAATCATCAATGGTACTTGGTTCTTCATCTTCCTCGCATCAAATTCTACAATGAGAGTCTAAACTCTCACTTCACGTACCCGATCGACTCTAGAATGTCAGTCCGTTATCGCGTCCCGCATCTCTTTCGCCATCTATAAATTGCCAACTTGCAATATTAATTCTTTGGTTATGGACTGAAACAACAAGACGATTGCCATGTTGTTCTTCTTAACATTATTTTTACTTTTATTTGTCCTTGTATAATGTAGTAATCAAATAATAAGTTGACTTTTAATATTTCCTATATTTTCTTTGCAATAAGATTATATAAAAAAACTAGAATTGTAAGACATGTATTTAAGAATCTCAAGAGACAATAAATAGGTAAGCTATAAACGTAATTCCTAATGGATATAAGAAATCAGATCAAAATGAGTATAAGATTGAGTACGAAACACAGTTTTATAATCGGGCAAATGACTTGGATTGCCAATAGTTGTCCCATTGTCATCCTAAATGTCATGAACCGGTTATCAGGATTTAGTGATCTTGTGCAACACGTAAAACACTAACAAATAGGTAATTTCATATACACTTCTAAAAACTTGTATGATATGATAGTATAATATTTTTCTAACAAAAAAATATATTAAATATAACACCTAATTTAGTTCCAAGAACAACATATGAAGTTTTAATTTAAATAGATATTTCGTAATCAATTGACACAATTTAAATAACTTGGAAATCGATTCAAATAACATATAATTTATATAACTTGGAAATCGATTCAAATAACAGATAGCACTGGTAAATTAAGACCATTATTTGTAGTAATGTATTTGCTCAGGTTTTGTTAAAATTTAAATAAATGGGGGTTCGAATATAAATGAGGTATTCTATAAAAAAAATATATTAATATTATGAATTGACATATGACTTAAAAGTCATATTGGAACTTAATACTCACTTTAAACATAATAAATGAGGAGATTTAAAGAAACATTGAAATAGTTTCATACTTTCCTATTCATTCTCTCGTTCATATTTAAAATAATTAACGTAAGCAAAATGTAATACAAAAGTGAACACACATTATATCCTGTTTGTTGCACATTTATTAAAAAGTATCTTTTAGGCATGTGTAGCTGGCAGGGTACTATTTTATTCACGTGTTACATATCAATATATAGTGTTATTATTTGTTTTTGGAAACTTACTATTAAGCTACACCTAGCAAGATGATAGGTGGGGCAAAACCAAAACATTATATGGTTCTTGAAGTCACTCGATTCACTTTATATTACATTTTCGATTTCTACTGCTATACCAATGAAAAGAAAATTGAGTAACATCGTAAAAATGTGATTGTCTATTTATTTATTTATTTTGCAGTTCCTTGAGATGACCACTTCTATTCTTTGCCTTCAAAATATCCACTAAGTGACTAAAATTACAGCTCCCGCCAATTGTTTTCTCTCATGTTTAGGTTTTAAAATATGATGGTCCCCATCCATGTTGCGATCAAGGACCTTAACGGATCCACCAACCAACAGCTATCAAAGAGATGATAATTCGACTCCAGACGATCATTACAAATAGGACATAGAATACTCTGACATCAATGCCTTTACGATCCAAGTTTGTACGAGTATGAAGTCTATTAATCAACACTCTCCAAACACTCACATTTACCTTCATCTGAATAATGCATTTATACCATATAGTACGACGTGCATCTGAAACAAGCAAAGCGCAATCAATACTTCAGTGCACGACCTCTAACCAAGAATTCATCCATATCATTAAGCCTCCAAACTCAGTTATCCGACTCTTGGGACACCACAATTTGATTGAGCACATCAAGAAGATCATTCAATTGGCACTCTTCAACCCTCCCCCCCCCCCCCCCCAAAAAAAAAAAAAAAAAAAAAGCTGAATATTCCCCCTCTAGTTCCAGTTTTGAGCATCTATCCTTTTTAACACCATGGAATCCTTATCCGCCACAAACAATCTAGAAAACTGATCAACCAAAATCAAGTTATTTACCTAAACAGTCTTTCTAGAATCTTGTTGAATTTATGGTCCCAAACTTCCTAGACACCGGAGAGATTGGAATAACTCCACAGAGACCGGACTGTTGATTTTTTTCAAATAAGGGCTGAAAGTGTGATTGTGTGTAAACCTTAGGGACTCAAACTGTACTTTACTAATTTAAAAATTATGCATACAAGTCAATGTTGATAATTGAGGCCCACATGCACATTTTTGCACTCTACTCTCGCATTCGTTTTCACACCCCCAGACGAGCCCTTGACACCCACGACATTTAACCCCAAGGCTAATGACTAATGAGGCTGGTAGAGGTGTACAAATCGGGTTTTTTTCAATAAACGGTCCGGTTTTTAACCCAATCGGTTTTTTCATCAAAAACAAAAACCGATTTTTTAATAACCGGCTTTGGTTACTCACCGGTTTTGTAAGACAAAACAATAACTAGCCTAACTGGTTAGGGTCGGTTTTTAACCGATTTATGCAAAAAAAGCCTGGTTTAAACCGGTTTTTTTAACCAGTTTCAAAGAACATGCATTATAACCGGTATATAACCAGCGGTTCGGTTCTAAAACCGGTTTAAAAAAACCGATAAAAAATCGAAACCAGTTTTTTTTTTCGATTTCGGTTCTAAAACCGGTTTTTTTTAACACCTCTAGAGGCTGGTGGGTTGGATATTTGTAAAAATCTTCCTCGCCATCACCGTTCTTTCTTCTCCTCTATTAGATTGATACAGAATACCTATCATCTCTGTTCTTCACCAAATTAAGACATCTTAGTCATCCCTTTATCTATTTCTTTCATCATCTTATGCTTCTATACAATTATGATATTAATTTGTTTTTTTTCCCTCTAAATTTTGACTCAACTTATTCTATTGACATGACCCACTTGAAAATTTAAGCAGATGAGAATTCTACTGAGATTTTTAGATCAATTTTGGAGATCCAGTTCATTGGTATTTATTTTCTTGATTTTAAGCCTAACAATTTTACTAGATTGGTGTATTAATGTTTGAAAGTTGACTTTTTTTAAGGATAAATTTGAAATTTGAATGATATAGTCAGTCAAAGATTAGAATGATTATTTAATTTTCTGAGGCAAAAGTGAAATTGCACTAAATTTAAAGTTATTTTACTAATTTCGTGAAAATAATGTTAAAAGTGGCGGACGTTAATCATGCATCATATGGTGCGTTGATAGCCGAAAGACAAAAGGGTACATGCACTAACCGGCCTTTGTCCCGATTGTTGAGTGTCATGTGTCTCATGTCCAAGACTTGATACAAAGCTACTATCGAGTCGGGTCTCACTGAAAGCGGCCTCTCTATTCCTACAGGCAGGGGTAAAGCTGTTTACATCTTACCCTCCTCACCCTGTCTTAGCTTTGCTATTGGTGGAATTTACTGAGTATGATGATGATGAAACGCCCATATCAAAAGATTTGTGGGTGTTTGGTTTTTTGAAGTTAGGGTTATTTTGATTCAGAGATGTAAACCCTATTGAAAAGGTTAGCAAGATAACGTATTCTGACTTCTGAGGGGGCCTGGTTGAAAAAAGCGCCCCTAATGCGTGAGGCGTGAGAAGCGGTGGTGGCAGCGCTTCAGAGGGGTGAGGAAGGCGTTTACAGCGACACCTGCGCCCTGAGGCACGCTGGGTCGAAATTTTGTGTCTGATGACTTTGGTCAAACAATTCTTGGGTCTAGTCAAACGATATTACCTTTAATTTTACCGTCTTGGATTAGTGTTAGCACAGTAGCACCTAATACTTAAACTGACAGCGTGCTGGTTTCAAGTTGACCCAATTGTTCTATTAGCACATGCTGTTGTGGTTAAGTAGACATGTTGTTGTGGTTAAGTACTCATGTTGCTGTGATACGAGTATAATTTTGTGCTTGATGAGTTGACCTAATTGTTCTATTAGTGCCTCACATATGTGAAGCTTTAACCTCGTGCCTCCGCATTTGGCACCTAAAAGCCTTGGAGCACCTCGCGCTTTTTAAAACCAAGTTAGGTGATTTGTTGACTATTTTCCCATGTTAAATCGGTTGATCCACTCAGTGATTTATTGGTCTTCTAGCAATATTTATATAGCATATGTGCTGGTGTTTGAATCAAAGTTTTGAACTTTTCATGGTGCACATTGAGGATGCATACTTACTTTATATTGATGGTCATAGTTCAAATGTCAAAATCCAAGATTCTGTTTGTGTAGCTTCTCGGTTATCTAATTGAGCTGTTGAAGGTTTTGTAGCCACCGAATCAAAGATTTTGGGTGTTTGGATACTGAAAAGATCTGTTTGTTGAATTTGGATTATGTTTTGATTCATGGATCGGATATCGGTCTCAAGAGCTTCCTAGTGGCTGCAAGTGTTGCATCATCGAAGGAAAGCATCCTTTCTCAATGGCCGAAAGGTTAGTACAATACTAATGCAAACAATGTATTAACTAATAACATTCGGTCCGTCACTTGAAGGGTTAACATGTTAAACGGGGTTTAACACAAATGGGGTTGACCTGCCGTGATATTTAATAAAGCAATTTAGGAGGCTCTAACTATTGTATATTGGTATTCTCTGGGCGTCTTTTAAACCATTTGACCCAATTTTTAAATTTTTTGTAATTTTACTCGTATTCCGTAAAAAAGAAATCAAATGGACCAGTTCCTAAGCCCCTTTAAACAAAATAGTGAGATAACTTAAGCAGGAAAAGATGAAGAGCCTTTAGAAGTGTATCCATGTAAATGAATACCCCTACAGTTGACTTTTCAAAAGGTTTAAGAAAATAATGTAAATGAATATCCCTATAGTTGACTTTTCAATATTTTTTCTCTTAGCCTTTTATGTAAGATAGTAGCTAAAAGTCCCTCAAATTTCATTAAGTCTCAAAAGGTTTAAGAAAATAATTTATCAGTTACAAACGAGCCAGCAACTTGATATGCATCTCGTTTGATAGTTGATACGATCTCAGTTAGGGCTGTTCAAATAGCTCAGGGTTTTATTAGTGACTTGATTAAATAAATTTTTTAATGATTATTGTAGAGAAAGATAATGCTCCAAGAACCGTAAAATATCTAAAACTAATTAGTGGCGGGAAAATATTAGAAACTAACAGAACAGTAGATGAATGCAGGAGCCTTTTGTGTGATGTACTTGTGGCGTCACAACCATGCATATCGTCATTAGTCAACCGCCTCAGGAAAAAGGTTAGTTTTGTCTTCACAACTTGTTGTACCTGTTATTCATTGTTCTTGTCGCCGAGCATATTCATTTGCTTGATATAAAAATGTTGCAAGATTTAATTTACAATTGCTTTAATCTAGGCCGTCCAATACAATTTAGTCGAGTCCATTTAATCTAGGCCGTCCAATGCTATTTGATCATGATCTGATTATTTATGGAAAATGAGGTGGATACATAATGCTAAAGTTTACATTTAACAAAAATGAAAGTGATAAGTGACCCGGAGCAGCACAAATGTGCGCACACTATATTATGAGAAGTAACCTCAAGCGTGTCATTTGCCGGTCAGTTTTCAGACCAAAATAATGATAACAGGCAAAGATTTATCCATTTTTTAACAAAAATCTTTGAAAGTTTACGTTTTTACTGTTATACCAGATAAAACCATGCTGAAGATGATATAAATGTTTATGATACTGGCATTGATGTTCATAAAGATAAAAAGGAAGATTGGTAAGAAGAAACATATATATTTATTACATTATTCATTTATTCTTGGTTTTCAGTTCATACCCTTTTTTAGAGCTGTAGTTCTCAATTCTGGAGCAATGTTTTCTAATAGCAACTTGTAAATCATACGTTAAACGTTGCATATTGCTTCGGATTTGGGAATTCCAGCTTCGGAGAAAGGGTAAACAAGGGTTTATAATTTATACACAAAGTCAAATGGTTTTGCATATTTTGTGAATTTTACTTGATCATACTTTGTATAGAAAAAGATCCATTTATTAGATTGTATGCACGTTTTATGGATCTGGTTATTTCTTTTTGAACACCATGATTTCGGTCCCCCACTGTTTGCAAACTGTGACGAGTTTTGATAAAGGGTCTCCGTCTCATGTCTCATTTGGCAAGAACTTTGCCTTTGTTTCTTGAACAATGTTGCCGAAACAATTTCCTGATTAACGCCGATGTCGTGTTTCAAATTCGCTGAAGGCTGCAACGATATGTTCACATCGTGATGATTGTCTTCCAAGCTTTACACGTTCGAGCTACTGGTTATAGCATCACAAGTGTATAAGTTTGTGGAGGGAAATTCGATATCAGTACCCGGTACCATTTGCTCATCCCTAGCTATGAGCTCGGCGTGAATTAATAATGTTACCGTCAGGGATTTTCTTTGTCGACCAAACTACCTGACTTAAATCATGTTTAATGTTGAACAGATAGATACCCAACATCAGCATACACAACTATCTGGGACTTGTCGTTTTTTCTGATAGAAAAGAAAGATATAAGCCTCGTGAATTACAAATGTACTAGAATTTGTTATGTTCTAACGTCTTTGTGTTGGGTTCGAATTGTCTCTCACTAGCATATGTACTAAAAGTGGCGAATCCAGAGAGATTCCTGGAAACCCACTCGGTTTGAAATTTTTTTTAAGAAAGTTAGTGGAATTATAGTGAATGTATTAACCAAATAATAATATATTTCTCAATTTTTTACCGTTTGTATTTTATCCCACCGCTACATAACAAAACATCATAATATATTCGTCTTTATTTTGAAACCAATTATTTCAAATTTAAACATGGTGACAAAACATTTCAAAGTGCACTCACTGTTACATAAAAAGGTTATTTTTATATAATTGATGTTGAAATAACAAAAAGTTTCACTTTTTTAATATCTATGATTACCTAAAAGATACATTCAGAAAATCATGATGAATTTGTTGGTCCACTATTCATACATCAACATGCAAAGAGATAGGGGACCTCATGGAAAAGTATGGTGAATGTATCTAAACCAAACCCTTTAGATTATATAGAATCCAAGGTGTGTGAATACAAATTATATGCACATGCATGTGAGAGAGAGAGAAGATGATTAAATAAGAAAAATTCTTTAAGAAAAAGATAAGAAGCAATATCCTAAAATTAAAAAAAAAATGTCATGATCAAGATTTTATAATTTTTAATATAAAATATCAATCATATCTTTTACTTTTATGATCATATTTTTTTCTACTATTGTTACACAAAATCACACACACATCTATATAGTAGATATTATATAAACACTTCTAGTTCTTTTTAAGGCTTTAAAAACATCAATCCAAACAACTATATAAGTTGTTTCATTGTAAATCCAAACATAGATCCATCAATAGTCTTTTCTCTTTAAATGTTCATTATGCAACTCTTTACTAATAAAACTCACTCTTAAAAAATCTAAAGTTTCATTCACAACATCACCATCATGTATTTTCCCTTAGTCTAATATCTCGAAGACAAATCCGTCTTGATCGGACGACGTGCTTCTTATCATACAAAATATACCAACAAGACTAATTACAATAATTAAAAAGGGTTAAGACACTTCAATTCAACCATTTGATACCTATGTATTTTTGATCCAAATCTAATCATGTCATTCTAAGGTAACTAAAGCACGCCCCTTCAAATGATACTATAAGCTCAAACTTAACATCACCAAATATCAAACAAAAAGCTTTTGAGTTGCTTTCTTCTTGGCACCCTCCTCTCTCGACTCTTGTTCTTCATAGTTTTTGTGAGAGTCAAGAGTGGAGAATCAAAACGTTGTTTTTTTCAATAGTTTGAATATTTAGTTGATCTCAATGAAGAGTCAAGAGAGTAAATAACTAATAACATCCATACGTATTGTTATTCCTTCGATAAATTCTCAAGAATGCTTTTTATAAACCAATTAAGAATTTCAAAAATATAGTCACGGACGTTTGAAAGAGAATATATAGTCTAGGGACTATTTTTGTAACTTATATAATATATTCGACGAAATCTATGAGGAATTTAATATTGGAAATAAAAAACAGAAAATTAGAAATGGTCGGTTTTGAAGTCTCAACGAACGTGGAATCCAATCCGTACTTCCCAAGGGAAAAGAAGGGCTTAAGGGAGAGTTTGGTGAACAATTATCGTCTTTACAATTTCTCACGATATTTAAGTTGGTTTATCGTGTTCACATATTATCATTGTTGTGAGGCTAGCATGCGTTCTTTTATTTATTAAGAGTTTTTCAATTTTTTTCTTTTATTAAAATCTTATTTACTCTATAATACAGGTTATATGGTGTGGTTATTACTTTCATGACCTTATACATCAGCATCATGTCACCCACCTCCAATTCATTTTTCAAAACCATTACCCTAAGTGTTTGGTCTAATTCATTTTTCAAAACCATTATCCTAAGGGTTTGGTCATGACCCAAACCACTATCCCTTATTTATTTTAATATATTTTTGTCCAAAGAAAAAAGAGAGGAAATATTGGAAAATGGAAAAGAGGTTAATGGTTGCCAGGATTTAATCTATGAGAACCATGGTGGATCAGGCAAGAGGGTAGTGTAGCCTTCCATTCATGTTCCTATGTAGTGATTCATGTCCCAACCATGACTCTCACACCCTTTAGCCTAGGATGAGCACGGTACCCATTCGGTACCGAACCGGCGTACCGAAAAAGGGAAAAGTGGGTACCGGTATTTACAGGTGTTTTACCCGTAAATATTGGTACCGTACCAGTACCAAAAAAAAGAGGAAAGTGGGTACCGGTATATCCGGTACCAAATGCTCATCCCTAATTTAGCATAAGGATGGATCGGTAATAACCAATAAGGGTGGATCCCCATTGTTTCCTAGGTAAATACACACTCCGCATCTCCATTCTTTGGTGAGTCTTATCCAAATTCCCAACCCTCAAATGGTACATGTGGCACCGGCAGCACTGTTATCACACAGTAAAAACTACTCGGATTGGAATCCCTCCATCCTAATTTATCTTTTTTATATAATTTATACTTCTTATTTTGTTGAAATAATAATTATAAATACACCTCAAAAGATGAATTTGGTGTCATATTTTGTTTTGAACTAGTTAATTTTTGAGAAAAAAAATTATTTTTGAAGATATTTGATTTATCGATACACAAGATGATAAGTATTAGTGGATTAACCTAGATATAATCTAATGACTTATTGAGGTTGTGTGTTCAAATCCTTGCAAATATGAGGTTATGTGTTCAAATCCTTGCAAGTGCAAGATAAAAGTAGAATTAAGGTGTTAAAAAAAATGTCGCTCGAAAAAAAAAGATACAACCTCAGGAACTCTAAATCTTACTTGAATCGAATATAACTAGCGTGTTAGTAAGATGACGTGGATACAATCAGTTCAACCAACCAAATCCTTTTTTTTTTGTATCATAAATCTAAAAGTACACAGTTTACATTAAAAAACACAAATGTGATCTTAATCCATGAAAGTCGACACACATTTCTTTTAGGTTGTATGTTTTACATAAATTTGTCTGCTAGAGTAAGCATTGACAAAAAAAATATCAGATTTATAAAAGTAAATTAGGTAAATCTACAAATACGTTAGTTGATCCAATATGTTTACATTTATGGTAAATCTTAAATACTCCTAAACAGTACCAAATAAATCCTAATATACTTCTTACATCCAAGATTTTCCATTAAGAGGCAAAAGTCTCTATCAAGTGAGTTAGCCTCACACTGACACCAAAATTTTCCCAAAAGTCGCTAGTCGGGCGGTGAGGTGGAGACTAGCGATTAATCGAAATTAATGGGATTAATCAGGATTAATTTGATTAATCGGTGACTAATCAGGGGATTAATCGGCACCTATCGGAATTTTTACAACCACGGTTTACATGTTTAATTGAAACTTAGTCGAACTGTTTAGGTTAACCCTAAATTAAAAAAAAATTATAGTAGATTCGCATTATTGTGATGAGAATTCACATCTTGAAAATATTATATACCGATTAAGCATAAGCCATGGAATTGTTTCACTTTATTCATAACAGTTCTTTTATACAAAAAGCAATAAACAAAAGAGGAAATCTGTAAATTTTAAATACATATAGAGTACAGCTATTCTAAATTATGTAAAAATAAATAAATCCAAACACCACTATCAATCAAATTTAAAATTATGACAGTAATAATAATAATAAATGCCCCATACACTATTGTGGGAGACAATGGGCCATGTGCGTTGTTACAATTTTAAGATCCAACTTAACCTGACACTCTAATTATTAATAAATAATGGAAATTACCTTTAACAATTTTGGATTGTTTAAAAGAGTTTATTAACTAAAGCTACTACATTTTTTTAAAGAAAACACTTCTATAGGTTTTAAAATGTCATGGCGCACAACCCACACAAATTATTATGTAATAAACCGATTTAGTAACAAAAATCTAATAGAAGTAACACATGTAATGTGTACTGCAATATAAACAACTAAACTAATATAACATACCATGTGTATCACACTATCATCACGTCAACACCATAAGCCAAACTAGTGAAAATATGATTGGCAACCTAGGGGCAGATCTAGAGTGATAGAAGAGGTAATCTTCGTTGCCCCTTGACGTTCTGACGGTAGTTTAAATTTTGAAAAAAATTGATATTTTTTCGATTTCGTTTTCACTTTTTATTAAAACGTTACTCTGTGCGGATCTACATCAATAAGGAGAGGACGGTCATTGTTGATATGAATGAGGGGGATACCACATAATCTTTGTCAGAATTCGTTCTTGATTTAAAAAAATGAAAAGAAGAAACCTTTTCTTGGTATAAAAAAGATTTGAGGCACTTAATTTAGGGGGTAAGTGAGCTCAGCTTGAAAGGAGTCAAATTTAAACAAGCTTGAGCCCGAGCTTCACTTGTCGTGATCGACTGAATTGCAAGTCTAAAAAGCCAACTACTTATATACATTAATGAATATATTAATAAGGTTATGGTAAAATGAAAACTCCTTCGACTCATGAGAACTTACAAAAGGTTTTTTTCAAAAAAAAGAAAATCACCAAAAATCCTATAAATCAACTTTAAAAATATAACATAGTGTTTTTTATTTACATGAGCTATAAATGTTGTAAAAAGTTGTTGTCATGCTGATGTAATCAACTTTTTACGGCAACTATAAGGGGCCGAAAACACCACTTCGAAATTTCTTATTTTTTACTGCCGTCTTTGTAACCTTTTAATATAGTAGTGTGAAAAAAATGTGGGCAAAACTCACACGAGAATACCGAGTTCTCTAAGTTCTTACAACTCCTAAGAGTTTTCTTTTAATTCAAATAACTATTATAAATGAAATGAGACTGAGTTTGAAAAACTACTTATGAGCCGCGCTTATATATAAAATACGAAGCTCAAAACAAGCGAACCTTGAACTCGAGCTTTTATAATATTAACAAAATCTAGCCTACTATAGCCCGAGGTTCGCTAGCCTAATTGCACCCCTAAGTTAACGTGTGTATCCATTTTCAATCGAGGACCCGTTGGAAACCCGATAATTTGACAACGAAAAGAGACGATAACTCCCATCGTGAGACCCACTCTCCACATTCCACATTCATGTTCTTCCTTTTCCCCGCCCACTCCTCTCTCTCTCTCTCTCTCTCTCTCTCTCTTCAACAAATCACAACAATAAACCCCATAAAACCGCTATTTCAAGACGTTGCGTCTACGATCCCTTTCCATTGATCCACCAAATTCCCTGATCCAACGCCATTAATCCCTTTTTAACTTCCTGATTAAGCTAACCTAACTCCAAAACTAATCGAAAGGTATCCTGTAAGTTACTCGATTGTTCAGTTTCATCTTTTTCGACATTACTTTTATGTTTCTGTTTCAGATTAAATGCAGCTTAAATACAGAATAAGGATAATAGATCATCTGACCTGTTGTTGTTTTCTTTTCATTTCGGTTTCTTACCTTTGTTCGAGCGTTTGATCGCTTTGTTATGATGATTGGAATAGAATATTTGCAGAAGATTTGAGATATATTCGTATGAATATATTGTGTATTTGTGTGTTGATTACTGTGTATTTTGGTTCGATAAGAAGCTGTTGAATGTTAGTTTTGTAGGTATGATTAAAGTTAGTAGGTGATGAGATTATTTTTGGGTTTGTTTATGAGTTTTGTTTCGGTTTTATGTTCAGATCCAACTTTGATTTCTGCTATTTAGTTGATTATATTCATAAACACATGACATGAATTACAACGGGAAAATTACCAAAATAGATAATGTTGACTTTTTCCGGTGAACATGAATTTCTGTGCTGGCTGAGACTTAGGTATTGCTTTTTGATTCGTCAAACATTTTAGAAAGTTGAAAAAGTATATCTATGAAAAATCTTGGTCAAGATTGTCTATCTTCGTAATTTTCCCGTTACAATGTGTATTTGTTTTCATTTGATCACCAGAATAACAATAATAACAAAGCATTTGTTTTCTACCAGGTCAACAATTTGTGAAGTTTCAAGGTTTTTTTAATGAATACAATAAGAGAAGAAGCCGTTAAAGATGGTGGTAATCAAAGAAGGAAATCAATAGGTTCTGGTAGTGGTGTTGGGGGCGGTAGTGGTAAACCGAGGCGGTATTCGATTGGTACAACAAGTGCTCGAACGAGTATCGTAGAAGAAGGTAGTAATGTTCCCAATTATCTTAGAGCTTCCACTGGTTCTTGTCATGATTTTTGTAAATTTGGGAAGAAACATGAACACTCAAAGTCTACAGTTCCTGTAAATTTTAAAGCAACAAGAGTTGTTAAGAAAGACGGATTTACAAAAACTGTAGTCGTGTTAGAAAAGAAGAAGACGACACTCAAGCCTTCTACAAAAACTGTAGTCGCGTTAACACCTGAGGAACCTGTTAAGGTAACCAAAAACGTTGTTTTGTTACCCTCTAAGAAACAGAATTCTTCAACAAATGGAAAAGCAACAAAGAATGAGCTTAAAGCGGTTCAACTGTCTGCTTCTGCTGTGAAAACAAGTCCTGTTGTGGTGAATCGCGAAGGGCCTAATGGCGGGGTTAAAAAGGTAGACGTAAAAACTGTCAAAAAGACAGGTGTGTCGCCTAAAACTGGGGGCGTTAAGGTTAAGAAAGTTGCTCCTAAAGCTACCCTGAATGAATCACATTCCCCTAACGCTTCTTTCAGTAAGGCCGCGAGTTTGAATACGGTTAAACACAAGGGCGTTAAACAGGTTAAACAGGTGTCTCCTCTAAAAGATCAAAACAGGATGCAAAAAACCGAGTCTAAACAAACAGTTGATGACAATGTGGAGACAAAAACCTTGCTTGGTGTTGCGGCTGAACCCAAGGTCAAACCTGAGACCATGGAGTTTGACTTTATTCAATCATCACTGGAATCAATCAATAATCTGATTTGCAACAGTTCTGAGCCTTTTTCGGGCAAGAATGTTGTAAACGAAGAGTCAGTGATCAAACATCCAGTTTATGAAAGCTCTGAAAATTTTACAGATAAAAAATTTCTAGAAGAATCATTAGCTGTGCCTGCTGTTGTTGAAAGCTCGCAATCTTGTTCAGACAAAGAGGTATTAGAAGAAGAGTCGTTAATCGCACATCCTTTGTCTGAAAGCTCCGAATCGTTTTATGATGACGAGGCTCTAGAAGGAGAGTCTGAATACACTGAAGACGATGATGACGACGATGAAGAGGTTGAGGTGTCAGATGGGTCTGATACGGCTGATGTTAATGAAATGGAAACTTCAGCTGAGAATCAAAACAAGATCCCAAGAAAGGGCAGAATGGTAATTTCTGAAGACAAAGACGATAAAGCGGTAAAGTTACGGTTCAGGAGGGGAAGGATTCTTGATCTTCAGTCGGAGGATAACGGTCCCAGAAGGCTCAAATTCAGAAGAAGAGTTACTGACGGTAACAAAGATGGTCAAAGTATTGCAACAAGAACTTATAAAAACAAAACTTTAGATGTTCAAACCGAGATCAATGGTCCTAGAAAGCTCAAATTCGCAAAAGGGAAAGTAACGGAGGGCAGTGAAGACAAAAAGCGCATTTCCAGAAGAAGTTTCGAAAAGAAATACGTCGAGGAAAACAAAGACTCCAATGATGTCCCTGAAAGTGTTGTTTTGAAGCATCAAGGTGAGCAGGGAAAGAAAGATGCGCAAGGTTTGTTGAACAATGTGATAGAAGAAACCGCAAGTAAGCTTGTTGAAAGCAGGAAGAGTAAAGTGAAGGCATTGGTTGGTGCTTTTGAAACTGTGATCTCTCTCCAAGATGGTAAACCTTCTTCCACGTGACGAAAATGGTTTGTTCCTTTTCGCAAGAAATCGGGTTTTGTAAAGAAAATGTAGATGAGGAGCCTGGTGATTGTGATGGGAGTTTTATACAAACAAGTAGGATGATTTGAGGTTACTTCTTTGAGCTGGTAAGTGGCTGCTTTTGTTTTTGATGTTTCTTTTGACTTGTGTCTGAATAAATAAAGTGACAATCTTACGCATCTGTGACTATCGGTCTAGTAATAAAAATTTGTGCATATGGTTCGGTTTGGTTTTGGGTTGCATTGATCAAGTCTAGGTTTGTGGAATGATGTTGACAATCTTACATTAATATTATGTATTTTGTTTAACTTTGATATGTTAATGTGGTTCTTCTGTGTACTTTGATAACTTAATTGTGTTGTGATTATGTGGTGGTCAACTCATGTGTATATTTTTCATGATAAATTCTAGTGAGCTTGTTGAAATAAATAAACCTGTAGATTACACCTACAAATCTACAATGTTAGATGAAAAATGAAAGCTTGAAATCTGTTAGTTATGTCTTGAAGAAAGAGATGGTAAAAATCAGTTCTGCAAATAACAAGGTTTATAAAAGAAAAAAAAATCATTGCCATTTTTCTTGCCTATAGTTGTCAGTTGTTTAAGTAATTTTATGCATGTTAATATGTTATACGCTACAGGCGGATGTTGTTTCTTTTCGAACACCAGCATAATGATGTATAATAAAACCTTCATTTGCTATATATTCCAAAAGACTGTGTCCATTTAAACACATAAAACGAAAAAAAAACCATAAATGTATATTGAGAGAGACCGGGCGTGCCTTTGTATCAAAAAAACACAAATACATATCGAGAGAGACCGGACCCTCTTTTCCATTGTCGCGGCTTTTTTTTTCTCTTTTTCTCCATCTCATCTGGCCCCGAAGATGCATTATGTGTGTATTAGGTTTTATTTCATTTTTTCTTGATGCGGTCATCATGTTTCCATGGTCGTATCTCTTGTTGCCCCTGTTATGGCCTTTGAGCCGTCATCACAAAGTTTTCTTGCTATTTAAGATTTTATGTTTTTCTCTTCGTACTTTTTTTTTAAATTGTATGTTTCCTTATACCAACATATGCATTGTTTTTGCTCTGGTATGAGGCCTTTGAAAATCTAATTCAGTGAGGTTTGCAATAGAATGATCTTTGATTATCCTTTGGTCTCGTTGACTTAGACGTCCATATGTAAGTCATTGTGATCTTTGGAACACCCAACAACACTTAGAATACTTATGCAAAGTTCATTCATCTTTCATATTAGTTTT
Organism: Scalesia atractyloides; assembly: GCA_947069175.1. Lineage (NCBI taxonomy): Eukaryota > Viridiplantae > Streptophyta > Magnoliopsida > Asterales > Asteraceae > Scalesia > Scalesia atractyloides. Next base: position 84,846,772 of record CAMTDV010000020.1, on the reverse strand, counting down.
TGTGTAATTTTGAAATGTCTTACCAAACATTTACTTTCAATCGAGAGTGGGAATTAAGAAGAGACTTTTAGTTCTCAAAACATACTTTTGAAACATGGGCCGAAGGCTAGCGGCTCGTGGAGTACTTGTCTGCTCATGATGACTTGCTCATGGCATACACAATATAAAAGATTAAAGAGGAACATAAGTCATGTCAACATGGTATGCCTGCAGTGCATGCCCACCCGTTTACACACATGAAGTCGTTGCTGGCTCGTGTCCAAGCAACGGCAACTAACAACATCAGTGAGTTGTATATGTACTCTTTCACTTCTTTAGGTGTAGTGGACTTTACTTTGAATGCCCGAGTTGTTGCACATGGCTTGTCATGCGGAGTTCACTAGGCATAAGGCCTATCTACATATGGTTTCTAACATGATACAAATATAAAGATGGAAGATAACATATTTAAACACGTGATAAAGTTTTTCGCAATAAATAAACATGACATATAAATGAATATGATACACTTAAAATATAAAATATAAGGATGATAACACAAACACATATAAGGATGATAAAATTGATTAAGACGAGGAACACACCTTAGGATGAGATGCTTAAGTATGTCGTGTTAACCTGAAAATCAGGATTCCTTCGGGTTAGACACGTAGCTCAGTTGGAAGAGCTGCGTGCACGCAACCGCGAGGTCTCGAGTTCGAATATGTTCACACGCAATCCAATTCCACTAAATAACCGGTCAGATCTGACAACCCTTTTTTATTATTTTATTTATTTTATTCATTATTTTATTTCACTTTATTTATTCCCTTATTTTATCTATTCATTTAAATACTTTTATTTTTCCAATAATTTATATACCTTTATACTTTAAAGAGTTTAATATAACTTCAACCAAAATAACCTATTAACCTAATAAAAAGTATTAAGTCCACATATAAATCTGTTTATATGGTATCATTTTGTTTTAGGTTAGTACTCCTTCATCGGTTTAATTCTCAACTCGTGCGCTCTCATCTTCAATCAAAAATACGCACCCACTGTGAGTGAATCTCTACGAATTCCATGTTTTAATCATGTTTTGGGGTGTATCATGTGCCGTACAATTTCTTTTAGTTTATTTAAACACTTGTGCTTATATCATTTCGTGGTCAAATGTGTATAGTTGTTATGTGGTTTATATGTGGTTACATTTTATCATTTTAGTGCAATCATTTCATTAGGCCCATCAGTTCCTCGTGGGGTACGAGTTGAGCATCAGGTGCCTCGTTAGATTGAGCCTTGATCTCAAATACATCATTCGTCATGTCATGTCATATGTTTCATTGTGGATATAATGTGGTTTGTGATTGGTTATATATACATCTGCTCGCATATGATTCATGCACAACTTTTTTTATTTAACAACAATATAATCCAATTATTTAAATGTTTTATCAAGGTTCACTCGCTAACTTTTGTTGACCCAAATGTTCTGTTTTTACGCATGATACAGGTGAACACGCTGAGGAAAGAAACACATAGGAATGGACTTAGGAGAATAAACAAGTTATTTCGTTGGGAACAATCTTTTGGTTTATTGTTTGTGTTTATATGAATTTTGTGTTGAATATTGGAAGTTAAATTTCAATTTAATAAATATGAAACTTATTAGTAAATATCATGAGCTTTGGTGATAACCCAATCATGCCCCGACTTTTATTCCGATGTGGGTCAGGGTTGTGACAGTCCATATGTAAGTCATTGTGATCTTTGGAACACCCAACAACACTTAGAATACTTGTGCAAAGTTCATTCATCTTTCATATAAGTTTTTGTGTAATTTTGAAATGTCTTACCAAACATTTACTTTCAATCGAGAGTGGGAATGGTAAGAAGAGACTTTTAGTTCTCGAAACATACTTTTGAAACATGGGCCGAAGGCTAGCGGCTCGTGGAGTACTTGTCTGCTCATGATGACTTGCTCATGGCATACACAATATAAAAGATTAAAGAGGAACATTTCGCTTTCTCTTACCAGCGAACTTTGAGGATGAGCCTGATTGGGTTGGAGTTGGGGCGTCAACAGTTGTTTTCTTCTTCTCATCTTTGAAATCGCCATTTCGAATGCGATTTTCAGTAAGTTCCGTAGCTAGTTCCATGGCAGCTTCGAGTGTTGCGGGAGAAGTGCTTAAAACCGAATCTTGAATTTTCGAGGGGAGGCCTCGAATATAGTGCCGATCAAACGGTATAACGGAGTGAACAGGTTGGGGACCATCTGGTTCAACTCGAGAAATCTCTTGTTGTATGAGGTGTGATCCCCTTCCTTTTGCTTCAGAGAGTAGAATTCGTCTTCTAGCTTTTTGATCTCGCTTCTAGGGCAGAAGCGTCTTGTCATGATTTCCCTTAATTCTTCCCATGATAAGGCCATGGCATCTTCCACACCTCGCTTGACTTTTTCCGTGTTCCACCAGGTAAGTGCTACCCCAAACAGACGTCCTGTAGCGTAGCGTACCTTGCGATCCTCAGGACAGTCGCAATTGAGAAAGATGTTTTCCATCTCCTCAAACCAGTGGAGGAGAGCGGTGACACCTTCAGTCCCTTCATATTTTGAGGGATCGCAGGACTTGAAGTGTTTGTAGGTCATTTAATGGTTTTGGGAGGAGGGTTGGCGACGTTTTGGCCTTCTTGGTCGGAGGGTGATGGGATTTGCGGCGAGAGCTTGTTAAACTTGTAGAACGATGTCAGGAAATACCGCGGCCATTTGTTGAGAAATTTGTGTGGCCATGCGTTCGTTCGACCTTCCTGACCTTCTACCTCCTCGTAAGTGTCTATCAGACATCTACAGGAATATATGTAGGGAGATTGTGAGTTTGATAATTTTCTAGGTGTCATTTGTCGTAAAAAGAATGAAAAACAACATTTATACATAACTAAAGAAAATAACTTAACTACATCCATAGGATGTCTTGGGCTCCAAATGTCTCCCATACCATAGCCTGTATAGTCATGTGGGCCCCCATGACTATTGGGCTTGGTAGCGTTCACATTGGTGTCGGCTGGTTAACACTCACATCGCCCGAATGAAAATCATAAAACATGATTGCGAGATATAAGTTCGGAGGGTGTCCAGGTGTGGACACCATGACATCTCAAAGTGGGGTTAGTTCACACGACGTTTGGTATAGCATGTGTTGGCCTAATAGGTCATTCGTACTCTCATCGTTAGTCCCCAGGTAGGCAAACTGGTCCTTTATTTTGGATTTATACGAATGCCAAGCCTAGACAGGACGTTCTGACTACCGGTACTCATACCCTTCCAGTTACTACATGCCCGTCGTGAAAACTCACTTTGATGTGATTCGAAAAATATAAAAACATTGCAAAAATCTTTGAAAAGAATCGTGGAAATTGTGAAATCGTGGGGTGTGTGCTTTCATAGATATGATATGTTATTGAGATATGAACTATGATGAGCATTGCATGTTAACATGTACTTGTGATAGTGCTTACATTAAATTGTGTGTGAAACTAAACATGAAACATATAAACATCATGAATTTTGCATGTAACACATAAACAATTAAAATCTAATCATCTATAGTATAGGCTCTAAGGGTCTAATAACCTATCCTATATCCCTATAGTCACAAGCTCTGATACCAATCTGCCCAACCATACTACCAACCCAACTACCCGATGACGCAACCCATAAGAGCCTGCTTCAACTGTGGTGATCCAAACCACTTCCGAAATACTTGCCCACGCCTGGTGAATATCATTAATGCCCAAGCCCAAGCAAACCCGGTGAACCAAGCTAATCAAGCTAACCCACCTGCTAGAGGAAGGGCTTTCAATATCAACGCCAATCAAGCAAGGGCTGACAACAATGTGGTCAACGGTACGTTTCTCGTAAATGGTAGTTATGCATCCATATTATTCGATACTGGTGCGGATAAGAGTTTTGTATCTTTAGAATTCGAATCTATTCTCGACCTACCTCGTGTTAGTCTTGCTGAATCAATCACGGTGGAAGTCGCTGACGGAGAACCCATCTCGTTAAATTCAATAATACGTGATTGTACTCTTACTCTAAATGATCACGATTTCTCGATTGATCTTATTCCTATGAAATTGGGAAGTTTCGATGTTATCATCGGTATGGACTGGCTCAGCCAGCATCACGCCGAAGTAGTTTGCCATGAAAAGTTCATTCATATCCCTCTCGCCGACGGTCAGACACTGCGTATCTTTGGAGAAACTCCTTCAAAACGGCTCAAATTGATTTCATGTCTTCAAGCTCGAAGATATCTTCGCAAGGATTATGTTGCGTTTCTAGCTCACATCGTCAAGAAGGAAGGCAAGGAAAGGAAGCTCGAAGATATCCCAATCGCGAAAGATTTTCCTCAAGTATTTCCCGACGACGTTTCAGGACTTCCTCATGTGCGAGAAGTCGAATTTCGAATCGATCTTGTGCCTGGTGCTACACCAGTCGCGAAATCTCCCAATAGGTTAGCCTCATCTGAGATGCAAGAGTTGGCTAGTCAACTGCAAGAGCTGACTGACAAAGGATTCATACGTCCTAGTTCGTCGCCTTGGGGTGCACCTGTTCTTTTTGTGAAGAAGAAAGATGGAATGTTTCGCATGTGCATTGATTATAGAGAACTCAACAAGTTGACAGTTAAGAATCGCTATCCATTGCCTCGTATTGATGACCTTCTAGATCAACTTCAAGGTGCCACCTGTTTTTCAAAAATCGACATTCGTTTTGGTTATCATCAGCTTAGGGTACGCGAAGAAGATATTCCAAAAACTGCCTTTCGATCTCGTTATGGTCATTATGAGTTCATGGTTATGCCTTTCGGATTAACCAACGCTCCCGCTGTCTTCATGGATTTGATGAATAGGGTATGCAAACCCTATCTCGATCGTTTCGTCATAGTCTTCATCGATGACATTCTTAGCTACTCCAAGTCAAGATCCGATCATGAGCGACATCTTCGACTTATTCTTACACTCTTGAGAACTGAAAAGCTCTACGCATAGTTCTCAAAATGTGAGTTCTGGTTAAAAGAGGTACAATTTCTTGGTCATGTCGTTAATGATAAAGGAATTCACGTCGACCCTTCAAAAATCAAGGCAGTACAAGAATGGCAAGCGCCATGTACTCCTACCGAAGTTAGGTCATTTCTTGGCTTGGCTGGATTTTATCGACGCTTCATTGCCAATTTTTCTCGTATCGCCATTCCACTCACCGCCTTAACTCATAAGGGAAAACCCTTTAATTGGGGACCTAAGCAAGAGGAGGCTTTCCAAACTTTGAAGCAAAAGCTTTGTGATGCACCTATCCTTACACTCTCTGAGGGTTGCGAAGATTTTGTAGTTTATTGCGACGCGTTAGGGCAAGGGTCAGGTTGTGTTCTGATGCAAAGGGGAAAGGTGATAGCCTATGCCTCTAGGCAACTCAAAGTGCACGAAAAGAACTATACCACTCACGACCTAGAACATGGAGCAGTCGTGTTCGCTCTAAAGATATGGAGACATTATCTCTATGGTACCAAGTGTGAGATATACACTGACCACAAGAGCCTCCAACATATCTTCAATAAAAAAGAGTTGAACATGAGGCAACGACGATGGGTCGAACTCCTCAATGATTATGACTGTGAGATTCGATATCATCCTGGCAAGGCAAACGTTGTGGCTGATGCACTCAGTCGAAAGGGTTATGCAAATACCATTCATCTTCTATGTTCTCAAATTGTAACCGACATCAAAGATTGAATTCGGGTAGCTCAACATACTTTTGTAATGGAAAATGGCGTACGCAATGAGCTATCTTGTGGAGCTGAACTCAAAATCGAAACCAAATCCGATGGTATTCTTTACTATTTAAACCGCATTTGGATTCCCGATCGCGACAACCTTCGTGATTTACTCATGAATTAGGCACACAAAACACGATACTCAATACATCCAGGAGCCGATAAGATGTATCAAGACTTACGATACACCTACTGGTGGCCTGGCATGAAGAAGGATATCGTTGTTTTTGTTTCCAAATGCCTTACATGTTCCAAAGTGAAAGCTGAACATCAAAGACCATCAGGACTTCTTGTTCAACCCGAGATACCTGTATGGAAGTGGGAAAACATAACCATGGATTTCATTACCGGGTTACCTCGCACCTCCAGTGGGTATGACACCGTATGGGTAATCATTGATCGTCTTACGAAATCAGCTCACTTCATTCCAATTCGCGAGGACTTCAAGAACGAGAAGTTAGCTCGTATCTACATCAACAAGATCATAAGCCGTCATGGTGTACCGTTAAGCATCATTTCAGACCGAGATGGTCGTTTCACTTCACGAACATGGCGAGCCGTGCAATCCGCCTTGGGCATGCTGCGAGCATCCAAACCCTTGAAGGCATGCTGCGAGCATGTGTCATCGACTTCAAAAGGTGATTGGGACACTCCCCTACCATTAGTTGAGTTTTCGTACAACAATAGCTATCATTCAAGCATCGGTACGGCTCCTTTTGAAGCTTTATATGGTCGTAAATGCCGATCTCAGTATGTTGGCACGAAATTGGTGAAGCGCAAATCACCGGACCTGAGTTGATACAAGAAACAACCGACAAAATTCTGCAAATTCGAAATAATCTTCTGGCGGCCCAAAGTCGTCAAAAGAGTTATGCTGATAAACGACGAAAGCCCTTGGAGTTTTGTGTTGGTGATCAAGTACTTTTGAAGGTGTCACCGTGGAAGGGAGTGGTTCGTTTTGGTCAAAGGGGCAAGCTAGCACCACGCTACGTGGGACCATTCAAGATACTCGAAAGAGTAGGTCCTGTAGCATACAAGCTTGACCTACCAGAAGAACTCAAAAGAATTCACCCCGCATTCCACGTATCAAACCTGAAAAAGTGCCTCGCCGACGAAAACCTCCATATCCCTCTGGAAGATATTCAAGTTGATAATCAATGCACTTCGTTGAAAGACCAGTAGAAATCATGGATTTCGGTGAGAAGAATTTGAGGCAAAGTCGTATTCCAGTCGTCAGGGTGCGTTGGGAGTCAAAACAAGGACCCGAGTTTACTTGGGAACGTGAAGACTCAATACGCGAAAAGTAACCGCATCTTTTCCCGGTTACAACTACTACTTAAATTTCGGGCGAAATTCCTAAAAGTAGGGGATACTGTAACATTTGTGTAAATCGGGTTTCGAAACCCGCCCCAATTTATCAATTCAAGTATATTTATTTACGTCCTTCGGTTATTTTATTATTTTTACAATATTACAATATTACATATATAGAATAATGATAATCAATGTTTAAAATAAAATAATATATAAATAATCAATTAAATAATAAATATTTACAATTAATAGATAATTAAAAAGGCTTAATAAAATAATTAAAGAAAATGAAATAAAAAGGTGGAATCGGAAATCGAACCCGGGTTCCCCGGGTAACACACACACCACAAGCACCACTGCGATACACACATATGATGTATCAGTTTCCGCATATCTTTATACATATATACTTAAAGTCGGGCGGGAAACCTGCAACTAAAACCGAAATCATCGCATGCGCCTTCCTTTTCAAATTATCCCGACAACTGTCATGGATATATTTGGTAAACATAAATCTCGATGGCTGTCATCTCCCAATCACCCTAATTGGTTTCCAAAAACCGAAACCAAACCCACCATCGATCAATCTATAAATACTTATCACCATCTCTCACCCTAATTCGTTCAATTCTTTCCTCTCTAACGCAAGTCATCGCCGCTCAAAGTTTTTCTCTCCGTTTCATCAGTCGGCCGTCGGATTTTACCTCGCCGGAAAAATACTCACTGCCGACCGGTAACTCATTCCTTTCTAATTCAATTCGTATACTAGTTTAGTAGCTATATGTATGATGGTCTTGTATATTCAAGTTGAAAACAAAAGACGGTTTCTGGGTTTAAGCTTTCAAACGAAGAAGACGAAGCAGCAGCATGTGTATCTATATATTGTAACATTTGTATAAATCGGGTCTCCAAAACCCGCTCCGTTTTGTAATCAAATACCAAGTTATGAAATTACATTAAGTATTTATGAGTATTTTGAGTTTAAACGTTACATAATTAATATATAAACTAAACTATAAAAATTAAATTGGATAAAAAGTTAAAATAAAATAAATAAAAACCATTTGCAGCTGACCGGAACTCGAACCCGGGTCAGCTGAATCACTACAACAACTTAACATCCACTTCCCAAACCACTCCGCCACGACGTGTTTTCTGTAACAATTGGCAACTAAATGGATCTTATACGCGAACTCAAATTAACCATTGGTGCCATCTGAATAACGGAAACCGGCAAACTGAACGCTAAATCTTTTCGACTTCGTTTGGCTAGCTCATAACCGATGAATATCGGTTTCTAATTAAGTCCTAATTAAATGAACTTAAAGACTTCATCACTTCCGGTATTTGAAACCGAAATTGTACCAAACTCTGATTAAATCAAAGTCCTGATCATTTGCGCGATTCATAACTATCACAACAACACTCAATTTCATTTTCGTCAAGATTCTAGACCCTCTGAATTCGATCGCCGGAAATTTTCTGCAACTCACCGGAAAACCGGGACTTGCATTCTCACGGTAATTTCTTCGACTCTTTTTGTTTAAAACATGTGATTAGTCAATCTCTAACACAATTCCATCATCATAATCAATCTTAGCCAACATTTATCGGAAATCTCACCTTCGCCGGAAAGTTTCTGAAATTGCCGGAATTTCACTGTGAAAGGGTATGATATCCTACACTTCATTTAAACCTTGTTTAGATGATTTAATTCTATAAATAATCGAACCACACTGTTAATTGTTTCAACAGTCGGAGCTCACTTCCTGTACCGACAGAACTTTCACCGGATTTCTGGTGTTTATCTCCAATCGGTAAATCCTGTTCTTTAAACTCTTTCCATTCCTTACTATTGAATTACTATTAGTGTTTAAGATCTTTGAAAGTCACAAAATCAATCTTAACCAGTTGAAATACGCTGACAGTTTAATCCGATGAAGAAGATGAACCTATTTCAGAATATAAGAGTAATTATAATTCGGATATTTAACGGGTTAGACACACAGTCCAGCGGTGGACTGTGTGCAAAGTTTATATACGAGTCCCGAGTTCGATCCTTACTACACACACACTGCGTAATAACATTCCTTTTTATTCATGAACTAACCGGGTTAGATCGAGTAGTTGTTAAGTATAATATAATTCAAGAATATAACCGGGTTAGACACACAGTCCAGCGGTGGACTGTGTGCAAAACAAACTACACGTCGCGCGATCGAGTTCCGTCACAAACACCGGTTCAATGAGATTAAAACGTTTTGCAAAATAAAGGAATTTTCGGTAAATTCGAATAAGTGTATAAATATAATTAAAACTGGATTTCTAACGGGTTAGTCACGTAGCTCAGTTGGTAGAGCTACGTGCGCGTGAACGGAAGGTCACCGGTTCGAATCCCGCTCGGCGTAAGTATTACCGCTGACCGAACCGGTCAACGGTCAACGGTCAAACAGTAAAAAAATATTATTTTTTTTAAATATTTATTTGTTTAATTTAAATTAAAAATCAATTAAAAATACTTAAAAATAACATTTTTAAGGATAGAAAATAGCCATAAACTCACAAAAATATATCTAAAAATCCCATTAAAATCTTTAATAAAATCCATCCATTTAATATATTTTTCCCATATTATTTAGGTTAGTGATTCCTCGTTGACTCGCTTCGTCTAAATCGTGCGCATCTCACCAACTCAAATCCAACGCACCCAATATGAGTGAACCCTTCAAATTCCCCGTTTTAATCACGTTTTTGGGGTGTATCATGTGTCTTGTTCATTTACATATTATAACCAAGTTATTGTGCATATATCATATCATGACATGTGTATTAATTGTTGCTGTTAAGTAGTTATTATTGTTTGCAAATTATCATTTCAATACATGCAATTGCCGAGGCCGTAGCTCCCCATCCATCGAGGTTGAGTTTGATCCCCATTTTATTATGCGGTTGATCAGGGCGTGCCCGCACGATCGGCTCCGTTTGATTGAGCCTTGATCGGTCATTTCATTTTACATTTCAATACATGCAATACGCTCGGCTCCGTTTGATTGAGCCTTGAGCGCACAGTTCAATTTACATTTCCAGTTCATGCAATTCGATCGGTTCCGTTTGATTGAGCCTTGATCGCACAGTTCATTTATGTTAATTATCATATGATGTTGGTATGTTCATGTATGCTATCGATTGTTAATGTATGTTATAATTGTAACTGATGTTGTCATTGCTTGATTTCATACATATGCTCTTTTATGATTATGCACAATATTTTATTGATAAACTAACCAGAAAATCATTATCAAATGTTTATCTATAAGGTTCACTCGCCAACTTATGTTGACCCAAAAACCTCCCATTTTACACATGATACAGGTGAACCAGCAGCAGCTAGGAACACATAGGACCTGGATTAGAAGGAATAAAACGATTTAGTATTTGGATTATTATGTTTGGTTATTTTCCTTTGTAATGAATGAACATGTTTGGATGTTTGAGAAATGTAACTTTGACTTCATTTAATTATGAAACATAATAGTAAATGTCATGTGCTTTGGTGATAACCCAATTATGCCCCGACTCTTATTTCCGCTGCGGGTCGGGTGTGACAGATTGGTATCAGGGCCATGACTGTAGGGATATAGGATAGGTTATTAGACCCTTAGAGCCTATACTATAGTCGATTAGAAATTTATAAGAATTTTTTTTGTGTTATATGCCAAATTTCATGATGTTTATATGTTTATGTTAAATGTTACATTTGATATTGTTCAAGCATGTTCATAAGTATGTATTATCAAATAATGCCTATCATGAAATCGTATGATCATGACATATCACATCCATGCAAGCACACACCACATCATGATTGATTTTACAATGATTTTCGTGTTTTCAAATCTCATTAAAGTGAGTTCTCATGACGGGCATGTAGTAACTGGAAGGGTACTAGTACCGGTAGTCGGAACGTCCTGTCTTGGCTGGCATTCGTATAAATCCAAAATAAAGGACCAGTTTGCCTACCTGGGGACTAACGATGAGAGTACGAAATACTTATTAGGCCAAAGCATGCTATACCAAACGTTGTGAGAGCTAATCCCACTTTGAGTTGTCATTGTGTCTACACCTGGACACGTTCCGACCAAAACATCTCATGAACATATTTTGTGGTTAGCATTCGGGGGATGCGAGTGTTAAATCGCCAATACTAATGTGAATCCTACCAAGCCAATAGCCATGGGGGCCCACATGACTATATAGGTGAAGGTATGGGGGACATTTGAGGCCCAACATGAGCGAACCCAAGACATCCTTCGGATGTAGTTGCATTATTGATATTTATGTTATTTTCATTTTCTTAAAGACACATGACACCTTAAAAGATACCATAAACTCACAATCTTCTCATTTTATGATCCTGTAGATGTCGTCTAGACCGCATCGAAGGGGTAGGAAATCGGAAAATTCTCGGGAACGTTTGGCCACTCATATCGCGAATCAAATGGCCACGATACTACCTGACATCGTAGTACAAGTACAACAAGCCCTTGCTGCAAATCCTACTAACCCTCCTCAACAACAGGACCAGATCATCAACAACCCTCCTACCATCAAATGCACCTACAAACATTTTAAGTCCTGCGATCCCCCAAAATTCGAAGGGACTGAGGGAGTCACTGCTCTCCTACATTGGTTCGAGGAGATGGAAAACGTTTTCTTAAACTGCGATTGTCCTGAGGATCGCAAAGTTCGTTATGCCACCGGGAGACTACTTGGTGTAGCTCTCACTTGGTGGAATACCGAGAAAGGAAAGAGGGGAACGGAAGATGCGATGGCCTTAACTTGGGAGGAGTTAAGGGAAATCATGACTAGGCGATTCTGTCCTAGGAGTGAAATTAAGAAATTGGAAGATGAATTTCATGCCCTGAAGCAAAAAGATGGTGATCACTCTACTTACAACAAAAGGTTTTTGGAGTTGAACCAAATGGTTCCAAACTTATTCACTCCAACCTACCGTCTGATAGAACATTACATTCGAGGACTTCCCTCGAAAATTCAAGATTCGGTCCTCAGCGTTTCACCGGTAACACTAGAAGCTGCCATGGAGTTGGCGACAGAACTGACCGAAAACCGAATTCGCAATGGGAAGTTCAAAGAGGAAAAGAAGAAAACCCCTGCTGAGGGACAAACCTCAAACCACCACACTCCTTCCTCTAAATTTGTTAACAAGATGAAGCGTAACAACAGGAACTTTGCAGTCACCCACACCAACACCCCTGTTCCTGCTGCACCCATCACTCAAGCCACTCATCCACCCGCGCCATACAAAAGACCATACACAGGACCACTACCAAAATGTAACCGTTGTCAGTATCACCACTCCCCTGACTATCCTTGCCAATACTGTACCAGCTGCGGTCGCGCCGGACACACTGTTCAACACTGCCGCACGCTTCCACGAACAAACCGCCACCAACCTATAACCCAAACCCACCAACAATTTATGGGTCAAGCCCAACAACAACAACCATTTCCACCCACTCAACATTTAGCCCAAACATACTATCAACCCAACTACCCTATGGGCCAACCTATGCGGGCATGTTTCAATTGTGGAGATCCAAGTCATTTCAGGAACACATGTCCAAGACTGGTTAATATTATTCATGCTCAGGCCCAAGCCAATCCTGTGAATCAAGCGAACCAAGCTCCTCCACCTGCTAGGGGAAGGGCTTTCAATATTAACGCAAACCAGGCCAGAGCTGACGGCAATGTGGTCAACGGTACGTTTCTTATAAATGGTAGATATGCCTCTATGTTATTTGATACTGGTGCGGATAGAAGTTTCGTGTCATTAGAGTTTGAACCTATCTTAAGTAAAAATCGAGATAAGCTCGCGGAATCCATAACGGTGGAAGTTGCAGATGGAAAACCAGTTTCGTTAGACTCTATTTTACGCAACTGTACGCTCACCCTAAACGACCATGATTTCTCAGTCGATCTTATTCCTATGAAGCTGGGAAGTTTCGACATCATAATCGGAATGGATTGGCTCAGTCAGCATAATGCGGAAGTTGTATGTCGTGAGAAATTTATTCGTATTCCTCTTTCAAACGGTCAGACTCTTCGAATTATTGGAGAAACCTCGGCGAAAGGACTCAACTTAATGTCTTGTCTTCAAGCTCAAAAATACCTTCGCAAGAATTATGTCGCGTTTTTAGCCCATATCATCAAGAAGGGGACCTCAGAAAAGAAACTTGAAGATATCCCTGTTGTAAAAGATTTTCCACAAGTTTTTCCTGACGACATATCAGGACTTCCTCCAATCAGAGATGTCGAATTTCGTATCGATCTTATACCTGGTGCTACACCAGTGGCAAAATCTCCATATAGGTTAGCCCCCTCTGAAATGCAAGAGCTAGCCAGTCAATTGCAAGAGTTGACTGACAAGGGATTTATACGCCCCAGCTCGTCGCCTTGGGGTGCACCTGTACTCTTTGTAAAGAAGAAGGATGGATCTTTTCGCATGTGCATCGACTACAGAGAGCTCAACAAGTTAACTATCAAAAATCGATATCCTTTACCTCGTATAGATGACCTTCTTGACCAACTACAAGGTGCCAGTTGCTTTTCGAAAATCGACCTTCGATCGGGCTATCATCAGCTTAGAGTGCATGAAGAAGACGTCCCTAAAACTGCTTTTCGAACTCGATATGGTCACTATGAATTCATGGTTATGCCATTTGGATTAACCAACGCACCAGCTGTTTTCATGGACCTAATGAATAGAGTCTGCAAACCTTACCTTGATCGATTTGTTATTGTTTTCATCGACGATATTCTTATCTATTCAAAATCTAAAACGGATCATGAGCGTCATCTGCGACTTGTTCTTGCACTTCTAGAAAAGGAAAAGCTTTATGCCAAGTTCTCTAAATGTGAATTCTGGTTAAAAGAGGTGCAATTTCTCGGGCATGTAGTCAATGACAAAGGAATACATGTGGACCCATCAAAGATCAAAGCAGTTCAAGAATGGCAAGCTCCACGTACGCCAACTGAAGTAAGGTCTTTTCTTGGACTTGCTGGCTATTATCGTCGGTTCATTTCAAACTTCTCTCGCATTGCGGTGCCACTCACGGCTTTAACCCATAAAGGGAAACCATTTGTATGGGGCCCAAGCAAGAAGAAGCTTTTCAATCTCTCAAGCGAAAACTTTGTGATGCACCAATCCTCACTCTTCCTGAAGGTTGTGATGATTTTGTAGTCTATTGCGACACGTCAGGGCAAGGATTAGGTTGCGTTCTCATGCAAAGAGGAAAAGTCATAGCTTATGCCTCAAGGCAACTCAAGACACACGAAAAGAACTACACCACTCATGACCTTGAACTTGGAGCCGTTGTATTCGCTCTTAAGATATGGAGACATTATCTTTATGGTACGAAGTGTGAAATATACACTGACCACAAGAGTCTTCAACATATCTTCAATCAGAAAGAGTTAAATATGAGGCAACGAAGATGGGTCGAACTCCTAAATGATTACGACTGTGAAATCAGATACCACCCTGGTAAAGCAAATGTGGTGGCTGATGCACTTAGTCGAAAGGGTTATGCGAACTCCATTCATCTTCTATGTTCGCAAATTATAACCAATATTAAGGATCAAATTCGAGAAGCTCAACACGTATCCATAACAGAGGAAGATGTACAAAAAGAGATGTCCTGTGGAGCCGAGCTAAAACTTGAAACTAAATCTGATGGTATCTTGTATTACCTAGATCGTATATGGATTCCTAATCACATCAATCTTCGTGAAACACTAATGCATGAAGCCCATAAGACGCGATATTCTATACACCCAGGAGCCGATAAGATGTATCAAGACCTACGGTACACCTATTGGTGGCCTGGAATGAAGAAAGATATTGTCGTTTTTGTTTCCAAGTGTCTCACTTGTTCTAAAGTAAAGGCTGAACACCAAAGACCCTCAGGACTTCTAGTCCAACCAGAAATACCTGTTTGGAAGTGGGAAAATATAACTATGGATTTCATTACCGGGTTACCTCGCACTTCTAGTGGGTATGACACTATATGGGTAATTATAGACCGACTTACAAAATCAGCTCACTTTATTCCTATTCGAGAAGATTTCAAGAACGAAAAGCTTGCTCGTATTTATATCAACGAAATCGTCAGCCGACATGGAGTTCCGTTAAGTATTATTTCTGATCGTGATGGTCGCTTCACCTCACGAACATGGCAGGCAGTACAATCCGCTATGGGCACTCGACTAGATCTCAGTACCGCCTATCATCCTCAAACTGATGGACAGTCTGAGCGCACCATTCAAACCCTTGAGGACATGCTTAGAGCATGTGTCATAGACTTCAAGGGAAATTGGGACGCCCACCTACCGTTAGTCGAATTTTCGTACAACAACAGCTATCATTCTAGCATCGGCATGGCACCTTTTGAAGCTTTATATGGTCGAAAGTGTCGATCTCCTGTTTGTTGGCACGAAATTGGGGAAGCACAAATTACTGGCCCAGAACTGATCCAAGAAACCACAGATAAGATTCATCAAATCCGAAACAATCTTCTAGCGGCTCAAAGTGGCCAAAAGAGTTACGCAGATAAGCGACGGAAGCCCTTGGAGTTTAGCGTTGGTGATCATGTGCTTTTAAAAGTATCACCGTGGAAGGGAGTAGTTCGTTTTGGTCAAAAGGGAAAGCTAGCACCACGTTACGTAGGACCTTTCAAAATACTCGAAAGAGTAGGTCCTGTAGCATACAAGCTTGACCTACCGGAAGAACTCGATAGGATTCATCCCACATTCCACGTGTCGAACTTGAAGAAGTGCCTCGCTGATGAGAATCTTCATATTCCACTAGAAGATATTCAGATCGATGAATCCATGCATTTTATTGAAAGACCAGTGGAGATTATGGACTATGGAGAAAAGCGTCTACGTCGAAGTCGCATTCCTATTGTTAGAGTACGCTGGGAGTCGAAACGGGGACCTGAGTTTACTTGGGAACGTGAAGACTCAATGCGTGAAAAATACCCTCATCTTTTCCCTACTACTTCAACTGTTTAAATTTCGGGACGAAATTCCTAAAAGTAGGGGATACTGTAACATTTGTATAAATCGGGTCTCCAAAACCCGCTCCGTTTTGTAATCAAATACCAAGTTATGAAATTACATTAAGTATTTATGAGTATTTTGAGTTTAAACGTTACATAATTAATATATAAACTAAACTATAAAAATTAAATTGGATAAAAAGTTAAAATAAAATAAATAAAAACCATTTGCAGCTGACCGGACTCGAACCCGGGTCAGCTGAATCACTACAACAACTTAACATCCACTTCCCAAACCACTCCGCCACGACGTGTTTTCTGTAACAATTGGCAACTAAATGGATCTTATACGCGAACTCAAATTAACCATTGGTGCCATCTGAATAACGGAAACCGGCAAACTGAACGCTAAATCTTTTCGACTTCGTTTGGCTAGCTCATAACAGATGAATATCGGTTTCTAATTAAGTCCTAATTAAATGAACTTAAAGACTTCATCACTTCCGGTATTTGAAACCGAAATTGTACCAAACTCTGATTAAATCAAAGTCCTGATCATTTGCGCGATTCATAACTATCACAACAACACTCAATTTCATTTTCGTCAAGATTCTGAACTGTAAGACCCTCTGAATTCGATCGCCGGAAATTTTCTGCAACTCACCGGAAAACCGGGACTTGCATTCTCACGGTAATTTCTTCGACTCTTTTTGTTTAAAACATGTGATTAGTCAATCTCTAACACAATTCCATCATCAGAATCAATCTTAGCCAACATTTATCGGAAATCTCACCTTCGCCGGAAAGTTTCTGAAATTGCCGGAATTTCACTGTGAAAGGGTATGATATCCTACACTTCATTTAAACCTTGTTTAGATGATTTAATTCTATAAATAATCGAACCACACTGTTAATTGTTTCAACAGTCGGAGCTCAATTCCTGTACCGACAGAACTTTCACCGGATTTCTGTGTTTATCTCCAATCGGTAAATCCTGTTCTTTAAACTCTTTCCATTCCTTACTATTGAATTACTATTAGTGTTTAAGATCTTTGAAATCACAAAATCAATCTTAACCAGTTGAAATACGCTGACAGTTTAATCCGATGAAGAAGATGAACCTATTTCAGAATATAAGAGTAATTATAATTCGGATATTTAACGGGTTAGACACACAGTCCAGCGGTGGACTGTGTGCAAAGTTTATATACGAGTCCCGAGTTCGATCCTTACTACACACACACTGCGTAATAACATTCCTTTTTATTCATGAACTAACCGGGTTAGATCGAGTAGTTGTTAAGTATAATATAATTCAAGAATATAACCGGGTTAGACACACAGTCCAGCGGTGGACTGTGTGCAAAACAAACTACACGTCGCGCGATCGAGTTCCGTCACAAACACCGGTTCAATGAGATTAAAACGTTTTGCAAAATAAAGGAATTTTCGGTAAATTCGAATAAGTGTATAAATATAATTAAAACTGGATTTCTAACGGGTTAGTCACGTAGCTCAGTTGGTAGAGCTACGTGCGCGTGAACGGAAGGTCACCGATTCGAATCCCGCTCGGCGTAAGTATTACCGCTGACCGAACCGGTCAACGGTCAACGGTCAAACAGTAAAAAATATTATTTTTTTTAAATATTTATTTGTTTAATTTAAATTAAAAATCAATTAAAAATACTTAAAAATAACATTTTTAAGGATAGAAAATAGCCATAAACTCACAAAAATATATCTAAAAATCCCATTAAAATCTTTAATAAAATCCATCCATTTAATATATTTTTCCCATTATTATTTAGGTTAGTGATTCCTCGTTGACTCGCTTCGTCTAAATCGTGCGCATCTCACCAACTTAAATCCAACGCACCCAATATGAGTGAACCCTTCAAATTCCCCGTTTTAATCACGTTTTTGGGATGTATCATGTGTCTTGTTCATTTACATATTATAACCAAGTTATTGTGCATATATCATATCATGACATGTGTATTAATTGTTGCTGTTAAGTAGTTATTATTGTTTGCAAATTATCATTTCAATACATGCAATTGCCGAGGCCGTAGCTCCCCATCCATCGAGGTTGAGTTTGATCCCCATTTTATTATGCGGTTGATCAGGGCGTGCCCGCACGATCGGCTCCGTTTGATTGAGCCTTGATCGGTCATTTCATTTTACATTTCAATACATGCAATACGCTCGGCTCCGTTTGATTGAGCCTTGAGTGCACAGTTCAATTTACATTTCCAGTTCATGCAATACGTTCGGCTCCGTTTGATTGAGCCTTGAGCGCACAGTTCAATTTACATTTCCAGTTCATGCAATTCGATCGGTTCCGTTTGATTGAGCCTTGATCGCACAGTTCATTTATGTTAATTATCATATGATGTTGGTATGTTCATGTATGCTATCGATTGTTAATGTATGTTATAATTGTAACTGATGTTGCCATTGCTTGATTTCATACATATGCTCTTTTATGATTATGCACAATATTTTATTGATAAACTAACCAGAAAATCATTATCAAATGTTTATCTATAAGGTTCACTCGCCAACTTATGTTGACCCAAAAACCTCCCATTTTACACATGATACAGGTGAACCAGCAGCAGCTAGGAACACATAGGACCTGGATTAGAAGGAATAAAACGATTTAGTATTTGGATTATTATGTTTGGTTATTTTCCTTTGTAATGAATGAACATGTTTGGATGTTTGAGAAATGTAACTTTGACTTCATTTAATTATGAAACATAATAGTAAATGTCATGTGCTTTGGTGATAACCCAATTATGCCCCGACTCTTATTTCCGCTGCGGGTCGGGGTGTGACATATATTATGATTTGGTTGGTAATCAGGTTAAGCACCCAACCCAATTGGTTGGGCCGGGTGCAAACCCACTTCAGGACGCAGGTTCGAGACCCCCTTGTAACGCGGTTAAATTGATTTCAAAAACCTTTTTATTTACTTAAAACAGAAATGTCTTGAACTGTATATAAATTTAATAAAAACCAAGAGTTTAACGGGTTAGACACCCAGCCCAGTTGGTTGGGCTGGGTGCAAGTCACATCTAAGGTCTCGAGTTCGAGACTCATAGTGCGCGCCGGTTCGATCCTGTTTAAAACTTTTTAATTTAAATAAATTTCTGGAATAGCTTAAAGTGTGTATTAATATAATTAAAATCAGGATTCCTTCGGGTTAGACACGTAGCTCAGTTGGAAGAGCTGCGTGCACGCAACCGCGAGGTCTCGAGTTCGAATATGTTCACACGCAATCCAATTCCACTAAATAACCGGTCAGATCTGACAGCCCTTTTTTATTATTTTATTTATTTTATTCATTATTTTATTTCACTTTATTTATTCCCTTATTTTATCTATTCATTTAAATACTTTTATTTTTCCAATAATTTATATACCTTTATACTTTAAAGAGTTTAATATAACTTCAACCAAAATAACCTATTAACCTAATGAAAAGTATTAAGTCCACATATAAATCTGTTTATATGGTATCATTTTTGTTTTAGGTTAGTACTCCTTCATCGGTTTCATTCTCAACTCGTGCGCTCTCATCTTCAATCAAGAATACGCACCCACTGTGAGTGACTCTCTACGAATTCCCTATTTTAATCATGTTTTGGGGTGTATCATGTGCTGTACAATTTCTTTTAGTTTATTTAAACACTTGTGCTTATATCATTTCGTGGTCAAATGTGTATAGTTGTTATGTGGTTTAATGTGGTTACATTTTATCATTTTAGTGCAATCATTTCATTAGGCCCATCAGTTCCTCGTGGGGTACGGGTTGAGCATCAGGTGCCACGTTAGATTGGCTCCGTTTGATTGAGCCTTGATCTCAAATACATCATTCGTCATGTCATGTCATGTGTTTCATTGTGGATATAATGTGGTTTGTGATTGGTTATATATACATCTGCTCGTATATGATTCATGCACAATTTTTTTATTTAACAACAATATAATCCAATTATTTAAATGTTTTATCAAGGTTCACTCGCTAACTTTTGTTGACCCAAATGTTCTGTTTTTACGCATGATACAGGTGAACACGCTGAGGAAAGAAACACATAGGAATGGACTTAGGAGAATAAACAAGTTATTTCGTTGGGAACAATCTTTTGGTTTATTGTTTATGTTTGTATGAATTTTGTGTTGAATATTGGAAGTTAAATTTCAATTTAATAAATATGAAACTTATTAGTAAATATCATGAGCTTTGGTGATAACCCAATCATGCCCCGACTTTTATTCCGCTGTGGGTCAGGGTGTGACAGTCCATATGTAAGTCATTATGATCTTTGGAACACCCAACAACACTTAGAATACTTGTGCAAAGTTCATTCATCTTTCATATAAGTTTTTGTGTAATTTTGAAATGTCTTACCAAACATTTACTTTCAATCGAGAGTGGGAATGGTAAGAAGAGACTTTTAGTTCTCAAAACATACTTTTGAAACATGGGCCGAAGGCTAGCGGCTCGTGGAGTACTTGTCTGCTCATGATGACTTGCTCATGGCATACACAATATAAAAGATTAAAGAGGAACATAAGTCATGTCAACATGGTATGCCTGCAGTGCATGCCCACCCGTTTACACACATGAAGTCGTTGCTGGCTCGTGTCCAAGCAACGGCAACTAACAACATCAGTGAGTTGTATATGTACTCTTTCACTTCTTTAGGTGTAGTGGACTTTACTTTGAATGCCCGAGTTGATGCACATGGCTTGTCATGCGGAGTTCACCAGGCATAAGGCCTATCTACATATGATACAAATATAAAGATGGAAGATAACATATTTAAACACGTGATAAAGTTTTTCGCAATAAATAAACATGACATATAAATGAATATGATACACTTAAAATATAAAATATAAGGATGATAACACAAACACATATAAGGATGATAAAATTGATTAAGACGAGGAACACACCTTAGGATGAGCTGAATCATAACTTGCAAACATAATAAACACTCTATTTACATAAATATATTCATTGTGTTTTTAACCAACGTAAGTTGCTTGTTTTATGTGAGAAAGTTTTATTTTAGACTTATGGCTTCACCTTGTCTAAAGACTAAAATCCAATATGTACATGTCTCTTTTAACACAAGTGTGCTCGGGGCGGAATCTGCTATAACTGATTCATCATTCAATCACCGATTGACACCTCATCTCCTCCATTTCAACTCGTCGAAACCCGCATCCACTTACGCCAGTGTTCCTGTAACCCCCCCCCCCCCCCCCCCCCGAGCCGTCTTCCAAGCTCAATGGTCAAACACACACATGAAGTAGCCGTTGGGGTTAATGGTACCCGTTTGGGCTACCCGATTGCCAGCAGATCGGGCCTTGCGGTAGTGTAGCCGAGCAACCCGCAAGAGGTACCCGACTAGTGCCCCGTGTACCCAAAGTAGGGTTGTCCAAGTCGCTCGTCACTCGTTCGCCGCTCGTTCGGAAAATGCTCGCTTAGTTTGTTCAGTTTGCAAACGAGCCAAGCACGAGCAAAGGTCCACTCGGCTCAGTTCGACTTGCAAACGAGCTAAGCACGAGCAAAGGTCCGTTCGGCTCAAATTAATATTTATTAATTTATTTTATATATATATATATAATATTCTGTATGCACACACAAATTATGTGTATATTCATATTTTATAAGTAACCGCTCTATTAGATTTGGCTTACTATATGCAAATCTACAATTATATTTATACATACTATCATAATCTAACCAATAAAACATTTAACACTAAGTTTAAAACTAAAACTCTAAGTCATAAAGCGACAATATTTTACTTAAGTCTATCATCAGTCGTCAATTGTCTCTTGTTCTCACCATACACCACAATGCGATAACTGTTCTTTGTTATATATTCATCGTATCACATGCCTCATCCTCTCATAGTCTGGCCTCAGTCTTAGTGTCATCCTCGGACAGTTGGACTTTAGTTGTGACGCGATAGCGGAGACATCGAAGGAAACATTCTAAATCTATGGTTGTCCAAATCACTCATTGCTCGCTTCTTGCTCGAAAAATTGTGCGCTCGAATATGCTCGTTCGGATTTCGGTCGATTGTAAACAAACTAAGCACGAGCAAAGGTCCATTTGATTTGACTCGGTTCGTCAAAAACCGTAACCCAAAGGTATCTTGTTGTTTTGTGTTTGAGAATTTTTTTTTTATCTTAGTGGGTTTTAGTTTTACAGGTGTCACTTGGATATGTAGTATACCTATAATTGGGTGTGACGTTATTGAAGATTGACTAGGTGGATCACTACGTCATAAGCTTTGCAATTTATTTACGATTATTATTGGTGCTACGAGTAAAAACCAAGTTTATGAATTTTCTTTTATTATATTATATTTCTCCAAGATATAAAACAACCCAATCACAACCATCCATTTACATCTGGGGCCCACATCTAGTCTTCTCACATTAAAATAACCAGCATGTCATTTTATCATTTTCGTGAATAATACTCCTGACTCATCCAATCAGATTTGCAACTTTGAAGACCCCCCCTTTCTCCCTTCTTCACTCGCATCTCTTGATTCTCTCTCAAAGGCAAGATTTTCTTGTATTTTACTTCCTAGATTTACTTCGGTTCTTCAATTTGCCCTGTTATTTCTTCGTTAAACGTGTTAAAATACCTTAATTTATGGTTGTTTTCTTCAATTTTGTTGTTTATTTGTTAGGGTTTTCTTTTTCTTCTAAAGGGTATTGTTTTTTTTTTCTTTTTAACGCAAATTCAGCTTTATTTATTTGGTTTTTATTTGGAATTTGCTGAGTTTTCACACTAATTTGTGTAGTTGGTAGATGATTTATGGTGATGATTTTTTTAATTAAAAATTTGCATTATATTTGTGGATATGTGAAATTCTAAACTGTTAAGATCTTTAGTTACTCATATGTATAAGCAATATAGGGGTAATCTTGTGTACTTAACTGTTTTTGTTAGGTGTAATGATGGTTTTGTGGTTCTTCATTTGTTTGTTGGTTTATCTAATTGATGTTCAAGTATAAATAAGGAGAATAAAGGGAGAACAGAGTGATGATTTTACATCAGTTAGTGCCATTTGTAGCTTAGATTTTACTTGTTTGATTAATGATGCTTAAATTTTGAGTCTGTTAGTTTCACTAGGTAGCCTCCCAAGCCTCTAGCAAATCGACGGTATGCAAACTAGTTCCGCTAAAGGTATTTTAATCGTTGAATGGTATGATAGACTGAGAGAAGGGTATTGTACCATTTGTTATTCTGCAAGTATATGCTAGGTTGATGATTAACTGTGGTATGGTAGAAATCAACCGTGTCGGTGTCTGCTTTTGAGCTCTTGTGTTCAGTAATTGTTACATGACCCTATCTTGTTTATTTGTTGTGATTCTCTATTTACACAAATGATAATCCAGCTATATTGAATAAAATGTTAGCACTTATGCATACTTTAGGCGGCTTGTTAACTGTTTGACCCGTTACCCTTTTTAGTTCTTTTGTTATGGTCAGTTTAGCTTACTTACATGGTATTTCCATCATTAACCATGTGCAGACAATGATCATAACCAAGCAGTACCGATGCATACACTCCGCTAGTTGTATGTGCACAAAAGGGCATATAAGTGAAGATGTCATCTTCCTACTTCTTCAACATCTAAACTGGAATCCCAAAATAATTGCGGCTCTTTCTTGCGTCTGCAAATGGTTTGACGACCTTGTGAAACGAGTCCTGTGGAAGGAGTTTTGTAGAACACGAGCCCCCAAAATGATGCACGATCTTCAATCTAGTGGCAGCCACAGTGTAGATGGAAACTGGAGTGGGCTCGGGAAGCTTCTTATCTATTGTTCAGGGTGCAAAAAAGACGGTTTATTTAACAAAATTCGCATTCCGGGTCACTTTGCTTACAGGACCCGGTTTTCTAGAACTTCTGGTAAAAGCTTTCTTTTACCAAATTATCGATCCGACGTCTTGTATGTATCTGACCCGTGCGAGCATTTGGACCAAGGAGAAGAAGGGGATGTGGGTTTCTTTCGAGGGGTATTTAAGTCATTTGCTACATCAAAGGTGCGTAAGATGCTTATTAGAAAGAATGCGAAATTTCACCCAACAGAATTTTGCCCCTATTGCAAAGGGAAGCTGTGGAGCATGTTGCAGGCTAAGATGATCCCACAAAGTGCCAGCTGTCGGTTGGGAGCGTATGAAGATCGCATCGAATATTATGTGTGTCTCAATGGACATGTTCTTGGTGTTTGTACCCTTTTGCCCTTATCTGATT